>SADC01001361.1:0-409431 GCA_004194705.1 Ditylenchus dipsaci | reverse complement strand
TGGTTTCTAATCTAAATGTATTATTATTTATTATCTAAACCCAATAAACTTATTTAACTCCTTTCCTTTATTTATATTGGGGCCAGCTATCGGAAGGGGTTGGCGGCCATGACATATGTAGTGTAGCTTATAAAGAAGTTTGACTGTAGAGATATTCTGGCAAAAATGTTGCATGAATTTTTTCTAATATGGGTCGGTAAAAAAATAAGATTCGGAATCTCAAAGATCTACCAAAAATCATTTTTCAACCCTCTTTATGATGTTTGTTAGAAGATTTACGGTATAAGTGACTATTAAAAGTCTTATCTTTTCCCAAACTTGAGCAAAGGTATACAAAAAGGCATACAAATATTTTTTTCATTTGTTACAAGCCCGTAAAAAGCAAGCCAAATGTTCTGTTTTGCTGTATTGTCCTTAAGCAATGCCCCAACATTTGAGCCATTATTCTAATTTGTTTCCCACCGTTGTCTTGGCTCGCCTTTACCAAAAAGAAAAATATTACATGATTCATCTGCTTTTCCTCTAGCTGCACCGATCAGTACTAAGGCTTTTTATTCAATTTTCGTCTTCTTTTAGTTTTAGGATTTATTATTTTCTGACTTATCAGATGATCATATTTGTTGATGACAATTTGGCACAATCAAATGCGCGCGGGATACTTTTTTTTACTCAATGCGCATCTTTAGTGGTCGTTAGTCACGTGTGTCAAGAAGTAACCCCTGCTGTAGTGACCATTTCTCTGAAGTACGGAGTGTCAAATAAGTGCGTAAGCGTTTGCGTTTTTTGGCCCAAAATGGTGCGCAGGTTTGATTCCACCTGGTGGCTCCCTAATTATTTTGGCTTGTTTGACCAGTCCTAGGGCAATTTGGGTCGCTGATTCCGAATCGGACCTTGAAAAAGTCGAATTGCCCCTAGAACTAGTCAAGCACGCCAAAAAAAGTAGCGTGCCACCAGGTAGGGATTTTTATGAATGAAATTTTCGTTATTCGTAAAAACACAAATAAATATTTTACTTTTTTTTTGAAATTCGTAAAGCAACCTTTAATAGTTACCAAAACTAGTTTTTAATACATTTAGTTATTTTTATTACTGTGGAACTTTTAGCTTTAAAACCCTTGCTCCCTTTAAAAATTTGTGGCAGCCTGTTTTTTATGCATAGAGTGCCATAAATTTTTTTTACAAATATGAAAACCTACTTCATCTACTATACTAAGTTAAATTGAACTCAACGGTCGAATTTTAGTTAGTTCAAAATGACTACTAGCAACATTTCTGTCTATTCTCATGAAATGTGGACCGACATTGGCCAACCAGAATTGGATCTTCCTGACATCTATCCTTATTATTGTTGTTATCCAACTGGGGCTATTTGTCCTGCGAATGACAACCTAATGTTGTTCATGATAATCATGCATTTCATAAAACTATATACCCACTTCATTATGATTCGCCTAGTTTACTACCGCTTGCTAGTGGAATATGAAGATGAGCCGGAGGAAAACGATCAACTTCACGGATTCTTGAACAAAGGTAGTATTTGACAATGAAAAGAATATGTTGAGAGCATGAACGCTTGGCGAATAAAACGATGTAAAACCGACTTGGTATGAAAATGACTAGGTAAATCAACTCAAATAATAAAAAGTTTTAAAGTTTACTTCTTTTTCAACAAAAACACAAAAACTCTCTAAAAAAGCGACACAAAATATCATTTTATTGACGAGTATGGTCCATCATAAGGCGACCGAAATGAAATTGAAGTTTCTCAATTGCCGTATTCTCTCTAATAAGTGCCCTGGGCGTTTATTAGAGAGCAGGATTGTTTAAGCTACCAGGCGGAGCGCCGGCTAAGTGCCGGCGCTTAAATTTTCGCCGGCGGAGCGCTGACCAAGCGCCGGTACTGTAAGCGCCAGGGCTTTTAAGGCGCCGGCGATTATTCCGAAAGACGATGGTTTTAGCTGATTTTCACGATTTTTTTTATTAAATGACTCGAAAAGCAAACAAATGTCACAGTGTGATACAAACTTTTTGTGTCACTTTTTGTGTTTGAAGTATAGCAAATATAGAGCCGGCCTTAACTTGGCGTCAACGCTTATTCTAGTGTCGGCGGAGCGCCGGCGCTTTTTTGAAGCCGGCGGAGCGCCTGCTGAGCTCCGGCGCTTGAATAATCCTGTTAGAGACTGGCAATTTTTTCAAACTTTAAGTGGTATGAAACTTCTGTTTTCATTAACTTTTTGAGCTCTGTGAAAAGTGCCTGTTAGATTTTTAAAATTTTTACAGAGCTTAAAAAGTTAATGAAAACAGAAGTTTCAGACCACTTAAAGTTAGGGGGGGGGCTAATGAGAGGGGATGGTCGCTAATTAGAGAGAATACAGTGACCTTTTTTGTCCGGCTAATTTTATCCATTCTAGGAAAGTTTGCCAAAGTTCACCCGATAAAGTAAAAATGTAAGTCAGACTACCAAGTATGCTCTAATAATCGCCCACCAGCGGGTCCCATATCTCAGCCTGGAGTCTTTTTCGCAATTCTGTTTTTTGCATTTTCTTAGTTACCACGAGTTTACACAATTCTATCTTTCAGAATATGGTTACGCACCCGAAAATCTCAAATCCAAATTTTTTAATTTTTCAGAGGTTGAAAACAAATCGCCCAATGGCGATTAATAGAGCATATACGGTACCTACTTTTGACTTCGACATGCCAAGCCTTTCAAAAGACCTAACACCATCATAATTTTTTTTCTTTCTTATGAAAAAACGAAAGATTAATTATTGTTTTTCAGCATATCGAATGATGGCGAAAATCCCACCACACCCAGAGCCTGATCAATTCTGGACTGAATAGATTTTCTTCAGCTGGATTTATGACCAAATACCCGGCTGAAGCTACTCTTACAGAAAAGACAACCTAAGATGTCAAGCATGCTTAATTTACAAAATTATGCTTTAAAGTGTCTTTTATAATAAATACTTGTTTGTCAAGGTGATAAGTTTCATGATAGAAGTGATTTTCAAGAATGGCAGTGTTAAAACCTATAAATGGTAGCCAGACATTTGTCACTAATACAGTCGACTCTCGATAAACCGCCACCCTTTTCTGAAAATAGGGTGGCGGTTTATCGAGAGGCGCGGGTCTTTACGGCAAAAGTGTTACCATTCCGAAAAACGACCGGTAAAATCAGAATCCTTGCGGTATTTCGGATTAGACTGACGAATCAGGTTTGGCAAAATATTTCAAAAATCAAGCTAAAAAAAGTGTCGGACCAAGGTGGGAACGAACTTTTGGGGTGGCGGTTTATCGAGAGTCGACTGTAGTAATAATTGTCGTGTGACATGTGTCACCTTTTCGCTAACTGTATACGTCATTTTTGCCGTATACAGTTAGCCAGAAAGAGACAAATGTCGACAGACACCCCCCCCCCCGAGCTAGCGCAAAAAATTATATTTATTTAGAGATTCGAATATTTTCGAATATTCTGTTAATGCCATCTTGTAGAGCATGTCAAAGACAAAGCGAGTGCCTTTAAGCTCGCTTCGGTCTTTGCCAATATATGGGGTGAAGGTTCCTTTCGAACCTTCTCGGATTACCGAAACCGCGTGGATTCGATAAGCCGCCTAAACGAAATTCCCAGGGGTTTTTCGGGTTACAATGATACAATACAAGTAAATAACTCCTTTATTTACTCCAAAATGCACAGAAATAAAGGTAACAAAATACAATTATTTAAGTGCCCAACAGACCCAGCGCCTAAGCAAAAGTAACAAGATACAGTTGCTAAGGCGCAATAAACAGCATACAAATCACAAGAGATTTGCAGAGGCCTCCCTGGACAAACAATACGTGCTGGGACGAATTAGATTTGTTTGACCCCGATCTACTGATCGGGCTGGTTTTTATACGCCACTTTTTCCCTCCCAGGGGGTGGAGTAGTTGGTCCCCAGATGGGCTACTTCCTAATCATTTCTCCGATTGGAGGTTGTTATTGGCGTACAACTAGCAAAATATGATATGAATCATATTTTGCCAGATATTGGATCAAATAATGTTATTTGGACCCTTTGTTTACTTACAGTTTAATGTGCCTGTTAACAAAGGCCGTTATGTGCGCCAAAAGTTGGGAAATGATCAAAGTTTTAACGATAGGCAAAATATGCCTATCTTTCCAGATAATTCCTATTGAAAGGCCAAAAGTTTTCCCTTTGAAAGGGCGCTTACTTATCAACAACTCTTTAATTAAAATTAAAAACTTATTTTCCTAGTCAAAAAGACTAAAATATAGCCCAAAAAAGTGGGAAAAAAATTACTAAACAAATCACAAAATTACTCTCATTGGGCTGTTCTTGATAAGGTCTAATTCTGGCTATCGCATCCGCGACAGAGCATAGTCGATATACTTTAAGAAATTTTAATATTTTTTTCCCAACACATAAAAAAGTTGGATCATAAGACACAAGAAACATGGCTTGAAACTGCCATGATCCCCCTGTGTGTTTTCAAAATTATATCTTTTCACAGTTCAGTCTCCATATGGCTACACTTCAAAAGATCGACCGCCAGGTGAGTCTGACATTTTTTCAGCACATAAATTCTAAAAAAGTGTCCCAGTCAGCTGGGAATCGAATTCTTAGGGATGTCACTACTATATCATGGTTAGACTGTAGACAAATATGTTTTAGGGCTTGGGGCAGTGCCGGAGCGGTGGCCGGGTTTGCCTCGGGGCGTGGGGCGGTGCTAGGCCGCTAATAAAAAGAGTCAGGGGCGCGGGGCGAAGGCAGGATTTGGTGCTAGGGCGGAGTACGGGGTGCTCGGATTTTTTAAATTTCTCTTAAAACTTTGCAAGATGGTTTCAATTTTGTTAATTTTAATCAAATTGGCCTTAGAAATCGCGTAGAAGCATAATAGCATCTAAAAAAAATCTTTGGAACTGCTACATGACCTTGTGCGCACCACCCCGGATGGTATGGGGCAGTGCCGGGGCGATAGTCTGGAAAACCCTGGGGTGTGGAGCGGTGCTGAGGCGCAAACTGCCTGCTTACCCATCACTGAAGCCAAAATTATTTTATTTTGTTTTCAGCATGGGCCATAACAAAAAAAAGGTTCTTCGCTTTTTTAACCAAAAATATCGCATTTGTAATTTTGCAAAAAGACAAACGGACATCTCTACTAGTAAGTAACCCCGCCATGGTCACGTATCTCAAGCAGTAATCCCTGCTGTAGTGACCACTTATCTATAGTAGTCTCAGTAGTAGTGATCAGCTTGGTCCAATAACCAGAGAGTCTATTGCATTCCAATTTTCACAAAATTTACGTTTCTCAACTTATAAAAGCTGTTTCAACCTTCCGCCATTAATCATTTGTTTGCAATATTTCTATATTGTGTCTCTCTAGTTGTCAATTCTACTTTAAGATGCAACAATAAAAAAGAATATGACAGCAGAGTGTTAGAGCTGATGCGCTCAACAAAAAGACAGATAGGCTGCGAGACATATTTCTTTGTTGATAGGTGGATGTGTGTGTGTTTGGCATTGCCTTTTGCTCCCTATACACACACGCTTGCAGTGTATGTCCGTCCCTTCCCTTTTATTCATTCAGTCTCTGTTGTTTGTTGTTGTTTTTGGCAGCGACAGCATTTAGCATTGAAATTGCAAAAGATTTTTGAAGTTTGGTTTGTATTTATTCAAAACTTTTTGATTGTTTTAAATTGTTTGCTTCTGTTGTGAAATTATTTAATTACTCAAATTTGTAGAAAATGGATCCTGTGGACGGTGACCAAGTATATGCTGCAGAACGCCTGCTGAACATGCGCACAAGAAAGGTGAATATCATTTTAAAATTATCGATTTTTTATCTTTTCCATTTTCTTTGTTCTGCACAAAAGTACTAGTTAATCGATTAACCTTCCCAAAATAATAATTCGTTTTTGCTAACCACTCGAACCACTCACTATAGAAGAATATTTAAAGCAGTGAGAAGGTTTTCCAAGACAAAATAAACTGGCTGGAGTTATTTAAAAAGTAACGAAATGATCAAAGCTACTCAAGGCAATGAAATGGCAACCATCCACTAATCGAAAGTAGAATCCATGTTCACGACGCTGGCTGCACCGAACTGTAAGAAAATTTTTGGCATGGCACCAGGTGAATGCTTTTCTGATGGGTTTTAGAATTGGTCTCTGCGGTTTGTGCTGGTGCCGCAGCGTGCAGTTGCAGTTTTAATACTCCGAATCGCGCTTGTTCACAACCCGTAGTTGGAGTGTTTTTTATTATCGAACACCCTGTTTTTGTCGTTATATGTAAGCTTTTAGACTACTCAGGTCGCACCAAAACACGGACGCCAATTCATACATTCATATTCATAGGTGCCTGGCGTCGGAGCCAATTTTCGTAGACTTGAAGCCGACGAATGCGCCTGGTATCCTATGCTCAGACATCTCTTAGCTTAGTAAAGGCACCACTCTGCCTACTTTAGTGTCATCAAACATCTATGATCTCAGAAAATTGAGGAAAACTCACATGACAATTTAAACTGTTGAACATTCAAACGATTTCACCTTGAATTAAGTTGTCTGTAAGAGAATGCACCATAAAAAGCCATAATGAGAAAAGCATCCTCAAAAACAGATAATATATCGGCTTTACATAGTTTTGACAATTAGATAATTCAAAAAGCGCCTATTTGAATAATCAGACACTTCAAAAAGATGATATTACGCCAATTAAGATAGTTCGCCAATCGCTTATTTCGTTTATAATACGTTTTGACAATCAGATGATACCGAAAGCTACTTCGACAATCAGTTTTCTGTGTTCCCCAATGTCTGCACACTGTATTGTCGAAATATGTGCTATGGTGAAATGTAAATTAGCTAAATATACTGAATATGAATCATTCGATTGTCAAAACGTATTATAAACGAAATTTCGTTCACTTGAAGGATAGAAGACAATTTCTTTTTGAGAGCACAGACTTTATCGGTTGGCGCTAGGAAATCCTTGTTGATCTAAAGACCAGGCTAACCAAAATATTGCGGAGAGCTGAAAAAATTACCTTCTGTAAGTCAGATTTAAGATAACGCCTTTCCTTTCCGTTGAAACGACCAGCACAGATTTTGAAATCTTCTAGCGGAGTGAGCTTCGGCATAGTTTCATTAGCTAAAAGAATTCAGTTAAATTGAACATATTTTCCATTATACAATGTACCTTCTCTGGCAGGAGAAAGAATTCCTAGTCGCGGCGAACTTTTCTGGACGCTTCTTCGTATTCCTTAAATGAAAGCGTTCTGTTTTTGTTTCCGCGAAATGCACTTGCAATTCCTTCGATTCGGAAAGTGAAGCCGTTCTTCCAATCTCATTTAGTGGTTTTCTCGGTGTCTAGAATTATACATGTATAAGTTCTAAATGGTAAAATTTCAAGAAAAGTAAAACAGACAGATAAGCGTCTTTTTGGATCAGTTAAGCGATTAATAAGCATATTCTTTTCACTATGAAGCTTTTCAATCACAGCACTGGTCAAGTCAGCCTGCGTGCTCACACTCTTACGAAGTGGTTCTTTTCTTCCTATGTAATTAGTGAAAAAATTATCAAATTAACAAGAAAAACTAACGTGTTTTTGCGGTCGCATCTACTCGCTGCTTATACCTCTCGTTTGAATTATCCCATCTTTTGCCAACTGCTTGCTTCCGCTTAGCTGAGAGAATTGCTTTGGCTTCGACATCATCTTGAGCGTGTTTTGACTGCTTTACCTTTCCTTCGGCAAGTTTCACTAAAACAAAAGCCTTATAACCACTACCAAAGAGTAATGTAAAGCAGCTTACAAAGACGTATTCTGGTCGCTTCCTTTGCTCGGGAACTAGCTATTTCTTTTAAGATTTTTCTTGCTCTCTTCGCTTCCGCAGCAGCCATTCTTGCATTCAAAGTCTTCCGGTTGCAAGTTAGCTTTGTTGTTAGTTCGTTCTGCACCATATTAGCACGTCTTGTTTGGACCATTAGGCTTGCCTAAAAATTCAAAAAAATATTTTGAGACAAACTACAGAAAAAAAGTGCCAAACTACAGAATTTTCCGTGCGATTCATATGCCAAAATGTAGCCTGTACTTTCAGGTACCAGAAAAGTTGAGCCGATTTTCGTGAAGATGTTATTTTAGAAACTAGAGACCAGTTAAAGCAATCAACTGGCATTTTTCCGAGTAAAAATAGGGGTTTTTGCGTTTTCCGCCTAACTTTTGTATAAAACCACCCAAATTTGTATTTTTTGCATACATCCTTGGTACCAAAATGCAGCAAATTTACTTCTCTATCAAGTTCCCGGTTTAGTTTTTAAATAATACGAGAGAATATGGTGGTGGCAAACCCTTTCGCGTACAACAACACAAAAATTGTTTGAATATATTGTTAGTAAAATCCATTGTGGTCACTAATTTTCTAATGTTTTATAGACGAGTGATGGCTTGTTCGAAAGCTACAAACAAGGCGGATCTGAGTCAATAACATTGACCAAGTAAAACACTTGATATTTATCAAGCATCGGTGGAAAACACGGATCAATAGAAAATCAAACCAATTTTAGAAATTTTGATTTGGCGCAAATATTTGAAAGTGATTATGTTTTTGAATTTTAAGCCCCTGTGGAAATAAGCGATTGGCGAACTATCTTAATTGGCGTAATATCATCTTTTTGAAGTATCTGATTATTCAAATAGGCACTTTCTGAATTATCTAATTGTCAAAACTATGTAAAGCCAATATATCTTACAATATTACTTACAATTGTTAGAAAAAAGTGCTCTAACTCTGCGTCTATCTTAAGTTTTTCGCAACGCATAACTTATTTTAAAAGGCGTTCAATATGAAGAAAATCGAGTTTGAGTTAAGGGGCAGTCTGGTGCAGGGTTAATTCGGAAATCTGATTATCAATTCACAATAGTGAAGAAAGAGAGTTCAGTGATAGGTAAAAGAATAAATTGTCCCGTGAATTTAAGGGGCGTGCCGGTGCGCGACACGGAGAAAAAGTGGGGATCAGCACCGCTTTTCTTTCTTAAACAATTTCTAAATACGTTCTTATCTAAACTTTTTAAGTTTTCTGTCTAGTTATTGAAAGTAGTACAGTCTACTCTCGATAAACTGGCACCCTGGGACCAGCCTGGGGTGCCAGTTTATCGGGGTGCCAGTTTAGTGGGATGTTACTTTGCCTAATTTCTCTGTCGGCCAGCCAAATAGGGCTTTTTCAAAGTGCCATAGCTTGACTAAAAACTATAAATTCACTAATTTTTTTATAATATTAGGGCAAATCTGAGTATTTGGTAAAGTGGAAAGGCTGGTCAGCTAAATACAACACTTGGGAGCCTGTGGACAACATACTTGATGAGCGTCTTATCCAAGAGTTTGAGGACAACCAGCCAGGAAAGTCGTCTGCCAAGCGCAAAAGCACTGCTTCAGTTGTTGACAAAGAGCCAGCAGAAGAGAAGCCTACTCCAGCCAAACGGGGTCGACGACCTGCCCGTAAGACCAGTACTTCAGGTATACAAAAAAAATCTAATTAAAAAAGTATGTTTGTTAATTCATGAACCTGTTCAGACAACACTTCTCCATCCACCTCAGTTGGAACCCGTCGCTCCAGCCGTTCAGTGGCCTCAGTGACTGAGCAACAAAAATTAGGGGAGCAGTCGCAACAGCCTGATGAAAATGAAGCCACTGAGAAACCTGTCCAGGAGACCAGTGAAGACTCTGATGCGCCTGCCGAAGAGTCCGAAGATGTGCAGTCTGAGATTGAGAATAACAAAAAGAAGGTGGCTGACAAAACTGAAACACTGGCTACTGAAGTTGCTTCCAAGGATGCAGACACTGAAATGGTAAGTCACCCTACAACCAGTGTTCTCAATAGTCAGAGGCAGAATGGAAAGTCAGAATAAAATTCAAAAATTCTGACAGTCAGAAAGCGCGGGAAATTATTCTGACTGTCAGACTCTTTCTGACTCTCAGAAATGACGATCAGACAGGGAAAAAACAGCGTGATTTGATCGATTTTTTTTTCTGACTCTCATTTCTGACAGTCAGAAAAATTTCCCGCGCTTTCTGACTGTCAGAATTTTTGAATTTCATTCTGACTTTCCATTCTGCCTCTGACTATTGAGAACACTGCCTACAACTAACACATTTTTTATTATTGGTTTAAAGGAGCATGATGGTGAGGAAAACGAAGCTGAAGAGGTAGAAAATGCTGATGGAAAGAAGGCTGTGCGGTTGGAAAGCTCTACCGAAGACTCTTCAGTGTCAGATGAACCAGTAGAAAGTTCTAATGAAGTTGCTATGCCTGAACAAGCCATTGACGACCCACTCGACCTTTACGGTATGAAATTTAAAAGAATCATTTTGTCATGTGTGCAAGCACTAATCATTTTGACTGGGCTGTTTATCTCTGGGCAGCTCCAGCTCGTGGAGCATTTATCCAAAAAACAATTCGAGAGTTTTATTTTCGATAGGTTTCATTGATAGGATATTATCTTAGGTAAAAATAGGCAACTAATATTAGGTTGATCCAAAAGTTGTGAGACTAACCGCGTAAACTTTTTTTTCGAATTTTTTTTTTCATTTAAAAGACTTAGAACTTATTTATTTACACATTTTAATCATTTTTAGACAAATGAAATTTTTTGGTATAAAAATGTTGAATAATTTTTTACCTTGGTCCCCCAGGCTGATTTTTTTCATTTATTTTAATGAGCTTGGAAGACGAAGGTGAAAATTTTTTCAACATTTTTATACCAAAAAAATTTTGTTGTCTAAAAATGATTAAAATGTGTAAACAAATAAATTCTAAGTCTTTTGACGAAAAAAAAAATTCGAAAAAAATTTACGCGGTTAGTCTCACAACTTTTGGATCAACCTAATAGATGAGTTCCGAAAAAGTTTAAACAGAAAATTTGAACCAACTTTTTAAATTATATCTTCGGTTGCAATATACAATCCCACCTACACGCAGAATGGAGAAGATAACCGCACATTTGTGTTTCTCGACCCCGATTTCATGAGGAAACCGCGTGTTTTTTGATTCTGAAAAAAAATTTGAGCCACAGGGGGATATCATGGTTTCTTAGTCAAAATTTAACACTCGGAGCCTCATGCGTGACTTTTGCCGTTTCTGAAGCAGCATTTCATGGAGAACAAGATGGCTTTTTCAGATTTTTTTTCATATCGGAAAAGTGGTTCAAATCGGCCTTTGAAACATGTGACCCATACGCTGGGCACTACAAACTTAGATCAGGCTATAACTTTTTCACAGATATAGTTTCGATCTGTTTTAAACACTATAAATGTTCCTCATGAGCTATTCTATCTTTCTGTAGTTCCATAAGTATCACTTCGACCCATAATAAAAATTCAATTGATCAAAGATCCCTAAAATGCGAGTTTTAAAAATAGCACTTATTTTACAAAAACGCCCATAACTTTCAGTATACCAATTTTTCTAAAACATGCTTCATGACATCTAAAAGCACACATTCTGTGCTACGAAATGACGTGTTATATTATCATACATGCTCTTCAGATTGACTCACAAAACAGTGTTGAAAGTCCGGCTGGGGAATATAAGGATTTTAAGGATTATGTTTTAGATAGCCTATTCGTAAGCACTGCACACCCTGTAAAGCCAATCACAAACACTGTTTTGTGAGTCAATCTGAAGAGCATGTATGATAATATAACACATCATTTCGTAGCGCAGAATGTGTGCTTTTAGATGTCATGAAAATAAATGATAAGAAAAATAGATGATTGTATTTTTTGGCTGTCTTACCATGTTTTTCAACTGGGCTGGGGCAAATAAGACTCTATTTGCATTTCATGATCAAGAGTACTTCTCGGAATCATGTTTGAAGGACCATTGCCGTTGCCGACAACGAGAATTTCGAACGTTTGAATGCGCGCGGGATACTTTTTTTACTTCAATAATCTTTGGCACAATGTTTTCGAATGTGTTGTTTCTTTAGAAATGAAATTACCCAGGCTAAAACAGTTACTTGAACACAAGTAAATATTAGTAACACAAGTATGTAAGTAGTGCAGTGGTAGAGCGACTACGTGTGGTAAACGTTGTTGGTGAGTTCGATTCCTAGTGCCGGTTCTGCTTTTTTAACGATTTAATCATATATTTACTAAAAAATTATTCTCAATATTTTCGCAATAAAAAAGGTGTCCCGCGCGCATTCAAACATTTGCAATTCTCGTTGTCGGTGACGGCTATGGTCCTTTAAGGTAAGTGAGTGCACGCATCTCTAAAGGCACGTTCACAATTAGCGTCGACCTGAGTGTGAGATTTGGGTGTTTTTAACGCGGAAAAGCTGTACTTTTTTCTGTTTTTACCATCTGATAGCTAAGATTCAGGGCTTCAAAATGAGCTATTGTCAAGCAACATCTGAAATAAAAAATGGGCGTGAAAATGCTTAGGTCCGTCCTCAGGTCGACACTCGGGTCGACACTTGACAAAGTGTGAGCCTGAATGTGGTCCTGAGTGCGGACCTAAGCATTTTTACCCCAATTTTTTATTTCAGATATTGCTTGTCAACGGTTCTTTTTGAAGACCTGAATCTTAGCTACAAAATAATAACAACAGAAAAACAGGTTTCAGTCAAGAAAAAAATTACAGCTCATCCCGCGTTAAAAACACGCTAAATCTCACACTCAGGTCGACACTTATTGTGAACCTGCCTTAACTCACAAGCCCCCTGTGCCGCCTTCGGGAGGTCGGGGGCTTGGAGTTGAGTTGAGCAAGCCCACTACCTTGGACACAAATCGCTCGAAAGTGACTTTGGATGCATAAAAAAGCATACATACCAAAGTTTATTTATGCGGTGGGCCAGTGTTGGCAAAAAGGGGCTGAAAGGCCACAAAAACAGACCACATGTTGCCTATAGGCCACATTTTGCCAACCGTGGGTAGGCTCCAGTATTCAAAACTATGTTCAACATCTTCGTGTTAGTGGGCCCTGTGTGATTAGTGGCCCCCTTTTATTCCCTTTCCCTCCATATACAGCGCTTAATGCAAATAGAGTCTTATTTTGCTCCAGCCCAGTTGATCAAACATGGTAAGACAGCCAAAATTTTTTTTTCAATCTTTTGCTATAAAAGTGGCTCTTTTTTATTCCCTTCCCCTTCCAATACAGCGCTTATCTCCTTCAAATTCCCCTTTTTCCTTTTTTTTTAATTTTTACTAAAAAACCCTGATACCCCCTGTGTTTCGAAAATTGTTTTTTCTCAGAATTAAAAAAACCCGCGGCTTTCTCATGAAATCGGGGTCGATAAACACGAATATGATGTTATCTCCTCCATCCGATCATTCCCCGTGGGGGTGGGATTTTACAGTCAAGCCATAGCTTCTAAAGTACACAAAAATATTATTATGAACTCAGCGCACAAGGCTTAGTAAGACCTAAAAATGAAAATAATGTCGTTTTCAATGACTGGCTCGATTCAAAAACTATTTTAGTCTGTAGATGTCGCCTAAAAGCCGAAGGGTTTGTTTTGTATATTTAAGAGTCTAAAACATCGAAAACTTCTATGGGTAGCAGTTTAATTCAATCATTGGCAAAATTTATTTTATTGAGCATGTATCCCTTTTTAAACAAATCAAATTTACAGTGAAGAAAGATGAGCCAAGCACTGAGGAAACTGGTGAAAACGGAAATACTGAGTCCTCTGATGAAAAAGTCTATGAAATAGCTGCCGAAAGCGAGGCTGGTCACAAGATCCAGATGTTCACGGTGCCAACAACTTCTCAGCCCAAAGCACAGGCTAATAAATCAATGGAAGGCAAGACAGATGGAGATGACGAAGACCAAGAACGATTCGAGATTGTCAAGGAGTATGGAAATGGAAACAGCAACAGTAATTCAGCTGCTCCAGGAAATGGCGCCTTCTTAGAAACGGTTGGTTCTGATGACTTGCTGAGTGCCGGCCAATCCAACCCTTTCCTCTCCGATTAAATTGAAAACAACAGGTGATGAATAAAAAAAACATGGGCGGTCCAGGCCTCTCCTGCTATTTAGTTTCCAAAAATCTATTTCAAAATCTCACGAAATAAGTAAGTTGTCACCGAAGTAGGAAAAATACACTTGCAACTTTTTGATGTTTGAAAAGTTTTTACGGCCCTTAATAAATGCTCTGGAATCACATTGACGCAACGGCAGTCCATAGTTAACCACAAATTTTTCAAAAAAAGTGTACTGTAAGATTGACTTCCATTCACAGCAGATGTATTTAATAAATTTTGTGGGTACACTTGCTTGTGGAGTACATTAGCGTTTGATTATGTGGTTTGAAAATAAAATTTAAATTTTTCGGTAGGTATCACATTAACACAAAAAACGAAAGTTAACTCAGATCACACAGAATTTCACGTAGATCATTTTTATGTATGAAAATATGGGAGTTTATATCTGATGGAATGAGCTAACGACCTGTTTAAAAAAATAAATAGAAAAATATACCTCGTTATGCAAATTCCTAGACTTTGCTAAATTTGTTAGATTTCAATATTAGACGGGGAGATTGTTCAAACTTATTTAAAAATTGCCAGTTTTAGAAATTATGGTGTGACCCTTCTTCTTCGATGACTGATGCTAACATTACCCTGGCTCTTTGGACAATTCATATAGTGGTACAGTTAACGAGCCTTATCAATACAATGGCTCCACAATTATCACTGAGGTCAAAGTTAACAACTCGACTGTCACTATTTTGGAGATTTAACTTTTTTTTTTGTTTTTTAAGCAGCTAATTGGATGTTTTTTGAATGTGGCATCTTTGGTTTGTGTTTACATTGTTTTTTAGTAAGAAGTTTTGTAATCGAACACTTGAATTATCTTTGGATTAAAATTGTTATTGTGTTTGCAAACTGAAAACAATAATTTGTGTTTTTTATTTGTAAAAGAAAATTTTGTTTGTTACTACTAAATTTGTTGACACCTCTGCTATTTTAATGCTTCTGCTACTATTTATTCTGTTTGATAAAATGTGAAAAACTGATCCACAATATGTTAAAAACTAACATTTTTAAGTTATATCTGATGAAGTGAGCTCGAGAAGGCTCTATTAGACAATGGGTACCAAAAATTTTGCCTTGGTTCCCCTGTTGTTAAAAGTTTTTAAGTTACATCCAGAAAACGATACTATATTCAAAAAAGGCCAACGCTAATTTTTAGTACCCACTGTTCAATAAACCTAAAAAATATTTTTTTACAAAACTATCAATACATAGTTAAAAGTGGGGTTGTCGAGCGGTCGAAATTCTCGAGCACTCGAAGTTTGAAATTTTCGAGTCGACCACTCGACTCGAAACTCAAAATTTTCTCCCATCTGATCTGCCATAATAGCCTATTACTACATTGAAGACGAGGAAGCTAGCTCGCACCATTCGCTCTACTAGTTGAAACCTTAGATGTTTAGAATAGTCAGCTGGCCGTAAAAGATACCTTTCCGGCTCACGCACGAAAGATATTTACAGATATTTGCCAGAAATTAAAAACCAGTTCAAACTTCAGACTCAAAAATATTTTTGAGCACTTCGAACTGAACTCAGAACTCGAAAAAGTTCGAGTCGAGTTTAACTAGAAACAAAAAATTGAAATTAGTTTCGAGCGCTTGAAACTCGAAAATTTTCGAAAAACTCGAAATCGAGCGCTCGACTCAACAGCTCTAGTAAAGAGTAAACAAAAAAAGCATTGCCTAGTGCTCAAAGAACCATAGGTTTTGGGCGGAGCGGCATTTCCAAAATATAAATTTGTGTCACACAGTACTCTTCTCGTCTAGCGTTATACTTTTTTGATATGTTGGGAACAAATCTTGAAAGACTCCGAAGCACAGTGCCAGATAATAGAATATTGTCCCAGCCAGTTAGAGACTGTTATTGTTGACAGTATTGCAATTTTCATGTATGTGGAAACCATGAACTAAAGTTCGGGCAGATGAAACAACATAAACAAGGGAGATTTGATAGATCTTTGTTTGATTAGATATTGATGAAATGATCGATTTTTTATTGTAAAATACATTCTTTTTTCGGGCAAATAGTATTTCAGCGCAGTTTTACCTCAATTTCGAACTAAAGTATTTTTCATTATTCAAAAGTCTGAATTTAGCCACGAATTGTTTTACCAGTCAATTTGTTTTTTTTTACAAACAGTATGTTTATTTTTTGTGTCTGAATTTGAGTTTTTCTTGCTACAGATAATAATCCAGAAACTATAAAACCATCTCATGAAATCAAAAAATTTAATTATAAAATTCCAAATAACATTAATCTATTAGTGAAAACCGCAATTTACTTGTCAAAGTCAGACTTTTGAGGGTGTAATTTAGTTACAGCCTTTCACAACTACCACATAACTTAACTTATTACATTTTTAAGGGTTGTGGTTCTTTTAGACCTCGAAATGGTACCTTTTCTGCCCCAAACGGCTCTTTTTCTGCCACGAATTCTAAAAGGCCCTTTTTATCGGCGATCATATCACCAATTTTTATTTTTTCACAATAATCTTGTAGCTCTGGATCTCAGCTTTCTAACAAGCCAATGACTGACTTGCTAAAAGTTGGAGAAAAAATCGAAGAGAAGAAAAAGCAAAATTTTTCAAAATTTCGGCCCATTCAAAAACCTAGCCTGGCAACTTTCTAAAGGAATGGTGAAAGCTGTTAAAGGACCATGAAACTTGATAAGCACAGCAATTTGGAAATTTTGAATTAGTGCGGGACCACCCAATTTTGTCCATAATGTTTTTGATTGTTTTTGTTTGCATGTAAAATTTTTTCAAAATATAGAACCGTTTATTAGTCGAGCCCAACGTTGCTCGACATTTCCAGATCGGACGACTAATCCTACTCACACTGCACCATAACTACTTATATGAGTCTATGTTAAAAATTTACTTATACATGAAATTCAAATTTTCATTGCACACAAAAAATTTAATTCAAAAACATTATGGACAAAATTAGGGTGGTCCCGCGCGAATTCGAATTCCGCAAATTGCTATGCTTATCAAGTTTTCTGGTCCTTTAAAGAGGTAGTCTCGACACGAAACGATTAATCCAAGATTTGCGTTTATGAAGTATGGCTTTAGAGCAGGGTTCGTAATCGTCCTTTTAAAAGTTTTGTCCTTTTTTGGGAAACAAAATCTTTTTTATTTTTGACTTTTTAAGTCACAATCATTTTTTTCGCTCCAAAATAGCAATGAGCACTGGATAGAACGACCCTTTTTCTTCAAAAATGGTCAAAATGTCCTTTTTTACCCAAATGTCCTTTTTCAAATTTTCCATTACGAACTCCGCTTTAGAGCCATATTTCGCCGACAACTCGGTATTGCAATCTCAGACAAACTTGTGCAAAGTTAAAAGTTGGATGAGCATCAAAATATCAGAATTAAAAAATTCTTTCAAAAAATGCCCTAAAAATCGAAATGGAAAAGGTGAAAAAACCCATTAAAAAAAGGTTGTTTAGTTTTTTATTGCATTCGGATTTTCAGGGCATTTTTGAAGGAATTTTCAAATTATGATATTGATGATATGATCCAACTCTTAATTCTGCACAAGCTTGTCTGAGATCGAAAACTGAGTTGTCGACAAAATATGACTCAAAAACCACATTCAAAAAAGCACAAAACTGGGGATAACCCTTTCGTGTCAAGACTATCTCCTTAACACTAGAAAGACGGCCTGTAAGAGTGGTATATTCTGGTGCAGTTTTGAATGCTGAATCCGAATTTCTCAGCAGAATTGGCTAATCAGCCCTTAAATGGGGTTAAATTTGCGATTTTTGAAACCGGATGTTTGAACATTTTTTAAGCACAATTTTTTTTTTAATGAGCTGTAAAACGCAAGTCTTGTGGGTTATCTTAAACAATCTTTATACCAAAATGTAGAGCAGGACAAGGGCTTTTAAATGACATATTACATGCCTATACTTCTCTTGCACTTGCTGGACTTGACCCAATAGCAATTGAATTAACCCAAAATTTGAAATTTCCGGACTTTTGCAAATCTGTGATCAAAACCCATCTTAAAAGGCCCGTTAGCAAATTCTGAGACCAGATTCGGATTCTCCGGCTAAAACTGCCCTCAAGGGTCACTTTTCTGCAAAGTTGGCGTACATAAAACGACTCTTTCGACACGAAAGAAATAAAATTAACGCTTGCTAAGTTATTTGCTCAAAACCAAATTTTGCTTTTGACCACAGTATAATGTGTTTTATGTTCACAGTAAAATGACAAAATAATTTCAATTTCATAGTAAACAATGCAATACTATTTTCGCAGAGGTATGTCCATAATAATATTTTTTTTGACATGTGAATTCAATGTTTTTATCCAGATTGTCAAGTTTCTTACCGCTGATTTAACGAATGTCGGAAGAACAGTCGTATGCGATAACTTTTTTACTTCGCCAGATCTAGGCCAGTCACTACTCAAGAATAAGACGCGCATAATTGGAACAATAAGACCGAGTCGACTAGGACTACCAAAAGGGTTTGTTAGCGAAGAACTTGAGGTAACTAATTGTATTTGATTATACGTTTTTGATTATACAAACAAGCGGGAAAGGCACAGACGTCTGTATATTGGTGTTCTATTGGCTCACATTCTGTCCGAAGTGAGCAAGCCATAAACACGTGCGAGGTATGTTTTTATGTTATTATTTTTTAACGTAAACTAGTTTTTATAGAACTGCAACAGAAATGTGTGTCAAAATCATATGGTTCAACGTATTCTGTGTTGTGAATGCAAGCAAAAGGAAACCCCTTCTCGCAAAAAAGTTGCGCAAATAGCAGAGCTACACAAACCAATTACAAGAAGTCAAGCTCCAGCAAAACAAGGTGGCAAATGCGCTGACTGTCCACCAGGAAACCGTAAGTATGGAACGGATACATGTACATCGTGCGCCGCGCCTCTATGTGCCGAACACAAACAGTCCAGTCCAATATTGTGTCAAAAATGCACAAACGATGTTACAAGGAAACGCAGAAAATAGTATTGCATTGTTTACTATGAAATTGAAATTATTTTGTCATTTTACTGTGAACATAAAACACATTATACTGTGGTCAAAAGCAAAATTTGGTTTTGAGCAAATAACTTAGCAAGCGTTAATTTTATTTCTTTCGTGTCGAAAGAGTCGTTTTATGTACGCCAACTTTGCAGAAAAGTGACCCTTGAGGGCAGTTTTAGCCGGAGAATCCGAATCTGGTCTCAGAATTTGCTAACGGGCCTTTTAAGATGGGTTTTGATCACAGATTTGCAAAAGTCCGGAAATTTCAAAATTTGGGTTAATTCAATTGCTATTGGGTCAAGTCCAGCAAGTGCAAGAGAAGTATAGGCATGTAATATGTCATTTAAAAGCCCTTGTCCTGCTCTACATTTTGGTATAAAGATTGTTTAAGATAACCCACAAGACTTGCGTTTTACAGCTCATTAAAAAAATAATTGTGCTTAAAAAATGTTCAAAACATCCGGTTTCAAAAATCGCAAATTTAACCCCATTTAAGGGCTGATTAGCCAATTCTGCTGAGAAATTCGGATTCAGCATTTAAAACTGCACCAGAATATACCGCTCTTACAGGCCGTCTTTCTAGTGTTAACAGCTTTCACCTTTCACTTCATTTGGTCAAGTAAAAACTAGTTAGAAAGCTGAGATTCACAGCTACAAGATGGTTTAAAAAATATTTAAATTGATTAGAAAATCACTGAAACAAAAGCTTTTTGGGGCAGGAAAAGAGCCTTTTAAAGCAGAAAAGGGGTTATTTCGAGGTCGAAAAGTATTTCAACCTTTTAAGATTTCCGATTTTCAGCTAAAGATCTTAAGATAAACACACACATTTTAAACTTGAAAAGTAATAGCCCCGGGCTAGAGGTTTTCAACATGGTGACATCCCAACTTTTACTGTAGATGATTGCTTTTAACTAACATTTGAATTGCCCCTTAATATATCCTTTTTTCTATTATTATCGTTTGAATTTAGAATAAAAAAGTTATCCTCTATTCCATAATCACATAACTTTATAATTTACTAAGTATGAATCAGCAGCCATCCACTTCCTCTTCGCCACCAATGGATGCCAACCAATCGGCTTTGATGGGCAGCACAATACACAAACAGATACTTAGAAATTCAGTGGGTGCTGTCTGCAAAATGGCTGGTTTTGACTTGATCCAAGACAGAGTGCTCACTCAACTAGCCCAAATGACTGCTAATTGTAGGTGAATTATAAGGAATTTTCACTTTCAGTTATAATTCACCTTTTAAATTGAGTTCTGAATGAGGTGTGCAGAAGTGCCAAGGAGTCGTCTGACCACACGGTAATCATAATTATTTGCTCATGTTTTATCAGAGTTTTATGTTTTAAATACCGTATTTTCTCTAATTATAGACCCGGGTCTATAATTAGAGTTGTGCGATTTTTTAAAACTTCAAGTAGTCTGAAAATTCTGTTTTCATTAACTTTTTGAGCTCTGTAAAAAGTGCCTCTTAGATTTTTAAAATCTCTCACAGGCACTTTTTACAGAGCTTAAAAAGTTATTGAAAACAGAAGTTTCAGACCACTTGAAGTTAGGGGGTCTATAATCAGAGAAAATACGGTACTGTTTTACGACAAATAATAATCAGCGATAAAAAATTAGACTTCAATGGCAGTCAACTCTCTTAGCGAAACCCTTTTTTCAAAAACTGTCAGCATATTAAATTAATATATTCGAGCAATAAGGGGAAGGTCGACCGACGGAGTCAAACCTGTGACAAAAGCATAGCTACGGGTTTTTAGCGGGAGATCCAACCAACTCGCCATCGAAAAACTAGCCAATGCGAAGACTCGCTAACGTAAAAGACTCGCCAACGTCTAATCTTGCCAACCACATAACTCTCCAGCGCAAAATACTCACCAATGGAAAAACTCGCCAACGAAAAATTCGATTTAACGGACCCCTGCACAATCGTCTACAGGGAACCTTAAATCGTAATTTTTGTTGGCGAGTTTTCGCGTTGGCGAGTCAGTTGCGTCTTGTCGCAGGTTTGTCGAGTAGGATATGGACATAGGCCAAAAAATTTGAAAAATTGTTGACTTATATAATAAACAGATGTTTTCACAAGTCGACTTCTATTGAACATGAAATTTTTTTGTTCTTTGTAAAAAATCGATTTTCCCTTAGCCACATTTTGACTTCTAGCCACAGGATAGCACAAAAAAATTTGTCGTTTTTCGAACTTTCAATTCTGTACTATATTGTGTTTAGGACCGTGTGTAATTAGAAATTTTACATGTGTCATACAGCATCCTAAATGAATAAAGAGATTACCGTATTCTCTCTAACAGAACCACATGTGGTTCTATTTTTAACCCCCCGCCCACCGACAATGCTCGGCGATTAGGTAATTAATTCCTTTCCATGTGTTTCAATAAATGACATTTTTGTGACTTTATACAATTTACCGACCAGAACTTGATCACTTTTGATCATTTGCAAATTTAAATACACAAAGAGCACCGAAACCTAAATTTTTGCAGTTAAAAAATTCTTACATCAAGTAGTTTAGGGACGGACAGAAGTGACACCTGGAGATGCCTTTTGGGTCTAGTGGACACTGGCACCAACATCGCTGAGTTCCGTGATTTCCTCAACTCTGTCCGAGTAAATGGAACTCTGGCCATACCCAACCGTAACTATTTGATCAACACACACAGAAATATCTAATTTGTGAATAATTTAGCTGAAATATCAGTCGCAAAACCAGCTACAGCAATGCTGAAAATAGCATCTCCAAGACCTCATCCTGCCATATGCCTGCTTTTCTGCCTCCTTTTCCTGATCCACACACCTACATTAGGACTGAGGTAGGTTTAAAACTTGGAACAGAATGTTTGAAATATTGTAAATACAGTCAAACCACGATTTAACAGCACCTGTCAACTGCCATTTGACTAAAATTTAAGCCTAGATTGAATGGCCCCCAGTGTGGGTCACGAGAGGGCCGATAAATCGTGATTCATCACTTAGGTTGCCGGCTAGTTTTAAAATTTAAGCAAACTAACAAATAACTTACTGATGGGGTCCAAAAAATTATTTAAAAAGTGTCGAATGGAGCGACGAAATGTTTTACAGTTGCAGTCTAGGACTTAATTTTCGGTATAAATTAAAATAAAATTTATTATTTGATAGGTCCCAATTTCAAAGTTATTGGAATTTTTTTAACTAAAAATTAAGGTGGGTGGCGATGTGGACTCCAACTATGAAAAGGTGAGAAGAGTGACTGCGGAAAACCGAAGAGACGTAGAAAACTCGCTTGAAAACTTTGCCCTAGCCATTCATCCGTCCATATCTGTGTTCCAAGACCTGGAAAAGACTTTGTATGCGGAAGCTAAGCAAGTGGTGGGTGCTTTCTAGTTTATTCACTGTTCATTAAATGTTGCCTCTTTTGAAGATTGAGCAGCAGAAGCTAGAGAGAAAGCAAAGGCTAGAGGCAATCAAGGCAGCTAAGAAGGCAAAGAAGGATTCCATGAACATTGGAACTGAGGGTTCTGATGCTGCACTTAATAATTCAGCCAGTGAAGAAGAAAGCCTCGAAATATTAGATGTAGAAGACTTGCTGGAGCTGGAAGAAACGGAGAAGTCTTATGTCAGGAAGAGGATACCTGCTTACTGCCAAAGTAGGCCTTTTTTCTAACCTTGACACTGAACTTTTATGGCCACACAAATCTCAAAACAAAGAATATCAGCTATGGAGTGGAAAAAGATAGCCATATCCGGGTCGTAGCCTTTAGGCCCTTTTTTCCACTTTTTGGCGTTCTGCCCTAAGTTCTGTTTTAGCCACTTAGGCCTTATTTTCCAAGCCATTTTGTAGTACGTACGACATTTTTTAGTCCGCCTAACGTGTGCTGACCTACCCTGAGCCTAAGTTTAATTTAAAACAAGGCCTACGTGGCTAAAACAGAATATAGGGCAGAACGCCGAAAAGTGGAAAAAGGGCCTAACGCCTCTACGCCCCATATCCTTACCAAAATTCCCACTTTACATGCTAAAATTATAATTTTAAACAATTTTAAAAAGGGTTGTAATTAATGTCTTCCTTTAAAATAAGGCGCAACTTTATTTTTCTATCAGTTCTAAAAATAAACTAAAAACAAATTATTTACAATTTGCAGTACTGCTGCCCTTTGAAGAAGACCACCCCTACCTGTCCGCACTGGTCACTGACGACAATTTGGATGACGACCAGAATCATTTCGCCCGCATCCTAAGCCAAGAAATGGAGGATGATTTAAATGACGAGCTGATGGACTCTTCCAATTCTATGAATGGTGGCGACATGGATTAATTTATTGTTTTTCATTATAATCAAAATAAATCAATTATAATATTGAAAAAGTAATACTATTCAACCCAAATCAGACCTGAGAGCTAAAAAGTCACATTTGCTGATATAAGAGTGTGACACTTTAAAGCAACAGGAAATATCAAAGATTTTCTCGAGCACTTATTTAACACTGCAATGATCAAGTGTGACCTTTGCTGCTCTTGATTCAGAATTTCACGCTGAACACGATAATACTATTTTTACAAATTAATTTTGGGTTGATTCACAGGGGGAGGGCCAGATGAAAAATCTTTAAAGCAGGATTTCGATCTCGAAAAGCCAGACTGTTTGCAACCAGACTGTCAAAACAGAAATAGGAAAATTTTTGAAAAATTGAGGTAAAAAAAGATGTCTTTTGGGAGTTAAGTTGATGGGAGTTTTAACTGTAACTGTCAATCGGCTGAAAACGCCCGAAAAAGTGGTTATGGAGATTTGCTGCAAAATTACGAGATTTTGGTGCAAAATCCCTTTTACCCAAAAAAAAATCGCCAGATGAGTTTCAAATTGTCGGGTGCTAGCCTGGTATCAGCCAGTACCGTTTTATCTGACAGATAAAATTGATCTCATAAATTTTATCTGTCAGATAAGTTTGTTCTTTCAGAAAAAAATAGTTAATTTAGAAAATTTATTGCTTCAGCAACACGCCTTAGGCGTTTGTCTCTCTTTATCGCGTTTTTAAACAAATTTTCAAGCGAGAGGCGACAAAATGGGACAAACGTTGTAACGCCTTTTATATCTAATGCATTTTTTATTGGTTAGTGGTGCCAAGCTTGTAGTTTAATTTGTCTTATTGTTTAACATCGTACAGATTTCGACAAAAGAGACAAGAACGTTAGTGGCAGCCATCAAAATTGCTGAAAAGGTGGCCTCTTACTCGAAAATCTTCTCCTATTAGTGTGAATACAGTAGATACAAAGAAAACTAGAGACGGAAACAGGACAGGATCCTGTCCTGGTCCTGGTCCGTCCTGGTCAAAATTTAATAATAAAGTAAAATCCTGGTCCTGATCCTGGTCCAGACTAAAAATCCTGGTCCTGGATTTTGGCCAATCCTGGTCGTTGAATTTTGTAAATATAAATGTTATTGATGAATGGATCCAAGAGGAATGCGGAGAGGTTTCGTTCATCGAAGAGATAGGTTAAACTCTTTTATTTTATTGAGGGCGCTCACGCGTTTTGATTATTCGATCTTATAGCCATGTTCACCTCTGCTAAAGCGCTCATCGTCTTTTTTCGAACGCCACAGTCAACTTTTTGAGGATGAATAGCATGAATTATCTCAGTCTTTCGATTTGGCCGTGATGGAGGTACAGGCTTACTGTAAGTCGAAATGTATTGCTACTGATGAGGATCCGTTTAACTTTTGGAAGGTCCTGTCACTAATAGATCCAATAACATTTGTCAATTCTATTTTTCAGGCTAACGAATTGATCTATCCGGTGTTGGCTAACCTTGCGCGTCGTTTCTTGTCTTCTCCTGCTACAAGTCAGCCTAGCGAAAAAGTCTTCTCCGTAGCCAGAGACGTGTACGATTACCGCCGCAGAACTTGAGTCCAGCAAAAGCAGAGATGTTGATATTCTTGAATAAATCGCTCCCGTTGTTGAAGTACTGTTACTGAACATTTCTTGCTAAATGTAATTAACATAGGAAAATGTCGACGCTACTGTCATATACCACCACCCCCCCCCCCAAAAGCTACTGTAATATACCCCCCCCCCCCAAAATCGGACCTACTGTCATATACCCCCCCCCACCAAAAACCGACTTTTTCAGGAGTGTCTAAAAACCATTTTTATGCAATAATTTTGCCATAAAGAGACTAGAAAAGCAGTTAAAAGGGATTATGGCTGTATTGGGAGGGAAGGGAATAATACAGGGCCACTTTTTTTTAGCTGCTTTACCATGTTTTTCAACTCGGGCAGTGGCAAAAATAGACTCTATATGCATTTTATGATCAAGAGTACTTCTCGGAATCATGTCTAAGGTAAGTGCGTGCGCGCATCTCTAACTCTCAAGCCCCATGTGCCCCCTTCGGGGCGCAGGGGCTTGGGGCTTGGAGCTGAGATGCGCACACCCACATACCTTAGACACAAATCACTCGAAAGTGACTCTGGATGCATGAAAAAGCATGCATACCAGAGTTATTCATGCGGTAGGCCCCAGTATTCATATTACAGTAGCGCCAAAATGTCGATAAAAATTTTGCTGGTAGTTCGAAATTTTTAACAAAAATCCTGGTTTTTTGACCAGGATCCTGGTCAGGATCCTGGTTTTTGTTTTTCAAAATCCTGGTCCTGATCCTGGTCTTGACTAAACCTAAATCTCTAAAGAAAACTTTGTATTTTTTACAGTCGTCTGTCAAATTAAATATTGTTACAGTCAACTGTCGATTTCGCAGGTGCTTGATGTGTAGGGTTGTCGGTTCGGGTACCCGTTTTCGGGTAATTGGAACCGAAACCCGGTTTTTTCCGGGTTTCGGGTATCGGTTCGGTCCGGGTACCCGAAAATTTCGGGTATCGGGTATCGGTTCGGTTCGGGTACCCGAAAATTTCGGGTATCGGGTTTCGGTTCGGGTACCCGAAAATTTCGGGTATCGGGTATCGGTTCGGTCCGGGTACTCGAAAATTTCGGGTATCGGTTCGGATACATGATTTCGAATCGAGGAATCAAACATTTACAACAATTTGTTTGCTTGTGTCAGACTGAAAATGTTTTATGTATTTCCATTTTAACTCACATTTACATTTACTGTCACTGTTTTACTGCTTTTTCAAAGACCGCTTTTATAGTTCACTTTTTATGTCTGTCTTGTTACAAGATATACAAGAGCCTTGTATGTGTCTTTTTAATATTGAGTTCCTTCTTAAAGGACCATAAAACTTGATAAGCACAGCAATTCGGAAATTTTGAATTCGCGCGGGACCACCCTAATTTTGTCAATAATGTTTTCGAATTGTTTTTTGCTTGTATGTGAAATTTTTTCAAAATATAAAACCGTTTACTAGTCGAGCCCAACGTTGCTCGACATTGCCAGATCGGACAACTAATCCTACTTATGCTGCACCATAATTGTTTCGATGGCTCTATGTTAAAAATTTACCCATAGATAGAATTAAAATTTTCAATGCACACAAAAAAAATTAATTCAAAAACATTATGGACAAAATTAGGGTAGTCCCGCGCGAATTCGGATTCCGCAAATTGCTGTGCTTATCAAGTTTCATGGTTCTTAAAGGCATGCCTAGTCAAGTGTGGAAGCTATTCAAGAAAGATGGCGATAAGGCAGTTTGCGATTGCGGCGATGTTCTCAACTTGCCAAAAGATGGTGGAACATCAACGCTTTCCAAGCATCTTATATCTGCAAGGCAAAAAATGATGCTTGAGTGTTATGTTTTGATTTATGTTCAATAAAAGATTTTTGTGTATGCAGGAAGCCTGTTTCTGTAAATCCGGTTTTTTCGGATATCGGCTCGGTTACCCGAAAATTTGGGTTGCGGGTATCGGTTCGGTTCGGGTACCCGAAGATTTCGGGTTTCGGGTATCGGTTCGGTCCGGGTACCCGAAAATTTCGGGTATCGGGTATCGGTTCGGTTACCCGAAAATTTCGGTTCCGGTTCGGTTCCTCGGTTCGGGTACCCGGAAATTCCGGGTACCCGACAACCCTATTGATGTGATTATCAGTCATTATTAGAAGTGTTTTTTTTTAATTTTCTGCATTTTGAACATAAATTATCACCTTTGTGTCGACGGTTCATGGTTTAAGATGGTGAGTGACAGTGAAGCTATAACTTATAGACTTATCGCTATAACTTCTTTAACTTATAGAAGTTTATGGAAATTGTGCAGTACTCAAAGTCGTCTTAAATGCATTTTCGGTTAGATTGTGATATCAACTACAACCACTTAATTTACATAATAAACTCAACAAGAGGACAAAGGGTAATTTTAGCTAAGGATCATGACTAATTCGACGATAAAGGATAAAATTGCAAAGGCAGTCAGAAATCAAAACTCTTAATCTTTATTGCTTGTTGAGCTCAGTTTTGTTCTTGTTTTTCAATTAAATTAGCTTTTTCATTAGATCTTTGTTGAGTTTTGACCTTTTCATAGTCATACCTCGATTTAATGACCCCTTTGGACACTTTTGGTTCGAGAAATTCGATTTAACGGCCCCCAATTTAACGGCCCCTCGATTTAACGGCCCCTAGGGCCGGTCCCAAGGGGGGGGCCGTTAAATCGAGGGTTGACTGTATTTCAGTATAATAGTTGAAACTGATGTCATTAGTCACAAGGATGCGCAGGATGCGAAAGAAGGTACCCGATGGCTGGGAATTGGTCAAGCCAACTTTGGAAGAATTCGAAACCAAGATGCGTGAAGCTGAGACAGATTCTCATGAAGGTAAGCGCAGAACAGAGGCTGTCTGGCCAATATTCAAGGTTTTTTTTTGACAAATATAATTTCTACAGATTCTGAAACTATCATTTCAGATTCATCACCAGCGCTCTCGTTACTTGTATGACCTGCACGGCTAAACTTAAGTATACCCACCCCACTGAACTATAGTATACCCACCCCAGAAATTTGCCTTGGTCCCCCAAGCTGATTTTTTTACAAATTTTTTTTGCAAAAAAATCAGCTTGGGGACCAAGGCAAATTTCTGGGGTGGGTATACTATAGTTCAGTGGGTGGGTATACTATATTTGAGCCGACCTGCACTATATGGAGGGAGAATCAGCCGTGAACTCTATCTGTTCTTAGTTGATGCCAAACTCGTGGATTCTGCTCTGGTGGCCAAATGGAAGAAACAAGGCTTTGAGAATCTCTGCTGTCTGGCGTGCATTCAGAAAAACAACAGTAATTTCGGGACAATTGCATTTGTCGTGTACCCAAATCGAAGATCGAGGCTGTAAGTCACCGTTTTTGTCTAAATTTCGAGAGAAATTAATTTTTCGCTATTCAGGGTCGTGTTGTCGAATGCATTCATTGTGGCTGTCGAGGATGTTCTGGTTGAGTCCAACAAAACAAATTACAGTCGAAATTCAAATTGTTGTTGTGCGTTTGTTTTGCCCTGTTGTAATAAATTTAGTTCGAGACTGTTGTTGGAAATTTTGGAATGTTTTTTCTGGCATGGAACTATATGCGCGTAGTTGTTCCTTAAACATTAGAGAATTCGACCTGAGTATAGAATACCTCCGCCCCTGAAAATTTCCTTCTAAAACTTAATTAAAGGCTGCCCGAATTTATGTCCCAGACCCCGAAAAATAAAACCGAAAAAATTTGGTTTGGAATTTAATAATTTTGGTGGGGAAATTCACTATTTTCAGAACGAATTTGAATTTGGTGGGGAATTTCACACTTTTGGTGGGAAAATTCACGTACAGCCGTTGTTAAATTTTAATTTGTTAATTTTAATTTGCAGTACTGCTGCCCTTTGAAGAAGACCACCCCTACCTGTCCGCACTGGTCACTGACGACAATTTGGACGACGACCAGAACCGTTTCGCTGGCATCCTAAGCAAGAAATGGAGGATGATTTAAATGACGAGCTGATGGACTCTTCCAATTCTATGAATGGTGGCGACATGGATTAATAAATTGTTTTTCATTATGATTAAAATATATAGATAAATTATTTTCACTTAAATATTTAATAAGTACTACTCTCTGGGTCAACGCAAATCAAATCTGAGACCTAAAGAATCACAGTTTCTTATTAGCCTCATTCATACTTACCCGAAACATGCCCTGTTTCGCGAAACATGAAAATGTTTCGCGAACAACCCCCCGAAACATGTTTCGCGAAACAAAAATGTTTCGCCGTGTTTCGCGAAACATGTTTCGCGAAACAGGTCCTTCGAAACATGGAGTAAAAGTGCAGTTTTTCGAAGTTTTTATTTGTTTGCTGCACATTCTGACTGTGTTTTTTTACTTTATTTACGTTTTTAGAAAGTCTAATGGAGCAAGCAGCAATATGGTGGTGGATACATCATCAAGAGAAGAAGCGAAGTTATAGCAGGCCATCTCATTTGGAAGAAGCTCGGCAAGGTCTTTCTTTCAAGGCTTTTTGGCGTTATTACAACAGTTCCGAAGTCAAGGATTTGAAGTGGTTTCTCCGAGTGCAAGCAGAATTTCTAACGACTAAGAAACAAGCTAAGATTGACTTCAATGCAAGACTGAGCAAAGCACGTGCCTGTGTAGAACACGCATTCGGAATATGGCCTACTGGTTGGCGTCTTTTTCTAGGCACAGTCAAAACTGGGTGAAAACTTTAGAGCTAAAAAATGCTTTCTATTTAACCCAACCTTTCAGTCCAGATCAAGAAATGTTGCATTATTATGTTCTATTTGAGTGCCATCAAAGCCCAGGTAGATGAGTGAATTTCATTGCATTCGGATGTGGAAACTACTTTGCTGGCCATCGACAAATATTTGAAAGAGATCAGTGCTAGTTCAAATGCAGAAACTGGAGAGAAGAAATTCACGCTGCAGTGTTTTGATTTGGGAGTTCGATTAAGTGGAAACCCAAAGGTTGGTTTGGATTACCCTAATCGACCGTTAAATAAGTTCTAATTGCAGGTGGATGACTGTATTAGAGTTCTGCGATTGTTACATGTGGCCAAACAAAGGGAATTGCAGACTCAGATCAATGAAGTGCTGTCTGGTGTGCAGAAAATTTCAGCTAACCCGAAAGCAGACCTTACTTTGGCGAGGATGGGACGCTAAAGCTCACGAAATATGACGTATCGCCTTTTTGTTTCCAGTTGTATACGGAATAAAATCGTTTGTTGCTTTTCGGTCACTTATTTTTCTTGTTCCTACTACGAACGGTTGCTCAGTTAGATTGTTAGTCTGCGGGTTTTTTTTTGTTAGAAATAAATCAAAAGCTTCGATGATGATTTTCATCGGTTCATTTTCGGTTCATTTTATTTTCGGTTCAGATTTCATCGGTTCATTCATAAAATGAACCGATCAATGACGATTTGAATAAAAAGCTTCAATGATGATTTAAACTGCGTGGTTTCAACGTAAAACTGAAAATGTCTAGCAGTTTGCCCAGGTTTTTAGGGTTGAGATGTCTTTTGTCTTGACGAAAAAAATTCCAGCGAATGATTTTCAGTAAGATGACTTTGTCACCCACTTAGCACATTAAAAATTGGGTATATCGTTCGAATATGCCTGCAATATTATATTCTAGCATTTTTTTATCGCCGAAACCACTGTAAAAAAGAAAGATTTATTAAAAACTACACGACAAGAATCTTTAACACCGATTTGAGCCGTATTAACAAGCATTAGATTACCATGTTTCGAAACCCCTGTTTCGCGAAACATGTTTCGCGTAACATTCTCCCGAAACATGTTTCGGGGGTTGTTTCGCGAAACACTTTCTTGTTTCGCGAAACACCGATGTTTCGGGGATTGTTTCGCGAAACATGTGTTTTGTTCCGATGTTTCGGGTAAGTATGAATGAGGCTATTTAAGAGCGTGAAAGTTCAAAGCAAAAGGGATATCCAAAGCCTTCTTCAAGAAATTCTTTGAGGTAATCCTTTTTTTGGATTCTTGGCTTCTTCTTGTCAGAATTCAAGGATCTGTTTTTGTGATGGAAGACAGTGCTCGAGCACAAACGAGACCACCCACTGCAGTGATTTATCTTCGTTCTTGAATTCGAGATCAGATTTCTTCGATGAAAAACTGAAGGAACCTTTTAAACAATCTGATAGGCTGCCTTTTTACCTTTTTTACTGAAAACAATTTGTTTTCAAAAAGGCGCAATTAAAAGTCTTGACATTTGAAAGATCATTCAAAGCATAAGATAAATGTCTATTTTTTTCCTTTTCGCGAGTTTAGAAAACTTGCTATGAAAAGATATTTCTAGTCTACACACAATAAAAGTAACAGTATTACATTTTGAAAATGAGAAGTCGATCCCATTCGGGGGTCCGCCTAGACCAGATAATGATGGTTGTGGAGAGAACAATTCTGAATCATCAAGACCCGGTTACTGGTCTTTTCGCCAACAATCCTGAAGATTTTCCCAGTATGAATTGGCCTTTTTAGTCTTTACATCTTCTTCCACAATTTTTAGCTCATGCTTGGATCAGAGACAATGTGTATGCAGCGCAAGCGGTAACTTTTATTCACCATTTTTTCAAAAAAGCTACACAATTCGCAGATTTGGGGCATGTACCGAGCATATCAGAAAAGTGCGGAATTTGATGAAGACTTGGCCAAGGCTCATGAACTGGGACTTTCTTGGTTGGTTTATTTGTGCGCTGTGTTTTGCAAAGCATTTGTCAGATTATTTTTGTGCTAAATTTTCTAAAATTTTTGCTCAGAGTTATGAAACGCATTAAGATTTCTACACATCATATTTTATATTTATTTGATATTTATTGTCGGTAATGTCGGACACAAGAATTTTCAGTGGAATGCTGCAGCATAATACGGCCCGTCAAAGTTTAAATTTTATAGCAATAGCGAAATTGGCCGGAGTGCACAATGTGACCTTCTGCCGCTTCTAAGGCTCAAGCCACTTCTAAGGCAATGAAAGGCACCAATACAATGACACCAAATACGCAATAGAAAATATGATCAATTGCGCTAGATTTATTGGTTTACACTGATCAGGGTGTTTTCGAAAAAGAAAATACGAGCACTCTTTTCGAGTCCACAACTTTTTATTCCTATGTTTGTTTCAATTTTTCTATTTTTTAATGAAAGAGCTGTGATTTTTCCACCTTTCCACCTGCAAGTTTTTTTTAACAAAAATTTGAGCTATTTACAGTTTTTCCGAGCTAGTTATAGTTTTTTTCGTTTTTAAAAGGCTTTTTCTGTAAAAATGAACCAGTTCATATGAACTTTTGTTCCCTCAATTTTTTCGAAATTTCTAGTTTTGGTCTCATTCGAAATACTTAAAAGTATAGAAGTATCGACCCTAGTATAGAATATCCACCCCCCCCCCCCCCCCGACAATTTTCACCTTTTTTACTTAAGTAAAAAGTACCCAAATTTATGTCCAGACCCGGAAGATGATCATTTTTAGTGACCACCCTGCATTTAGAAAACTGGCTACCTTATGATCGTAAATGTGCCTTTTAAAAGGGCATGATTTTTGCGCGCAGTGGGATGTGCAAAATTTGAATTGGCGGGGGACACTTCTCTTTCGTCTCAAACTTTACTCTTTGGAGTCGTTCGACATTACCCAAAGAATACAGTGCGAGACCAAAGAGAACTGTCCCCCGCCAATTCAAATTTTCCACATGCCACTGCGCCAAAAACCATGGTCCTTTAAGCATCATTTTTAGCACATCTCAGTCAAAAATAAGTAGATTCATGTGTTACTATCTACTTTGAATGCTTCTTTCAGTACGAAATTTAAAAAAACTTAAATCCATACCGAAAAATGCGGAAAAAGCTTAAATCGCGTCAAAAATGTATGAAAAGCTACTTGAAAATCTTGGCATTCTGTTGCTTTTAAAGTGCTAAGGAATTCAAATTCGGACGGCCGTGATGAGCTAATAAAAAAGCAGGAACTTTGATGGCACCGTTAGTCCTCTTTTTACTACTAATTCTTGCACATGATTAGAGCTGACGATTTGCCTTTTTGCGATGTTGCGATGCGATGTATTTGGACCTCCCTGGCTTGCGATGCGATATGCGATGTTTTGAAAAATTTGCGTGCGATGTTGCGATGCGATGTTTTTAGCCCAAATTTGCTGCGTACGATGCGATGTTGCGATGCGATACATAGCATCGCAACATTGTTGGGACTAAATAAAATTTGAAAAAGCAAGGCGAGGTTATTTCAAATTTGCGATGCGATGTGCGATGTTTTTTGAAAGTTTGCGTGCGATGTTGCGATGCGATGTTTTTAGCCCAAATTTGCTGCGTGCGATGTGATGTTGCGATGCGATACATCGCATCGTCGTCAGCACTACATATGATATGTCTTTTGCAGCGCGGACATTATCTATTTATCTAACTTATGGTATACAGTCGAACCTCGATAATCCGACACCCCAAGGGACCGAACTCAGGGTGTCGGCTTATCGGGGTGTCATTTTTCTTAAAAGTGTCGACTACCTGGCCAAATCAGGTGTCGACAAGGTGTCGGCTTATCGTGTTTTGACTGTATCAACATTTAAAAATCGAAAAAAATATTATTCATAAATTAACAGATTTTTCATGTTGATAGCTTCCGAAAATAAAAGTAAAACTTTTTTGAATTAATTTTGGTCGATTGCTGGAAAACGTAGTAAGATTGTATGTTTCACCGGTTTTCTATCGTTATGTTTTGATCATCTGATTTTCTAACTTAAATTTTGAATGGAACCCATCGAAACTTTATTTTCTGTTTCTTGAAGCATGATCGATTATAATGCGTTCTGCAATGAGTTTAAGACGAACATCCTGCAAGCAGCCGCTAGAAAAAATTAAATTATATTACAAACGTGTAAAATTTTTTAGTCGGTTGCAGGGAAGTGCCTTGGAATTCCGGCTTTCCTTTTCCTAGATATGTTTTTATGTTTTCTCTTTTTTCAAACATTGTAAACTTCATTGCTTTAAAGACCATGGTACATTTTGAATTTTCAAAATTATCTGTACTGTGCGTGTTAAACGAGAATGGTCACAGGGCTTGAAAATCACATCAAAGGCTGTTGTATCCTTGAAAGCTTGAGAGAGAGACGATAGCACACGACTTCTTAATAGCTTTATTCGGACACAAACTGATCTGAACACAGACGTTCAGACCCTTATATACTAACAACAAGTTTGAATCACTACAAGACAAATGGTGATTTAAACACAGTACACAACACCTTCCCCGTACAATGGGTTGGGTGGACAGAGATTCTGAAGAATAGGAGATTTGGTTCTTTCTTGCAGCATTGGAGCTTGGATCTGGCCGAGGAACTTGGACTGTCGCTGATTGGCACTTGAGTCTTCTTTGACCGTTCCCTATACCGACCATTGGCTGCTGAATCTCTGCTGTGACTGAAGACGACGAGAGAGCTGAGCACGATGTTCCATTCTCTTTCCTTGAAGCGGAGCTGACTGGGAAGACACTTGCTTGCAGGCGAGACTGATGAGCACGATGACGCGTCCACTCCTTCCCTTGATTGATGATTGGAAGCGGAGCTGTTTCGGAGACGACATTTGCTGGAAGACGAGTTGCTTTACTGGTCACTTTCTTCTTGGCAGGCTGCACTTGAGAAGAGGACGGCAACTGAGAGACTGACTGACGATCCAAGAGCTTGGAACTTCTGGCTTTTGACTTGTGACGAAAGCAGTTGCTTTTCCAGTGCATGAGTCCACAGATTGAGCACGGCGACGAAGGCTTGCTGCTGCGACCACTGGAAGGCTGCTGAGGGTCCTGGCTACCAGTTGAGCTGAGCTGTAGCAGGTTGATTCCCTTTGACTGACGGAACTGAGAAGGCTGGTGCTTTTCCTTTGATCGCTGCTGATTGAGAGGCATGTCCAAAAATCCTATTGCGTTGAGCGCATTGATCCCTAGGAGGTTGATTGATCCATGTTTAGCCACCACAAAAGCTTGCTTGACTGAGCGACCATTAGCAGAGAAGGAAGCGATACCATCACAGATGAACTTGCAGCTTGATCCATTGTAGAGGCGACCCTGCCATTTGCTTCTGTAGATTTGAGGCTGACCAATTGCTAGATAGGTTTCCTCATTGATTGCTGTCACTTCTGACCCAGTGTCAAGAGCGAAGAGGACGAACCGGCCATTAACTTGCACTTGCTTCTTGATGAGCTGAGGCTTCTTACCCAACTGTTGAACTTGCACTGATTGCATTTGAAGGCAGTTGACCCCATAGCTTGATTGATTCGAAGACTTGAACTGCTTCTGGAACTTCTTCTTCGGCTGGCGGAACTGCTGAATTGCGTCACATTGCTTGCTGAGGTGACCAATTTGACCGCACTTGTGGCATTCGGCATTCTTGGAACGGCAATCGTCGGACCAATGCATTAGACCACAGCGGAAGCAGGCACTCGGCGGAACTGAAGCTCTGCTGACTTGATTGATGAACGGGCTGGAGAAAGGCTGCTGACTTCTATCCAGATGCTTTGCTTCGGCGATTGTTGACAGGTAGCGGGCAGCTTCTTCCACAATTTCTTTCGAACTTTACTGCATCTCCCTTTTCGTTGATTCGATGGAGAAGGCGAGTTCGGATAGCTGCATCTTGATTTGACTTGAGTCCCAACAGCAGGAGAAGGCAATTGAACTCTTCCTCTTTGAGAGAGCTGAACTTGAACAGACGGAGCTGACCCTTGAGACGATTGACGTAGTGGCGGAATTCTTCCCCATCATCTTTGACCAGACGCAAGCATTCGAAGCGATCCACCACCAGCGAGCGAGAATGAGCGAATAATTTTAAGAGACCAATAACCGTTTCCTCCATATTGAAGTCAGTCACATCCTTAGGCAGGCAGCTTTTGGAGTACTCGGCGAAGGCTTCGGCAGAGAGCTTGGTCATCAGGAGCTTCACTTTGGTTGATTCCACCATATTCGGAGCTGTGCAATCGAGAGATAATTGGAATCGCTGCATCCAATTTTGGAACTTGTTCGGATCACTGTCATCAGCGCTGAAGACTTCCATGTCTGGCAATTGAGGCAACGTAGAGATAGCAGGAGGAGCAGGCTAAGCATTGTCGCCACCACCACCATTTTGCTGCTGAAGGAGAGCCACCAATTGAGCCATATTTGCTTGCTGCTGCTGAGCCATTGCTTCTTGATGTTGCTGTTGAGATTGCTGAACAGCCAATGCATGCTGATTTGACTGATGGTCCAGAATTTTCTTGAGCTGGCCCATATCCATTGCGACTGCGCCAATGTTGTATCCTTGAAAGCTTGAGAGAGAGACGATAGCACACGACTTCTTAATAGCTTTATTCGGACACAAACTGATCTGAACACAGACGTTCAGACCCTTATATACTAACAACAAGTTTGAATCACTACAAGACAAATGGTGATTTAAACACAGTACACAACAAAGGCTGAAGAAGAAAGCGCAAAAAATTCAAAGTAAATTGAAGAAGGAACTCTAAACATTACATTTAAGAAATTTTAGAGTTCTTAGCCGAAATCGAAAGATATACTGTTGCCGAAATTGCAAGAAAAGAAACCATCCCGGTACATTGTGTGTTTTTTGCGGGTGCAGAAAAAGTATGCTATCTTGTAAGATAGTATATTTCATCTGTCTATATTATTTGCTTGAGCGTCTAATTTTCGTATTCCTAACTGAACCTAACAAAATTTTGAATGAAAGCCATGAAACTTTTCTTTCTTTACAAATTTGAACAAAAGATCTTGCACGAGCAAGCTCGACCCACGACCGCATGAATAACTTAATGACATTGAAGCCGAGGTATGTATGGAATTATTAAGTCAGTTGAGCAGAGCCTATTTTTTCATCTAAAGTCTCAAAACGCATTTATTACTTATCTCTGTACAAAAAATATTAAAAAATAAATAAAAGAATAAAAATTTTCAAAAAAAATTGCTTTGGTCCCCAAGTTGATTTGACTGGTGAGGGTAGTGCGAAGGTGCTCCGTGAATACTGATTCCTGGAATCCCAATTTTTTTTTATCAAATCGCTGTTATTACCCTTATTTTTTCCATTTGGCATGAGGCTCGGGTATGCCAGCCGGTGTTAGCTTCATAGGCGTACCCAGGATTTTCTAACGGGTGGGGACTATACCCCTATGGCTAGCCTGTACTAAAAAAAATTCTTACGCACTTTTTCCGGGATCAGGGACATGTAATTGAGTCGTGGTGCGCAAAACAGATAAATTTATCTGAACCGATAAATTTATCTGCCAGATAAATTTTTATCTGACAGATAGAATTTGTTTGCCAGATAAAATTTTATCTGATAGATAAAATTTTATCGGTCAGATAAAATTTGATTTTTAAATAAAAATCATTAGAAAATTAAAAAATGGGTTTCACAGTTGCAAATTTATGGAAATTTTTAAGAATAATAGTGACTAAAATATTTGATGGGTTTTGCTAGAAATCCTGGCTGAAAAATTTGAAAACCCATCAGCTATTTTAATCACTATCATTCTTAAAAATTTCTATAGATTTGCAAGTGTGGAACCCATTATTTATTTTTTTAATGATTTTTATATAAACATCGAATTTTATCTGAGCGATAAAATTTTATCTGGCAGATAAATTTTATCTGTCAGATAAAATTGTATCTGGCAGATAAATTTATCGGTTCAGTTAAATTTATCTGTTTTGCGCACCACGAATTGAGTACTTTTTAATGAAGTTTTTAAAAGAAACCTTTTAGAGGGGGGGGAGCAGGGTGGTCATATATGCTAGGGTAGAAAATTCTATCAAAAGGTACCAAACAGCAGCGTATAAGTATGGTATAAAATAATTAAAAATAAATAAAAAAAACATTACAAGCCCTCTAAATTTCAGTGTGAAATTGATGCAGTCGCTGATGGACTGCATGGTTAGACAAGTGGACAAGGTGGAGCTGTTCAAAAAGCACCAGAAAAGACAGGATAGTCTACATGGTATTTAATTTAACCTCTACATAAGCCTTCACCAAATCTACCCGTTGATTGCAGCCAAATACTCAGTGCGCACAAAAACTACAGTGGTTGGAGATGGTGACTGGGGACATTTGCAAATTGACGCCATATCCTTGTTCATTCTAATACTTGCTCAAATGACTGCTTCAGGTTGGACCCCAAGCTTTTTTGCTTCAACAAAAACTAGTGGTGCTTACAGGTCTTCAAATTGTGCGCAACTTCGACGAGGTAGCATTTGTGCAGAACCTGGTGTATTACATTGAGACCGGCTACAAAACGCCTGACTTTGGTGTATGGGAACGCGGAGATAAGACCAACCAGGGAATCAGGGAGTTAAATGCTAGTTCTATTGGTAAGATTTGAAATAGAAACTGTCGAACCTATCTAAAACGCCACCTCTACGAACCGGCTACAAAGTGGCGTTACAGGGGTGTTTTTATGGCTCATTCACGTACTTGGAGTTTGAGTCCAGATTTTTGGCTACGTGAACACCTTTGGTGTGAACTCGAACTCGAAGTCGAACTTCGAAGTACGTGAGTGAGCAATAACTTGAGTGTAGTGAGATCGCTTCGGATGATGTAAAATTAATGTTTCGAGACTAAAGTGTTCAGCACTTTGTGATAGGTATTTTAAAAATTATAAAATATTTCGATCTGCTTCAAATTAAATTTTTTAAAGGAACGTAAAACTTATGAATGGACAATACTTTTTTCTCCGACTAAAACACTTTTTTTTCCGACTAAAATATTTTTTTTTCCGACTAATTTCATTTCCGACTAAAACACTTTTTCTCCGACTAAAATACTTTTTTTTCCGACTAATTTTCTTTTTTCTCCGACTAATTTTAATTCTCGACACGAAATCAACCATTTTTAAAAAATTTTGTGTGAAATTCAAGGGTGGGCAAAGACCAGATGGCTGCAGACCCACTCCGGAATGGCCAAAAGGCCAAAATTATTGGTTTTTTAGGGGTTTACTAAAGGGGAGTAAACTTTTGAGAAAAATCGATTGAACGGATCAGATTTCGGGTCCGATCGGCTTAATCGCCCACAACTCCACCCTGAACCACTCGAAACCACCATAAACCTGGAATTCTGAGCGATTAAGCCAATCGGACCCGAAATCTGATCCGTTCAATCGATTTTTCTCAAAAAGTTTACTCCCCTTTAGTAAACCCCCAAAAAACCAAAAATTTTGGCCTTTTGGCCATTCCGGAGTGGGTCTCCAGCCATCTGGTCTTTGCCCACCCTTGAATTTCACACAAAATTTTTTAAAAATGGTTGATTTCGTGTCGAGTATCAAAATTAGTCGGAAAAAAAGTATTTTAGTCGGAGAAAAAGTGTTTTAGTCGGAAATGAAATTAGTCGGAAAAAAAATATTTTTAGTCGGAAAAAAAAGTGTTTTAGTCGGAGAAAAAAGTATTGTCCCTTACGAATTTCTTTGTATTTTTGTATTAAGACAATTTTGCAACCCATCAGAAAACCATAGCCTTTTTGGAATGATCATTTTATTTTTGAACCCATTTGAACCAGAAGGGTTTTATAGCTGCGCCTTATTGATAGTGGAATCGAACAGGTTTCTCACCGTAAAGGGGTCGGCTGTGTTAATGCGACTATAATCCGGTAGAGTCGTTATTCAATCAGTATTATGAAAGATACCTTTTAATTTTCAAATCTATTGCAGAACGCAAATTACTTATAATATTCCGATTCGGAAGAAAAGTATCTAATTAGGATAAATATCATAAATAGGATATTGCGATATGATAGGATATTAAAATATCATAAACTATCCTATTTTTCGACTAATAAGATCGAAATCTGGTACTAATTCGGTTTACACCCACCCCCAGTTTTTGGGTTTATCGGTTTCTATGTTGCGACAAACATATTTTATTTATTCACATACATACAGTTCAACAATCTGAGACCATAAATAAAACATACTATCATTTCCACTGAACCTTCGACGCCAAACAAAATCTGAGACATAACTTACATAAAAAATGGGGGTGGGGTGTAAACCGAATTAGTACCCGAAATCTCATCTTTGATTCCGAATACAGGGTGACTGAAACAGCAACATTTTTGAAAAATTTGTCAAAAGTTTCCGATCAGTACTACTGATTCAGTAGTGAAAACCCTGAAAAATCCGGGCTTTTAGCGATGTAAATATAGCCGTTCCCTGAAAAATTCAGCCAATTCGAGACTGGGGCTGAACCGAGGGCTGAAAAAAAAAGAAACATAAAGAGAAGATACCGAAGGCCAGAGCGAAAAAAATGACAGCGAAGACAGAGAAGGGAGCCAGAACTTTCAACCGAGGGCTGTTTAGCCAATTTGAAACGACCACAGGTTTTTGCTGATACGAATAGAAATTCTAACTTCACATTCATATTTTTCGAGTCATAAATTAATTTGGTATGTGATATTAAAAATCCACAATTTCCACTGGGCCCTACAATTATTTGGAACCTGTTTTCTGGACAGTTTTTGTGTAGACAATGCCCAAACCATTTGTATCTCAGGCCAGTTAACCCGTGAAAACAGACTTTCGAGATCATGTATGGATCGTTAGAATCTGTTGCAAAAAATTGAATTTTATTGATTATTTGACATAACTTTCTTGCAGTAATATTTTTGCAAATTGTAGGAATGGCAAAAGCTGCATTGCAAGCACTCAACGATGTGGGAGATCTCTTTGGCGACGGTTCAAAAGGTGCTTTCTAGCAAAATATTAGCTTGATAAGAATTTTAAATTTGTAATGGTAGTAATGTACAATTTCAGGTTCTGTAATCCATGTTTTGCCTGATGAAATCCAACAGTGTTCAGCTGTATTAAGTAATTTGTTTTGAAAATCAATTTCTTCTGTAAAGCGAAAATGTCGAAGTTTAGATAGCATGCTACCAAGAGAATCCTTTTCAAAAGTAAATTTGCTTTGTTTCTTATTTGTCCGTAATGTGATGGTTATTTAGGAGACTGATGCCTTGTTGGTTAGTTTTTATTGCGACGAAGAATTTCTAAAATTTGCGTATTGACTTTTACTAAGGGCCCTTTCCCGATTAGGGGTTGAATACAGCGGGCCAACGACCATAACTGAAAGTCATACGGAGTGCGCAGGGAAGATCGGAAAAGTCAATAAAAACCTTTTAGATAAGGGTAATTTATGGGTTGTACAATTTGGTACCTTGACTACGGAAAAGCCACCGCGTTGAATAAATTTTGGGTCTACTGTTTTTTTAACTCGACTCTTTTAGGGGTTTTAGATCACTACATTCATATAGCTTTCCAAACAACTTTTTCGACCGCCGATGTAGTCATAAAATTAAATAAGGTCAACAAAAAATTAAGATTTTGCCTCGACCCACCGTGATTTTCAGCAAAACACTGCTTTTAAATGATTTTTAAGTTCTAACTTTTTTTTAAATTTAATTCTGAGAGCCGCTTATCGTTTTTAGACTGATTTATACAGAAGAAAATTTTCTTAACCTCATCTTAAAGTCAAACCAAGAAATATTTTAAGTCGAAGTATTTTCGCAGCGCAGTGCGAGCGAGACTGGACGTATAATTTGCAACTGTTTTGTGACGGGATTAACATTGGTCTAAAAGATTTATTTGTGCTCCTTTTTTAATGTTGACAAGGTGCCTTGACGTTATGTACTTTTGTCCCATTTTCTCCCAAATCTCTTTTTATAGAACCTCATAAAAAAGCACTCAAATATTAGTCCCAGCTCCAGGGGTCGTATTCAGGTAGGTTAGTAGAGTTTTGGATCAAGAGTTACTCGTGATCTACTCGACGTGTTTCAGACGGGCCGAGTAGGTTCAGAGATCATGAGTTACTTTTGATCTACTCAACTCGTTTCAGACACACGAGTAGAGTTTTGGATCAAAAGTTACTCGCGATCCTACTCGAGCAGCGAGTAATTTTTGATCTGAGTAGAATTGAGTTCTTCTCGCCTAACTCGAGTTCTACTCGCCCAACTCGAGTTTTACTCGCCCAACTCGAGTTCAACTCGCCAAACTCGGCTTTCTAACCCCGAGTTTTACGAGTAAATTAAATTTTTATTAATTTTCTCGAGTTCTACTCGCCCAACTCGGGGTTAGAAAGCCGAGTTGGACGAGTAGAACTCGAAAAAAAATTAAAAAAAATAAATTTACTCGTAACACTCAGGGGTTGAAAGCCGAGCTGGACGAGTAGAACTCGAAAAAATTTAAAAAATTAATTTACTCGTAAAACTCGGGGTTAGAAAGCCGAGTTGGGGGAGTAGAACTCGAGAAAATTAATAAAAAATTAATTTACTCGTAACACTCGGGGGTCGAAAGCCGAGTTGGGCGAGTGTAACTCGAGTTGGGCGAGTAGAAAGCCGAGTTAGGGCAGTAAAACTCAAGTTCAGCGTGTTGAACTCAACTCAACCCAAAAACTAGTTTACTCGTGAAACTCGCGAAGGTACCTCGATTTAGGGAGGAGAACTCGAGTTCGGCGAGTAAAACTCGAGTATAGCTAGTAGAAATAAATTCTACTCGGATCAAAAATTACTCGCTGCACGAGTAGGATCGCGATTCGCGAGTTACTTTTGATCCAAAACTCTACTCAACTCGTTTCAGATGGGTGAGTAGGATCACGAGTAACTCATGATCCTAAACTCTACTCAACCCGTTTCAAGTGCGAGTAGGATCAAGAGTAACTCTTGATCTACTGACTCTACTAACCGACCTGAACACCACCCCAGATTACCCGGGGAAAAAGTGATTAAGGCCTTTATTAGTCCATCCTACAATAGGCTGGCCTACCCCTAGGCCTAAGTATTTAGAACAAAGGGTAGTTACAAAATGGGACAAAAGGTACATAACATCGATACCCCGTTGACAAAGTCATTTACATTTCCGTAAAAAATAACATGACCTTTTGACAACCTTTTTGTGTAAATTTTTCACTAAATAAGCCTCGTTCATTGTTCTTATGATTTAGTCTATAATTTCCTACCCTGCGTTCGCTGTAGAAGATGTCGACATAGTGCAGCTAACTCGGACTACCATACTCGACACTCTATATGGAAGGTATGGCTGCAGGCGATTTCTTCGCGATGGCTACAAAAATGCTCTAGAAGTTTGTGACAATTGCTTTTTCCTGTCGCAATTGTCGTAATATTTTTGAGGACCCCCACCGACTTTACTACATTAATGCTGAACTCCAAAATTTGAGAACATTGAGTGTGAATGGTGAGAATTTTTTTTAATAATTTTTATTTTTTGCTATGTATCTACTTTTCTTACATTTTTGCAATGAATTATTGGGCTAAATTTAACCTGGGCCACCATAGGCGTACAAGAGGCCTGAAAAAAATTTCTGACAAGAGGGGGGGGGGTGTGGTTGGTTGGCTAAAAAATTTTCTAGCCAAAAATTGTGACGAGGAGCGGGGATATAGACCTCCAATCACCCCTCTGCATACGCCTATGTGAGCCACCCCAGTCAAATCAGCTCGGGGAACCAAGCCAAAGGCTCAGGTTCAAGGGTTCTAATAATTGGTTCTAATCAGATAGTAGATAGTCGCACAGACGACTCTAGATAAATCGTCACCCCCGAAATTCTCGCCTAGGGTTCGACACTTTTTTTTAGCTCAATTTTCGAATTTTTTTTGCCAAACTGATTCGTCAGTCTAGTCCAAAATATTGCAAGGCTTCCAATTTTGCCGATCGTTTCTCGACAAGTTAAAATTTTGACCATCAAGACCTGCGCCTCTCGATAATCCGTCACCCTATTTTTTATATCTTTTATTTAATTTTCAAAACAGGGTGACGGATTACCGAGAGTCACGTGTCTTAATGATCAAAATTTTAACTTTTGAGAAACGATCGGCAAAATCGGAATCCTTGCGATATTCCGGACTAGACTGACGAATTAGTCTTGGCAAAAAAAATTTCAAAATTTGAGCTAATAAAAGTGTCGGACCCTAGGCGGTAACGAACTTTCGGGGTGATGGTTTTTCGAGAGTCGACTGTATCTGTATTGAAACGCGATGAATTATATGAAAATGAATTTAGGGGAAAAATTCCGAAAAATAGGCCTTGCTATGCTTTTGATAACATTGATTATTTGTGGATCTTTATAGCACCGAGATTTGGTGCATAATAACGGAAAATGAACATTTTGTTATAACAAACTTTAGGCCTGTGTTTGTATGCTACCTGTTCTTAGACGCTATGTTCCGAAAAGACGAGAAGGACATGCAGACCTACTGGAAACAACTACAATCGGTAAAATAGATCGTTGTAAAATTTTGTCAATACCACTTTTTGACAGCAACCCAGCACTTTCAGCAATTCACCAAATTCGTGAAGCGAAGTTTCGAATTGACATAACCGTCAAATTATCGAAATTGATGGTTGCCTTTTCGACAATTAAACACACACCCACGTCTACAAAAGTGATGAAACACTCCAAGTCATCGTACCCGTGCTGCTGTTGCTGCATATGTAAAACGATTAAAAAACATTTTTATGGGGTTTGAAAATAAACAACGTCAAAATTCTTAAATGAGACTATCGTCTATTTTTAAACAGTGAGGACAAGGGAAAAAAGGGCTAGCACCAGCGAAGTTTTTTTTAAAGCTTTCCGTTTTTCTATTGAGGGCATAAAATTTATGTGAATTTTCGGCGCTAGTAGCGAATACACACACCCCCCAAGAATCCGACCTTTAAAAATGCTGTAACTACCCTTGCAAACAACAAGTTTAGGCTCAGCCCTTAGGCTTGGGGTAGGCCAGCGTACGGAAGTTGTGACTAATAAATAGTTTACGCATATTTTTCGGGGTCTAGGACATAAATTTGGGTAGTCTTTACTAAAGTAAAAAAGGTGAAAATTGTCGGAGGGGGGAGGGGGGTATTCGCTACTAGGGTCGAATTTTCTATTCCGAAAATATCATTATGCAGCCGGATAACTTTTCTTCAAAACGGTATATAAGTTTTTTAATTTGGAAAATAAAATTATTTTAAAAATTGCAAAAGAAAAGCGAAGTAAAAATATTACAAGGCATTTTTTCAAAAAATAACGGTTTTCTAAGATCTATAAAACACGTTTGTGAATTGATGAAAATACTGTTTAATTTATGTTGCAGATATTTTCCAGAGCTTTCAAAATGGTTTTACAGAAATGTTTTCAGGCAAAGTTTGGAGAGGACCACCCAAGGAACCCCTCCTCCCTCCAAAGAGTTTTTTTTCTCTAAGCTAACTTTTTTCATTTTTGCCTAAGCCTAAGACATAAGACATAGCCTAAGACCTGCCTAAATGTTGCGGCCTAGATATTGCAAAAAAATAAAACTTAAAAAAAATCAAGGGATCCGAAAATAGTATTCTTAGAGTATTCTTAAAAGTATTCTTAATAGTATTTCTTAAAAGTATTCTTAGTATTCTTAAAAGTAAAACCACGTTAAAAATACTCTTTGGAGGAAGGTTACTTGGGGGTTTTCACGAAAGTATGCTCAGGATGCAACTGCTACAAAATAAACCGGTTTAAAAAAATTTGCAAAAAAAGTATTTTTAGTTTTTTCCATATTTCATTCCGATTCACATTCTTTTCTAATTAAAAAAAAAACATATCTCAGTCATATTAAATCGAAAACGGAATCTGTAACGTGAATTGAGGCTCTCAACCAGCGCTACAAATCTTTTTGTGTATGCAGAAGGTGCTTGATTTTAACGTGGTTTTACTTTTAGCCAAAAAATGCCCTGCGAAATTTTATTTTAGGTGTCTCTTTCGTTTTGCAATTTTTAAAATGATTATATTTTGCAAATAAAAAACTTATACACCGTTTTGAAGAGGAGGTGCGCGGCTATGAAATGGTATATTTGAAATAAAAATTTTACATAGATTTCATCCTTAACAAATTGCTTTTAAAAAGTCGGGAGTTTTGAAGCACCCGGTATAAGTCTGGTTACTTGATGACATTTCAGAAAATTATGTGTATTTGACGCCTGCATCACAAAAACTCAAATGAAAAACATCCTAAATTTGTATTTCTTTTTCACCGATGTTTTAGAGAACTTTCTTTGTCACTATAAATCAGGGCTCGGAAACGTCTTTTATTTAAAGATTTATCCTTTATTTGAGACCCGAAATCGAGATTTTAGGTCAAAATGTTCCTTGTTCCTCAAAAATCAATAAGCAATGGATAAAATAGCACTTTTTTACAAAAAGTCCTTTATTTGAAAATTTTGATTTTCCGAGCCCTGCTATAAATCTTTTACCTATAAAAAGGTTGGGCTTTTGAATTATCCCATACAGAGCCAAAAAATTTAAAAGTCATCATTCATTCCTTCTCAAATGTTTTGACTTATATTACGTTAGCAAACTGCAGTAGCAACACCAAATCAGAAAGCTGAGGAATTTTTCGGCTCTATATGCATTCGCATTTCTGGAAAAAAAAAAGATGCCTTGGTCCCCCTGTTGATTTTTTTTGAAAATTTTTTTTCTTCCAAAAGTCTCAAAAAGTGTTTATGTTCACTTTTTTAGCATTTTCAGGCAAAAATTTTTTTGGTGAAAATTTTATTTTTTAATTTTTTTTGCCTTGATCCCCCCTATTGCTTTTTTTGAAATTTTTTTTGTTTTAAAAACTAATCGAGCTAATTCATATTTCACAAGAAATAAATTAGATACAGTCGAGTCTCTATATAGCATCCACCCTAAAAGTTCGTTCCCACCTCGGGTCCGACACTTTTTTTAGCTCAATTTCTAAAGTATTTTGCCAAAACTGATTGGTCAGTCTAGTCGGAAATATCGCAGGGATTCCGATTTTGCCGATCATTTCTCAGAAACATGGTAATTTTGCCATTTAGACCCGCAAACCTCTATATAGCATCGCCTTTTTGAGATTTAAGGCGATGCTATATAGAGGTTTGCGGGTCTAAATGGCAAAATTACCATGTTTCTGAGAAACGATCGGCAAAATCGGAATCCCTGCGATATTTCCGACTAGACTGACGAATCAGTTTTGGCAAAATACTTTGGAAATTGAGCTGAAAAAAGTGTCGGACCCGAGGTGGGAACGAACTTTTAGGGTGGATGCTATATAGAGACTCGACTGTACCAACAATCTCATTGCAGGCAAGCTTTTTTAAATTAAACTTAAACAAGGTCATGTCTATTTTGCCTAATTACCACTTATTTAAATTTTGCTTGAAGACCCCAAAAAGTTGGATTTGAACATAGTTTTGAATACTGGGGCCTACCGCATAAATAAACTCTGGTATGCATGTTTTTCATGCATCCAGAGTCACTTTCGAGTGATTTGCGTCTAAGGTATGTGGGTGTGCGCATCTCAACCCCAAGCAACCAAGTCCCCTGCGCCGCCGAAGCGGGCGCAGGGGCTTGGATGGTTATAGATGCGCGCACTCACTTACCTTAGACATAATTCCGAGCAAGACTCTTGATCAAAAATGCATTTAGATGCTCTTTTTGCCCAGCTCCAGTGACCAAAACGAGGTAGAATACTCTTAAAAACGGGGATTTTTTACCCTGATAAAGATCGAAAACGTGATATTTCACTATGTTTTGGTCAATGGAGCTGTGCAAAAAGAGACTCTGTATGCATTTTATGATCAAGAGTCTTGCTCGGAATTATGTCTAAGGTAAGTGAGTGCGCGCATCTCTAACCAACCAAGCCCCCTGCATCCCCTTCGGGGGCGCAGGGGGCTTGGTTGCTTGGGGTTGAGATGCGCACACCCACATACCTTAGACACAAATCACTCGAAAGTGACTCTGGATGCATGAAAAAACATGCATACCAGAGTTATTTATGCGGTAGGTCCCAGTTAACAAAACTATGTTCGAATCCAACTTTTCGGGGGTCCACAAGTACCATTTTTCTTGTGGTTTGCCTCGTTTTTTCAAGAAAGAAGTCAAAATTCAGTCAATTTTTACATAAACACTTTTTGAGACTTTTGGAAGAAAAATAAATTTAAAAAAAAATCAACAGGCGAGACCAAGGCATCTTTTTTTCCAGAGATGCGAATGCATATAGAGCCAATTTTTCTGTCAAATGTCACTCAATAAAAAAGAATGATAATATTTTAAATTGCAATTTATGGATACTGAAAAACAAAAACACTTTTTATTATATATTTCTTCCAAATATCCAAATTACTCTACTCACTTGACCCTTCTCTGAGCCATCACATTTCTCATATACTGGTACACCTTTTGGCGATTGCTTTTGAGACTTGCTTGTCCTCTTGCATCCCCACCACCCCAGAATTTTCATCGCCCTCACTGCTTTCCTCCTCATCCGCATCTGAAGAGTAGCCGAATCCAGGTCCAGCTGGGTGTCTCCAAAGGTAGTGGCTGGGCCAGGAGGGCCTTGATCACCACCCGACTCATCAGACTCTTCACTTTCCTCAGCCTCTGGAGCTGGCCTTGAAACTTGAAACCACCTTGGGTGTAACTAGCGAAAACGTAGTCTGGTGGGGCAACTCCATATTGGTTGGGCACCTGAGTGATAAGCATGGTTTTGGGAGTCGGGAAAACAGTCTTGAGTCAAACTTACATAGCTGTTTTGAAGAGGAAACATGGAGGCTAAAAGAGTGTAATTATTGAGAGATATTTTCTAAAAAATTAGCTTTGATAATATATTGATTGCATAGACAGATAATGTGAAGATTGGCGAATTTCATACTTAGGGAAAAAGGACTGACTTCATAATAGCGGTGATGACAAAACAACGACATAAATTGTGTCCCTCTCCGAAGCCTGAAACCATGCCATGAAACCCATCAAATGCTCAATACTTAATTTTTTAGGAAGGCCTTTTTTAGAAAGGTTGTGCTGCGTTATGTTGTTGCAACTTCTCCAAAATATAACTTTTTAAGAAACTAAAAATTTGCCGATGACCCCGAAAATGCAAACAATATATAATTGAGAACAAAATTTATCCTAACAGAAGAAGTCATTTTTAGAGAGAAAGGACCTCGAAGATTATCATTTCTTTTATGCAACTCAGTAACCAATACTTTTCTTCAGTTGAAAATTTCAAGCATTAATCCTCAGATTCGCATGTAAGTCCGAGCAATCATAAACAATTGATTATTTATTTGAAAAAAAAAAAACTCATTATAATTGGTAATTTGGCAGCTCAGGCCATATGGACTTAACAGCGCCCTTAACTGACCAAACCCTAAAGTCACAAAAAATTTGACAGCTGAATGACGTGAGCAGAGCTGTGCTTATGGATTTTCGAGTTGCATTAACTTTTTTTCGATCGATAATTAGAGATGATGAAACTGGTTCGGGCGGGATTTCGGGACGGGATTTTCGGCCAAAATATTTCGGGATCGGATTTCGGAACAAAAAAATTCGGGATCCCGACGGGATCCGAACAAATTTCGGGATTTTTTCAAGTAGAGAGAAGAACAGGGAAAATTCCCATATTTTTGCCATATTTTCAAACTATTGACTATTTTAAATACCAAATATGTGTAATGAAAACATATATATATTGAGAAGTACTGCCTAATCTGTGTAATTAGCTACTTTTTTTATTTTGACCTGTTTTAGTTATTTATTCTGAACTATTAATGAAAAAAATTAAAGGGGCATGCTCGCGTCCGATGGGAATATTTTGAAAAGCGGGCACCAGTTCAATTCAAAAAAGAATTATTTTGACATATAAATTTTAGTTGAGTACCCTGCGGAGAATAAGTAATCAGAAACATTTCGTTTAATAAAATTGGTGGCCTAGTGGTTAATCGTTGGAAATCGTCAGAAAATAAAAAACAAAACAGTCAAACAAAAACTCCAAAACTTATCGATTTTCTTAAATTTAGCCTATTTTGGCCAATAAAAAAGCTCCAATAAGTTTGAAACCCAGCGTTGATGATCTTGTTAGATATAATTTTGACACCAATTTTTGAAACGAAGAAAGTAAAAAATGAGGGCTTCACCCAGTGGAAGTCTAACCTGTGACTTCGGCGATGCGTATATAAAGTTTCTTCTCCTATAAAAAAGCATAAATAACAAAGAAATTTAAATGAAAAAATTCAGACTTTTATGAAAAAATTCAAAAAAAAAATAGCAAAAAAATTTAAAAATTGGTGGTTTTAGAGCAAAAGTGGTATTTTTTAAAGGGTGTAAGTACTTTCACCAGCCAAATTATTCTTTTACCCCGCCAAATCATTCATTTACCCCGCCAAATCGTAAAAATGAGTATTTCTCAGTGTTTTTAAGTCTTACATTTTTTTTCTTTTGATCATCATGTAGCCCTGAATCTCTTGTTTCTGATAAGCTATCAACTGACTCCTTGTTGTTGATAAAAGTTTGAGAAATACCCGTTTTTAGGAACAACTCCTCTTTCATAAAAATGGGTATTTCTCAATTTTTTTTCAGGGTCAGTTGATGGCTTGTCAGAAACTAGAGATTCAGGGCTACATGATGATCAAAAGAAAAAAAAATTACGACTTAAAAACACCGAGAAATTTTTTATTCACTTTATTATGGATTTTAAGGTTTTTTAAATTTGTTTTTGGCTATAATGTTTGTGGCGCAAATTTAGTTTCGTGTTAGAAAACCGCAAAAACAAAATTTGCGCAAAAAAGTATATTTGCACCGAAAATATCCTTTTTGCACCAAAAAATCTATATCCAAATGCTAGTCATTTAGGCCCAGTGCAAGAATTTTTGGACAACCTGATAAATAACCTGGGCAGAGCTGTGCTTTTAGATTTTCGCCTCGTATTTGTTTCCGATGTACTTACATCAGAACAGATGTACTTTACAAATTTATAAATATTTGGCCCTAGCGGCCAATAAACCTGCTGTTCAGTGAGTCACTGCCCGATTTGCCCGAGCAGCAGTTTTAAGGCTTAAATTCTGCGGTGTTTTTTGATTAATGACTTTTTCTCTGAAAAATTCAGAAATTAATTTTTACCTGTGGTGGCAGAGGCGGTCCTGGGACTCTTGGGTCGAATCCGAAATATGGTGGCAGATAGCAACTTTTGTCAATTCCAGTAATAAAAATAATATTCTATATTTTCTCGGCAGCAAATCCAGAATATTCATAATTAAATCTAGTAGCGACAATAACACAATGACACAAATAGTTATCGAGCTAAGACCTTGTGAAGTCAAGTCTGCAACTCATTAGGCCATCACGCAAAAGATCAGTTGTCTAGTAGACAATGGCGCATAAACAAATAAAATATGATCGAGTGCCTTTTTGCCACTGTACAAATATAGTGTGTTCACAATTGCAGATAGTTGTCCCAGAGCTCAAGAAGGCCACTTCAAAAGGTAGTGCAGGGCAGCAGCAAGAAGTGGCCATTCCCAAGTACAGTTTCATCCAACTAATCCCTGAGCTCTACAAGGTCTTTTCAATCACTTCCCTTGCATTTTCTTGTTTACTAATCTCGAGTACAATTGCAGGTGCCCATTGAAAGGGTGGAATTGGAGAGGGTAGACCATGGATCTCAGGACAGAGTTCCTTCAGGAGCCACGTAAGTACTCTACCACATGAGGAGAAGGATTTGTTAGACCATACATGATCTTTCAGCCCATTCCTGTGGGCCCAGTCACTGTATGTTTTGTGTTGTCTGCTTCATGATGGGTTTCTGTTGCCAGCAGAACTAGACCCCTTGAGCCGCAGATTATCGGCCATGGAGAAGAGGCCTTGTGAGGTTCAAGGTATGATGGACTTTATTAAATTTTTTGTTGATTGAAAAAGGTCTATTTTAAGTGGTTATGCTGGCTGAGGTAGTTCTATTCGAAAATCTTATTCTTATTAGGTTCTTTATTTTTTGTCTTTAGAGCCTGGAAGTGCAACAAGAACTTGTAAGTAAAGTTACTTTTAGATCTGATGTTAATTTTCTAACTTTCTGAAATGCCGCAAAACAATGCCAAGAAACACGAAATTTACAAAATTTTGTGCGACTCCTTAAAAATCTTATGTGGTCCAAATTAGTAATTCTTGGAAAAAAACAGTGCCAGGAAGATTAGCATTTGCTCTTATGCAACTCAACAATTGATCTTTTTTATCTTTTGATCTTTTTTTTTCGTTTTAATAGTGGTTGCACTGCATTCCTTGGCGCCAATGTGCTTTTGTTGCCCATACATGTTGACCATCTACAAAAAAATTACTTGTGAACCTAAACTTACCGTATCCGCTTTAGCTATCAGCTGTGGCCATGGCTTATAAATACAGCTGAGTCCCCCTCAAAGTTTGTTCCCTCCTAGGGTTTGACACTTTTTTAGCCCCATTTTTTCAATTTTTTTGTTTTGATAGTCTTGTACGAAATATCGCAAGGACTCCGATTTTGCCAATCGTTATTGCAAAAAACAATTATTTTAACATTTAAAAAGCAAAGACTCCCATTAACATATACCGTATTTACTGTATTAAGTCCCCATGGGAGTTATTTTTCAACCTCTAAAAAATCGAAAAATTTTGAGGTCGATTTTGAGATTTTTGGGTGCTCAACCAAAATCTGAAAAGTGTAATCAGGTAAACTCGCAGCAACTAAGAAAACGCAAAAACAGATTTGCGAAATGTTCACTCTAGGCTGAGATATAAGGTCCGTAGGGTGGGGACTTATTAGAGGGTGGGGAGTTAATACAGTAAATACGGTACCTAAATCCAAAAAAAAGGATAATAATGGCAGTTTTTGCGTTTTAAATGTTAAAATCATCGTTTTTTTGCAAAAATGATCTTCAAAATCGGATCCTTGCGATATTTGCGACAAAACTGTCAAACCAGATCTGGAAAAAGTTTGAAAAATAGGGCTAAAAAAGTGGCAGACCATAACGGGAACGAACTTTTGCGGCGTATGTTAATGAAAGACTCGACTGTATTTTCCACCTACAGTCCACTCTCGATATAGTGTAACTCTCGATACAGTGTATGTTTTTTACGACTTGGTTGGTTAATTTAAGAACATAAGGAACCATACCTTCGATATAGTGCATTCTCGATACAGTGTAACTCTCGATATACAGTCTACTCTCGTTAAACTGGCACTCCAATAAACTGGCATCCTCGATAAACTGGCACTTTGAAAAGGCCCTATTTGGCTGGCCGACAGAGAAATTAGGCAAAGTAACATCCCACTAAACTGGCACCCCCGACAAACTGGCACCCCAGGCTGTCCCCAGGGGTGCCAGTTTATCGAGAGTAGACTGTAGTGTATATTTTTTGCGGTCCCGACAAAGAAAACAGCTCTCGATAAAGTGTACATTTTCTAATTTTATTGAAATTGCTGTCTCTAAAATGTAAATTTATCCGTTTTTTGCAAATTGAGCAATAAGTACTGAAAAAGAGTGAGGTTTGATTACTTTGAACTAGAAGAAATCAGCAATGGAAGTTGCCAAAAATAAAAGCGCCAAATTCATTAATAAGAGGGTACGATGAGCTACAATTGAATTCTTGGATCTTTTTTGCCGAGCTTGAAAGAACCGAAAAGAAATGTAGTGAAGGGCAGTGAAGGTGAAACAATTAAGAGACGGTTGAAAGCTTATAGAGCGTTTGATTTTGCCAGTCATTATATAAAACAGCATTCTGATGATCATGCGGTGCTTAGTTTTGCCGATGCATCAGAAGAATATTTTTACGAAGAGAGGCGAAAAACAGAAACATGATAATGTAATGGCTTGTTTACGTTGTTCGAGTTAGAGTCAGAGTTCGAGTTAGAGTTCGGGTTTTTGATTACGTGAACACCTCTGATCCGAACTCGAACTCTAACTCGAGGGTGTTGACGTACCTCGAGTTCGAGGTCGAATTTGAAGGTGATGATGCATATAACTCGGATTCCCTTGTAGTAAACGGCCTGAAAACTAACTTTTAGTGGCTTTTGACCGCTCAGGGCCGAAATTCTGAGCCATCTGAGCTATATACATAAGCACGTTCAAGCGCGACCTCGAACACTAACTCGATGAACATGAACACCTTCGAGTTAGAATTCGGATTTTTGAGTACATGAACACCTCTTACCCGAACTCTAACACTAACTCGAACAACGTGAACAAGCCATAAATGTACATCAAAAATGACCAGTTACTTCTCGTCTAACCGTTAATTCATTTCTCACATGGTACCATTATTATTTTTGTCGAATAAAATATCTTTTTGATTTGGGCTTCAGGTCATTAAGGCGAAAACTCTCGATATAGTGTACAACATTGACTGTTTTGTTGGGAAACCTTCGATATAGTGTACCCTCGATATAGTGTAACTCTCGATATAGTGTATATTTTCCCAGTCCCCGCGCACTACACTGTATCGAGAGTGGACTGTACTAACAATTTTTTACAAAATAGGCAAAAAATATTGATTTTGACAGTCGAAAAAGTAATGCCTGTTTTCAGGCTCAAAGTGGCATCCACGTGCAGCTGATCAATGAAATCGACCCAGTGTTTTCCATTCAGCCTGCTTTCAAACTACAGAGGATTCTTAATCAGTAATTCACATAATCACACCTGGAACTATGTCTGTATAGCCTAGTTTAGAGTAGGAAAATCAGCCAAACTAAACCTAACTGGCAGACCTATGGATCGAGATGTTGAGCTACTAGCTACTTCCAAATTATATCATCTGGGCCAAAAATTTGTGGTTTTCACCCCACAGGTATGAAATGCTTTATTGCAATCAGTTATCTTCTTGTCTCTTTTTACCACATGTCTAACTATGAAGCAATGTGATGCGAAAAAAATCCCACTTTTTTTGCTGACCTTTCTTGCAACACTATGTTCACAACAGTGGTGTAAATGGCACCGGTGCCAAAATTTTAGAGGTCGGTGCCCCGTGCCAAGATTTTGCAGGCCGGTGCCCAGTGCCGAAATTTCGAAATTTACAGCGCTCCTTCACAGTGATCAGTTTTTCTTCCGCACACGCACCCGCACCGCAGGCACATGCTTCTTTCTGTGTTCACAATGCATCCACAGTGCGGTCCACATGCGGATGCGGAAGACGATGCAGAAGGATGCTCACAATAGACAAAAATTCGTTTCGGGTGCGTAGGATTTCAAACATTTAGAATTTTTCTCGAGCGGACGCCTATTTTTTTAACTTTCGCTACTCTTTTCAGCTTCTTGCCCCAAATTAGCTCGATAATAAAGACTATAAAAGGTACCTCCACTTTATACTGGGTAAATCAAGAAGTTCCCCGTTTTCTTCTAGCAAGAATTTAGATAAGGTAATCTACGGCTCTGATATATGAAAGTTATAATTTTTTTCCTATTTACTCGGTTCTTCGGTGCACCCGCATGTGGTGCGTATGCGGATTCATTGTGAACGTTCTAAAATGTGAAAAAAATAGATACGAATAGGTAAAGAAAAACAAACCTTTCCGCGTCACTTTGTGTCCTCATTGTACAATTAGTTATTCAAGTAGTTTAGTTTATGGACCGCCGTAGGTCACATCTGATGTATGATATACGGATTCTGATGGATGAGTGGAGGTAATCGCACTTTTCTAAATTACAAATACCACAGCCACATGCAGATTACCCCGGCCGTTAGGCACGGGCTCTGGATGAGGACGCGCACTAGGCGTATCAACTCGGTAGGACTGGAAGTTGGAACGCTCTAGGAGTATCAACCCTAACATGATTTAAAGTAGGACTGGATGGGGTCTGAGACCCTCGACTGGATAATAGACTAGCTACTATATTGGCCAACTCTGTTTTAGAAAGATCAGAGAGATTGATATAGCCAAGGCCAACGCTGGCGAGAGAATCGCTGGAAGGAAAAGACTCATGGGTTTGAGCTGGCGAGAACTGGCCCACGGACTTCTCACTAATAGAATCGCTGGAGAGTCTCATACAAGGAACATTGGAGCGAGGCAACATCAATGCACAAGAGCTAAATTCAGAAAAATATATCAACACTGAATTTCTTGTGCATTGCTGCCCCGTGTCTAATGTTTCTTCACGAGACAAATTACGATTCAAATGAATCTTTTCTGGCGAGATTTCTCTGGAAATATTCCCTTATAGTTTCCTATAGGAAATTCGCTGGAATGCGGGAAAGGAAGCTGGGCAATCCTTACACTTAGGTTTTCGCTGATACGAATAGAAATTCTAACTAGTGCTGCGTGCGATGCGATATATCGCATCGCAAACATCGCAACATCGCACGAAATTTTGCCTTAAACATTGCATCGCAACATCGCATCGCAAAGTTTTGAAACATCGCAAAATCGCATCGCAAGTCCTCGGACCCAAAAACATCGCATCGCAACATCGCAAAAACACAAATGCGCAGCACTAATTCTAACTTCACATACATTTGTTTGAGTCCTAAAATAATAGCAAGTCAGAGTCATAGGTGGTCAACTATATGCCTACAGTTAAACTTTCAGTAATGATGATCCCCTTATTCAAAATCATTTTTTGGTATTGTTTTTAGCCGACTTTATGAAGACTGCTGTCGTCCAAGTTACCACTCAATATGTAGCCAGCAAGATCAGCTACAAATTTAGAGGAAACTTGCCTAAGAGCAGTTACCAAAAAGTGGGTCAAATATAATGTCAAAACACGGCTTTTATTTTCTATTCCACAATCGGTATGTTTTTCCGTCTTGACCAGGCTATCTCTTTTATTTAAAGGGGCATGGTCACCTGTTACAAATTTTTTTCCGCCAATTCGAAAAAATTTCCCGAATAATTGAACCTCTTTACGGATTTTTTAACTTGACTTCTAACAAAAATATACCTGAAATTAAATTCTAGGCCTTGTTTTGTTAGAAACCGAGCTGAAAAATCTGTTCAAAAGTTCAATGATTCGGAAAAAATTTTAAATTTGCGGGACAAATTCAAAAAAGGTGACTATGCCCCTTTAAAAAATAAAAAAGGTAAAAATAAAAGTAAAAATTGACTTCGAGTTGCTGCATGAGGTCATCAGGTGACAATAATCAATGGTTTTAGCTCAGAGCTACAGTATATCTACACATGTGAGTTTATATTTATTTGCAATGCTTTGATGATATAAATGTTATTTAGCTTGGAATAGTGTGTCCATCTCAGGAAGACCTTTAGTGGTAACTTTTACTAGGCATTTTTGGCGGTTTTTGACATATTTTTCGGTTTAGGTACTGATGATATCCAAAAATATGTTGCAAACGGTTAGCGAAATTTTAGTTTTTCTGGGTGCTTTGTATAATAATGGTGAATTTGGTCTTAGGACTCGTGTGTGCTGGCACCCAGTTTGATGAACCGCCGCCAAAAATCCACTGTATTGGGAGCCATCAAAAAGATTAAGAATGGCTACATCGGCGGTGCCAGGTAACCAGTTTAAAGCGCAGGGCCTCAAAATGATGTAATCGTTACTGAAAAAAGATGAGAAAGAATAATGAAATCAGTCAAAAGAAAAATTTGCCCAAAAAAAGAGTAAAATTTGCCAAAAAAAAAGTATATTTGCCCAAGAAAAAGGATTACCCATCAAAAATGTATTTTCGGCATTTGTGTTTTTTGCATATTTTCGATGATAGCCCCTTCGTTGCTTGCTACTCAAATTTTAGTTATGGAATTTATATGCCGAGATCGAACCATTTGTCTGATAGCTTTCAAACTTAAAAATCAGCGTTTTGAAACCTACGAAAAAAGTTTGCTCTTTTTTACTTAAGGTCATAATTTCATGTCCAACTTAGAAATTGCCTCGAAGCGACGCGCAGAAAAAATATTCGAAAGAAAGCGTTGCATTAATCTTTTTCACCAATAATCTTTTTTCAGAGTTGTCATGAAAAACATATCAGAATTCTTCCGCACTACTTCAGGTAGTTAATGTCAACCCCTACTTTATCATAGTGAAAAAAATCAGGAAACTCCATTTAGTGAGCAAGCTAGAACTGCACGAGTCCATCATCGAAGACTTGTTTGGCGTGGAAAAAGCAGCATTGCCAAGGAGCTTGCCAGTAGCCGTGCCCGAAACTCCACTGGAAACTAGTAATTGCAATATTGTTAACTCTGTACTCCACATGCAATCCATTCTTTTACAGGTGGGGGATCATTGACTCTAAAACGAGGGGACTCTATCAAAGACAGATGGTCAAAGCAATTCCGCGAGATCCACCGAGCTTCCATGAGACACCGTTCGATAGCTCTGGACAGCAATGATAATGGTTAGCTAGTTTTTACAATTTTTTCAAAGTTAGAAATGCTAAATAAATGGATGTGTGTAGAATGCAGTACCAAACTTGTAAAATCCAATTTGTTTATCCTAGATCAATTCAATGAGCGAAATCACAAATTCAAGTTATTTTGTGCGTTTTTCATTATTTTTGACTTTTCTGAGTATTTATGCGAGTGCACCACTGCTACAAACATTCCAAAACGTTTATTTTATTCATTTATTGATTTGAAGCAAAAGTGCCAAACCGCCAAAGCGGTCAAAATTTGCTCGCGGCCAAAATTTGCTCGCGCCGAAATTTGCTCGGACCGAAATTTGCTCGGCCATAATTTGCTCGGACAAAATTTGCTCAACCATAATTTGCTCGGGTTTAAATTTTTTTCTCAGTGTTCCAGATTTACCCTTAATGGTCTAGATCTGTCTGACATGGTCTAGCATCAGCCTAAATGGTGCTGCACAATTACCATGTAACTCGAAACACAAGATGTATGATTTTAGAGTTTACTGTTGCGTTTTAAGGAATACTAGCTGATTGGTTTTAGAGGCCCATATAGATCTTCACGTAACAGCTTCAAGAACTTTAGACGATGGTTGCAGCGAATCTAAGCAAAGTGCTCTCAGAAAACAAGTCAGAAGAGAACGAGTCAAGCAACAAATTCCATTGGTTCAAGCAAACTGAGTGCAGACGTGTACTTTCCGCATGAGTTCAAATGCTACGATGATGTCAAGACTGAGCTGTTTCTCTTGGCTGGCTCAGGAGAGAATATGCTTGATCCTGATAGGTAATCAGACTTGTGACGTCTTGCGTGATTCACTATTTTTTGTTCATTACAGGGTGATGATCTTCAGGCGTGCTTCGAGCCTTGACTGGGCTGTCGAAATAGCCAATATTCATCTGGACGGGACTTTCTCCATCACTTCTCCTTTCATATATCTCAAATTGGCTTACTTTTTTATATAGGTCTACGCAGTCTTAGCTAAGAAGAAAACTGTGAATGGAGCCGGAGCGATCATACTTATGAGCAGTGTATCCGTGGTCAGCAAGCATCTAAGAAAAGAAGGTAATGCCAAGAAGCAGACAAGAGGATTCTCGCCCTGGTGGAGCTTCATGGAGCAAGAAGTTTAACAAGAAGGATCATTGATGTGTTGAAAAAATTGTTAAAACCTCTCAGTTTTTCGTTATTTGTCTCAGATGTATGAATAAAAACGGTTGTTGTAGTTCATTTTAGGAAAGTCAACTGTGCTCTCTTTTACCACCAGATAATTAGTCCACCTGTTCGTCTTGGCAAAATTATGAATGATAGTTAATTATTACCATTATGTGAATTAAAAACACCACTGTGGACGGCCCAAAACGGGGTTTTTCGGCACATTTTTTTGTTTGAGTCTAATTTTCTGCCATCTTTGCGAACTAATATCAGATATTTTTGCGGAACCCTCAAGTACACCAAGTCTTGGCTTTCTTTTAAACACGTATAATCAAAGTGACTTCTAAAAAAAATTTCTTTGCCATCCAAATTGGTGATGGTGGATTTTAGCCTGAATTTAAGGTGGATTTTTGTGTTGAAGTCCACTTTTCTGGCAATGCTTTTTCTGCCAGGTAGGGTAGGTAAATGTCCAGTTAGGGTGGGTAGGTAGCCAGATAGGAAATTTAAGTGTTCAGGTGGAATCTCTGCAGTCAAACTTTGATATAACGTACACCCTGGGGTTCAGGTCAGGTGTACGTTATAGTAGGCGAAATAGGTGAGGGTTGGCGAGGTAGGCGAGGATAGGCGAGGTAAGCGAAAATAGGTTACGATAAGCAAGGGCAGGCAAGGATAGGCGAGGTAGAGTAGGTGTGTTCACAGGTAGGGTGGATGATCTACCCTAACCATTATGTACTCGAACGATTAATCTGCCCGAGCTGCTAATATACATGAACCACTAATGTTCCCGAACCACAGGAATAGTGCCCGAAGCACTAATATTCCCGGACGGCATAGGCGCCGATAGGCGCCTGCAAACCCTAGTCAACTCACTAGTTTTCTAGATCATTGAAGATGGTTTGGGATCATTGAGGCTTAATCTAGACGATTAAGAATGTATTTCGTCTCTCGAGGTTAGATCTGGAACATTAATTAAAGACCTACCATAGCAAATTATGGCCGAGCAAATTTTGGCGCGAGAAAATTTTGGCCGCGAGCAAATTTTGGCCGCGAGCAAATTTTGGCGCGAGCAAATTTTGTCACGTACCGCAGTGACGTAGCCAAGGGGAAAATAAATATCCGCAGTAATAATCACGGAAATATATATCCTCGAATACGGATAAAATGCATAAAGTCCGCCGATCAATCTCCAACTATGTATTGTCCAATACAATTGACACATTCAGGGCTTTCAAACAAGCATAAATTTTTACATGAGGGCAGTGCGGTAAAGATAATGCGTGATTTTAAGCGATTCCATATCAAAGAATAAAATGTGTGTTCATTTGTAGTTTTGTAATAATTTTGAGCGTTTATTTTTCGGATGCCCTCCAGGGGACGCCTTTTTCGGTAAAGGGCGCGTTAATTAGAACGGACGCGCGTTTTTTTTTAACTATCTGAAAAGAAATTTTGACCGAAATTTGAAAACCAATAAAGCTTCACTCAAATTTTGAAACAACACAAAATCCAACAAATACATTGAACAACTTGCAATTCTTGGTTAAAAACATCATACTGAATAAATTTTTCAAAATTTAACTACTTTCCTTATCCTGCCTACGTCATCGCGCAGCACCTGTAGCTCTAAAAGTCGCTTCGGAATGATCCCCTACACCTGAAAGCAATGTGCTGTGCTTTGAAAAATAAACACGCACTTCGCAATAAACGGGCCACTTTAGTGGAAAAAACCCGAAAATAAAAAACGGTATTCATGCTAAAAAAACGCGGTCGAATGCACAAAACACTAGAGGATCCAAGGACGGCGCGTTAATTAAGGGGGGCGCTGCTAATTTTTGGAGGTTTCCAAGGAGCGCGTTAATATGAGGAGATACGGTATCTGAAAGCTAAAACGCAGAGCTACAAATGAAAAAAATGGGTTGTAGTGCAGTAAGTCGTCATTTTTCACAAATATATATCTCTGACTCGAACATGTTATTTTTTTTCACACTTTTTGCAGTTAGGAAAACACATATAAGTCCGCCCTAACATACGCTGGCCTGCCCTTGCCTAAATGCGTAAGTAGTCTTTTAAATACTACTTCTAGTTGAAGTAGTATTTAAAACTAGCGCCGACATATATCTATAAAAAACAAAAAGGAAAAATCAGCTCAAAAAAGTTGAAAAATTGGCTAGAACCAAAACATCAAAGTTGTGGTTCATCACAAACTATACTTTTATCCACGAATACGGATTAATCCGCGGATATTTTGATTATCACTACGGGGTTGTTTCTTGAAAAGAAAAACTTTTTTTGTATAATAACTAAATTTTTTGCCCTGGAACCCAAACATATTTTCGCCTCCTGGTGACTTGCACCCAAAATTATTATAGAAAACACTCTGGATTTGAAAAAATCTTCTGAAAATAGAATCAGCCTATGAAGGAAACCAACCTCTTTTTCAAAAATTTATACAAATTCACATATCAGTTATGTCTCTTACTTGTAAATATGACTTTTGTCTAATTTAGACCTTCTAAAACTGCGCTTGGCCTATGCAAATGCAAGCCTGGATGCCAATAGTGGTAAACAAGTGGAAGGGGAAGCTAGTCTCAAGACATTGCAGGAGATGAGAGAAGAGGTAGCTTTAAATAGATTTTGAGTTAGCTTTTGAGTAATACTGGATTTCAGAAATCATCCCCACATTTACACACCTCTTACTCTGGCTCACCTGTCAATGGAGACTCTGGCAATAAGTTTGTTTTGATCGAAAAAATAATTTCAATATTTAACTTACACAAAGAATATTCAGGCTTCGGCACAGTCAACTAGGTATGGTATGACTTGTTCGTTACAAAACTGATATTTCTAGAATCTTTTCGGTCAAATTGTCAGAAACGAGAGTTGTGAAAATGATCGAGCAGATTGATTGCGAGCATATGCTCCAGCATTCGTGTATTTTTCGAGCGTATGCTACTATATTGCTTATATCAGATGACCGTAAACTGTGCTTGTACAGTTGACTGTAAAGTTAACTGTGCACTCAAACTGAACTATGTCGGAAAACAAAAATACGCTGTTTATATCACTGAGAATAGTTTTTTTTAGAGCTGGGACAATTTCAAGTTAAAATTTGAAAAAATAGAAAAAATGGCTATCTAAAATTTTGCTAAATTTGAGAAAATCTTTAATATGAATGAGCTCTATTTTAATAAGCGAAGCATATTCACCAATGTGCTCAAGCATATACTCGACAATATGCTCGTTTCACAACCCTATTAGAAACTAACGTTTTTCTTTTATTTATTTTTCTCAAAGGCCCATACGAAAACCAAATTGTCTTCCTGAATTCGTATTCGTCGAAATATTGGTACAATTTTTGTCAGTCGATGAGATACCGCACATGTTTGCACCCTTCATGAAGCCGGGGCGGCCTCTAACAGAAAATGACATAACTATAACATGGGTAGCAGTGACAATTTTATGCTTGTATTACTCAAATTAGTCAAATCTCAGAAAGTGAGAGCAAAACGTTAAAAAAATTAAGGGTTCTAAAATAAAATGTTTATGCGCTAACTTTTTTTAAAAATCTGAAATTTTTTATTTGCAGAATCCATGCAGGTGGAAGACTTGGTGGACATGTTGGTAAGCTATCTTAAAAAATATATATGTGAATTGCTTGTCAATTATATTATTCAGGCGGAAACAAATGTGCTGGATGAGCAAGCTTCTCTGGTCCATTTCTTGTGGTAATATTGAAAGAAAGATCACATATCTTTCCATCACACAAAGGCCATACATTTTGTAGGCTGAAAATGGGTCCTGACTTCGACACCAAACTAAATGGAGTAAGTGGAGTGACTGTCAACATGCTCATCGAAGAAATTCACACCAAGGTAACCTTAACATAACCACAAGCACAATAATTATTCAGAAAAACCAGAAAATCGACATCCGCAAATAGAAACAATGTAAAAGTCAATTTTCAGGCATGTGAGTCCAGAGATTGGGCTTGGGTCAGACTGACCGTGGGTTTTACAGTAACTACCTAAAAGCTTATTTACATTCTCACTTTTCTCAGGCTGGCCTTCTAAGAAAGCAGTTGGATGAGCTGTCCAAAGCTGTAACCCATCTATTGGTTAGACAAAAGCAAATCACTATTGGGATGCCGACCAAGAACGAAGAAGCCATCACTTGCCCCAAGACTAAAGAGGAACTCCGGGAAATATGGAATCGCTGCTTCGGAGATGATCCCAACTCTTATACATTGGCTCAGGTAGGTGTTACCTCGGGGGCTGAAACACAAATTCTGATAGGTATAATTGACGGTTTCAGGAGCTTATAATATCCTTAGGATCTTTGGTGCGCACAGAACCGCGTTTATTTGTGGAAATGTTCAGGCTAAGAATTGGACTCATCATACAGGTTGAGAGTGGTTGGTCTGATTAAGTGGAATATGCATGTGTTATTTAGATTCTGGCCAGTGAACTATCTCGTCTTCGCCATCTCTCAGCTGATGCAGCCACACAACAATTGCTTTCAATTAGTCCTTTTGAGCTAAAGTGTAGGGGCTTTTTCAGTAAAAAAAGTACTTAACAATTGTTAACAATTAAGAATACCATTATAGGAACACCGCTGCCCGAATTTTTGTAAAACAGTGAAAAATACGCTTTGTTGATATTTCATAATTTTTCGAAATAGTGCGGAAGCCCCGCGACGTCACGTTGGGCCAACAAAAAAAATTCTGAGTCAAAAAGGGAACAAATTGTTTTATGGGTTTCAAACATATACTAATGTGCAATAATAGCAAAAAACTTGACACTGATAAAAAATTTAAATTTTTACTTATCGTAATTTTTATCCTTAAAGGGGCATGCCCCTGCGTTAAGGCGCGAATCAGCAGTTTTTTTCAAAATTTTTTCGAATCGTCCCATTTTCACTCGTTCTGCGTCAGATCTGATATAGATGACCTTATACTGATTTAAAAACTAGACAGAAAATTAAAAAAATCTAGACTAGAACGAATGCAAAAATTTATCGAGAAAGAAAAGAACTGCTGGTTCGCGCCTTTTTTCCCCATCGGGCACGATCATTCCCCTTTAACGCCCTATTGATTTTTTAGCTTGTATATACAAATTCTGTAAAGATTTCCAAACTTATGCAAATCCTTAGTTTCACCGTAGGTTAGCTCACGATGGGACAGGTTAAAATCTTTTTACGAGTTAAAAAATGCAAAAAAGGCGGCTGATCATCCATAACTTTTTGACCGAATTTTTTTCGTTTAATCCTATATATGACTTCTTTACGACGAAAACGAAAAAAATGTTTGTGAAAAGGGGTAATTTACGTCGATTTGCAATACACGTGGACACATACGGTTGATTTTTGGCTCATTTATGAACGTTGTCGTTGGAAAAAATGTTTTATAAAGGCATTTTTACGCCAACGACAACGACAACGCCAACGACGACGACAAAGACAACGACGACCCATTTACAAAAAATCCAACAACAACGACGACGCCAAGGACAACGAAATTTTTCATTACAAATTGGGCAGATTTTGCATCTTCAGTCGAGATTTCTATATAGTTACTCCTCAAAATTTTGACTTGAAATGGAAATTTTTTTAAATTTGGACGACAAATTTTTGTTGTCGTTGGCGTCGTCATTGTCGTTGTGTTGTAGAATTTTTTATAAATAGGTAGTCATTGTCATCGTCGTTGTCGTTGGCGCAAAAATGCTTTAAAACAAATATTCCAACGCCAACAACGACAACGAGAACGTTTATAAATGAGCCATTAGAAAATGGGTGTGTTTTTGAAATTGTTTTGACAATATCGAATGAAAATAGTATTTGATTATTATCAATAATTATTGTGGCATATATGATTTTTCAAATATGTGAAATTGACACTATAGACATTTTGACGCTACTGTCATATGTCATATTCTAGTAGCGCCGATATTTTTTTCCAGGCATGTTGTTTTCACTTCTGAGCGGTAGACTGCTGGAAGACATTGGAGCAGATGAGGATGCAGGTGGTAAGGAGTTGAGGACTGGCATGGGCAGTTTCCGCAAACAAATCGAAGAGCGCAAGGTGGATTCCTTGGCAGGTTACTATTATCAACCTATTTTTCTAGTCTATGCGCAAATCTATGAGGATGGTTCGGATGCAGAGTACTGACAAGACACCTACACCCACCAGTCCAATGCCTCAGAGATTTGAGGACAGATCCCCGTCAGTGGGGGTCAACAGCGAGGAAGCGTCGGATAGTGTGGGTTTTGCAAAAAATTCATTCGGTCAAGATGATTTATGTTAACCTGATTCAGGAGTCAGACATGTCCTTGGGCGACGAATTCCAGTTCGGCATTTGGTTAAGACATAGAAGCAAGTTACTAAAAAATTACTTTTCGATTAAAATATATGGCTGTGATGGGTTGCAGGAATTGATGGAGCACTCAATAGAGTGCCGCCTGATTTTTATGCAGTCAGTTTTTGATGTTTGCAGAAGGTTGAAATTATTTACAAAAGTGTTTTCAGAATCTCTGGGACACGGTCGGTTTTTGTTAACTGTATTGCAGTCACAAATATAAATAAATTATAAGCTATTAAAGTGTGGAAAAGATCTTGAAAAGATCAAGATCCGTCTTCAGAATTCGAAAATTCTAGTATATAGGGTTGTCGATTCGATTAATCGAAATCGATTAATCGCACTCATTAATCGAAAAATTTCGATTATCGATTATCGATTCGATTCGATTAATCGAAAATTTCGATTATCGATTTGATTCCATTATTAATGGAATCTTCTGTAGTCTTAAGGTAGCCTTTTATATCACACGGAGAATGTGTACACATGGAAAAGCCAAAGTCTGAAGTAATTGCTGAAAAGAAAAGTCTGAAATAATTTCCAGAAAACACAAGCCTAAAGTAATTTTTGAAAGCCAAAAAAGTCTTAACCCTAACACCACCATGGGGTCAATGTGACCCAAAGCACTTTTGAAAAAGCTGTAAATTTTTTTAGACATTGTGAAAGGCTGATTTTTTCTGACTTTGTTTGTCTTTTTGTTAGCTACATTTTGACTACTTTTCCTATGATTTGGTGATTTATTTTTGTTGGTGTATGAAAGAAGCAGCAGTGTATACCGTGGGGTCAATATGACCCCAATATACTATTTCATTATTTTAGTTGTTTCTATATCTCCATTTCTCTTTTTTAGACCGATGCCTAGTAGCTCAAGTAGCGAAGATTTTCCAAGTGAATATGTGCCATCGTCGGATGATTGTTCAGGTAATGCTTGGTCATTTATTGGATGACTGCTTATCTCAGGAGGAGTAGACACCTTGGATCAAATGGTACGAACATATTCTACGAAAAGGAAGACTTGTCGCTGGCCTATGGTAGTCTTTATGGTTGCTTCGCTTTCTTACAAATATCTCTTATTTTATAGGTTATATTTTACAATATGTTGGACATTGCTGCTGTCAATGCATTTGTGATCTGGTCAAAAATCAATCCTGGTTATCACGTTGGTAAGCGGCATCGTCGTCGTCTATTTCTTGAAGAGCTTGGTCAAACATTAGCTTGCACTTTGCCCGTGGTGAATCCTCCAAAAACAATGCCAAGTCCTCAAACAGCATCAGGAAGCAAACGTGGTCGATGCTATTTGTGCCAAGAGAAATCGATGAAAAAGTGTCATCAAAATGTAGTAATTGTCAAAAATTTACATGTGTTGGTCATTCAGTTTGTTATGAGTGTAGTGATCAATAAAGTCATTTACTTTTTGTGGAATAAATTCGATAATTTGGAACTATTTTGACTACTTTTTGTTTCGGGGTCATATTGACCCAACGGTATACAACGCTAGTTTTTTTTCCGGTAGTGTTAGGGTTAAGTAATTTTTTGGAAGCCAAAGTCCGAAATGATATGTAAAACACGAGTGTTTTACATATGTCTAGGCATGTCTAGGACCATTTCATGATTAAAATAGAGGGTTTTCGAAAACTGGCTTGTAATGAGAAAATCCAAAATGCTCTGGTAAATTGAAATCACTCAGATACAAGTTTGCGAGCAATAGATAGCCCTGATTACGCCCTCTGTTCTGGTATATTACACATCTAAGTGCTTCTTTAATTTAAGCGAGTACCGCCGATTTTTCGCACAAATTCCAGGTGGTTAGGAGTAGGTGAAAGTGACCTATTTTTAAGAGCTATTTTACCCGTTCCACTCATACCTTTTCACGAAATTTTCGGGTTTTTCCATTCGATTAATCGAAAATTTCGATTATCGATTCGATTAATCGAAAATTTCGAATATCGATTCGATTAACCGAAAATTTCGATGCATCGACAACCCTACTAGTGAAGTTTAGTCTAGTTTTTATTATCATTTGAATCTTTGGCCAGATTTTGAGTAAATATTAGGATTGTCATATGAGAATATACTCGAATGTATACTCGGACGATATATAGATTTGTAAAAAAATGACGAAATTTTTAGCATATTTTTTTGAAAACCGATTCTTGTTGTCAAATTTCCTGTTTGTGTCCCGACCGGTAAAACCACTGTCTCGTCCCGGGATTTTTCTCGTTCACGGATTCCTGTCCCGGTGTCCCATCGTGGAATTTTTTTCACAATTTTTGTATCGTCGCTTCCCGGAATAGGCCAACCTCCCACCCTACTCTATAATATGTGCAGCTGAAAGGTAGGTAGCTTCAAATATCTAGTTTTGGTCGGTCTTGTTCAAAACACTGGTTTTCGAGATAGCGTGAATTTATTGAGTTCAACTATTTTAACATAACCGAACCGTCACAAATTGCATACTCTACTAGAAAACGTCGGACGGACTCTATTTTTCACCTCTTTCTAGTAACCTGATTTTTACACCTTCAAAATTTACCAAAAAAGTTGCGGACACTATTCATGTCACCCCGGCAAGTGTTGCAGCTGTCATTCCTAATTAAGTAACTAATACCTTTTTCACGGGTTCCAGACAGCGCTTTATGAAATTCCCGCTCTTTAGTTCTTGCTTTTCAGAGCCCATTTTACGTTGTACATTTTTTGCGAAGTTTTCCAAAAACCTGGCATGTGTTTTAGGTCCGCCTATTTCCTCATGGCCTGTCAATCAACCGCACTATTTTGCACAGAAGCTTGACTCAGGAAATGACTCGCAGAGAAATTAAGTATGTGTAGTATTTAAAAAAATCAATCTATAAAAATACTTCCAGATTTGCCCTGCAAGGTATTTTGAGCCTTTAGCATATTCTCTTATAACTTTATCATGAATATGTGTTTAGTAGAGCAATTGCTCAACCAGATCTCCGAGCCAGAATATCGCGAAATAATAGTGGAGGTGCTTACCCTGATCGGTCATCTGGACACGCTAATTCTGGCTGACCCCAAGATACCCACTGACAAAGCGTTTGAAGTGGAAAGAGTGGTTTATGGTTAGCACTTACACAAATTTATTATTGATCATATTAATCTTAATAACTTTAGGAGCCAACGAAATATTCGTGGAGGTCAATGTAAGCGACGAAAGCCTGAAAAGTTATACAAATTAGGCCCACTACCTGATCCGACCATTTTCGGATGTCAATCGGCTTCTTTTTCAAAAAGACTGTATACCATAGGCGTAGCCAGGAGTTGAGGGGGGGGGGGGGTTGAGCGCAAGGGGAGGTGCACCCACTTTCCACCTTCATCCCCTGTAAGATTTTTTCAAGTCAAAAGTGGAAAACGGTGTAGGTAAAATGGCCTAAAAATTTTTTTTCTCGTATGGTGCCCTCCCCCAACGAGATTTTTTTTTCGATTTTCTGGCTACGATCCTCCTGTATGCAGTCGACTCTCGTTGATCAGACACCTGATTTAAAAAAAAGACATCACTTAATCGAGAGTCGCTGGTCTTGATGGCGATGTAAAGAATTTGGGAAAAAGAGAAAATCGTTGCAATTTTTCGAACTAGACTGCCGAATCAAATCTAGCAAAACATTCAAAAATCGGGTTAAAAGGTTTCAGACTCTAGGCGGGAACGGAATTTTGAGGCTGTCGGATAAAGGAGAGTCGACTGCGTAAAATTTTTCAATTTGCAGAAGCAAATGGGCACTATTGTGGTTGGTTGTCTTACCTAACTTAATTCTTTTCAAAAAAAATCTTTTCGATTTGCAGCTTGAGTGCTGTGGTAGTGGCAAGCCGTGTGACAGTGCTCGGTAACCAAACTTTTTAAGCAAAATTGGAACAAACCAAAGTTATGACTTTTTCCAGTGGCATTTGCCGGCATTTCTATGACACAGCCCGTAAGTTTACTTGATTGAAAACAAGCCCTCCTAATTTTGTATATATAGCTGCGGGAGAATTCGGCACAGCTCACTGCATCATCAAAGCCCTAATGGATATATTCTCGCCTAATACTCAAGAGTTGTAGTAGAGGCCAAAGTTTGGATTGAATGCCTCCAAAGAATATCTGTATGCCATAGACCATCATAGGACTTGCTAATATTGTTCAAAATGTTCATTTATCATCAGTGCCTTAAGAATTATGCCATAAATCATCTCCTTACGCCTTAGCTATAAATACCTAGATAAAATATATAAATTGTGATTATTGTCAGTAGATTGATTTAGATAGAAAGATTAAATAAAAGTTGTTAAGTAGAATGTAATTGGTGTGTGTGATGTGCCTCATACATCAAAGGAGCATACCTAAAACTTTTTGGACTATTATTCAGTTAGGACTAGGGTTAGGTGACTGACTTTTATCCGGGCAGTTGTCTATACAAATAGGCCTATTTGTCCGGCTGTCAAAAATTTAACAAATATGATTAGAAAACATTACTTATTCGGGTCAGAGTACACTATACTGGAGAGTTAACTGTATTGGATAATTAACTGTAATGGCTCATTTATAAACGTTGTCGTCGTCGTTGTCGTCGTCGTTGGAATATTTTTTTTATAAAACCCTTTTTTCGCCAACGACGACGACAACGACGACCTATTTATAAAAAATCCAACGACAACGCCAACGACAACGACGACGCCAAGGACAACGACATTTTTTATTCAAAATTGGACAAATTTCGCATTTTTAGTCGAGCTTTCGAGTGAAAACGTGTGGAGAATATAGTTAATCCTTAAAATTCTGACTTAAAATGCAAAATTTGTCTGATTTGGAAGAAAATTTTCCGTTGTCGTTGGCGTTGTCGTTGTTGTTGGATTTTTTATAAATATGTCGTCGTTGTCGTTGTCGTCGTCGTTGGCGTTGTCGTTGGCGTAAAAATGCCTTTATAAAACATTTTTTCCAACGACAACGACGACGACGACGACAACGACAACGTTTATAAATGAGCCATAATAGAGGTACTGGTCACCTTTGTTATTTACTCATTCATTATTTTCTCTAAGAAAACTTGACAAAAAGAGTTTCTGAATTTACAATATTTATATATTTTTTGAACATGCAATTTCTTGCTCCATCTAAACTTGGTGTATGACTGTATACAGTCGACACACTCGAGCCCGCTCTAGAGAATGGGGGTAGGATAAAAGTCTCTTTATGACCAGCCAGATAAATAAAACTTTACTGACCATTATGAAAGGGTGCTGACTATGTCGGGGTGAGCCTTGGCAAAACAACCGCTCCTGTCGACAGGTTGCCTTGGCTCTTCGCCGGTGGTTCCCAGTTAATAATTTTTATTGACCGAAAAGCAATTAACTGCGGTCGATAGTATTTAGACATACCAAGCCAAGACTAGTCGCATGTAAGGTTTCGGTTAAATGTATTTTTTTACATTATGACCTTTTAATTTTTTTATAAGTTGAAAAATTAAGTTTCGAAAAGAATAGCTTCATAATGAAACCCGTCAAAAAATTTCAATGAAATTAAAATGAATTTTCTCGAAACACTATGGATTTTTTTTAGCGTAGAATGGAATTAGGTTTGATAGAACAAGAGAATCAGGTTTTGAAAAATTTGTAGCCAAATTTATGAAAGCAATAAATCATCTAAGAACTCTATAATCGTTTAGTACATCAATCAAACCAGTTATCCTGAATTGCATGCCATTCTGGATTAGACGTTCTACTGGATACCTACTGTCACGATTCCTAAGCAGAAATACCCAATTTAAAGCACTGTTTTCGGGAAGATCCACCAAGATGTGGGCTACCAAATATCTAAGGTGATTTGAAGATCCAGATTTTCAATTAAAAACTCCACACAAACTATCTTTTAGTCAAGCAGAGGCAGTAGCCATCGATCAAGAACTTTTCAATGACTACGCTTTTAGTGTAGACCAATTGATGGAACTGGCTGGTCTGGCTTGTGCTCAAGCAATACATGCAACTTACCCAAATGAGGGTAGGTTCTGACCAATTTTATTCTAATTATTTCTATACATAATTGCTCGGGTGTTTAGAAAATATTTTGGTGATAGCTGGTCCTGGCAACAATGGGGGAGATGGTCTGGTGTGTGCTAGGCACTTGAAGATGTTTGTAAGTTGGTTATGAGGATATGACACATTATTCAGGTGAACACAATCCTTCTTCAAAACTTGCGAGTTTTCACTCTTTTTCCCTCTATTTTCGAACATGCATTCTAACGATAATGACTCTAAATTCTTTGATGAGTTTCAGAATTAAATTTTTAACAGGAGAATTCCCAGCTGTAACGTTAGACTATCTGTGAGTTTTCAACCTGCTGATCACGATTATCGCACAAACGGGCCTACTTGTAGAGTACAATGCCTAAAAAAGCCGAGTCTTTTTTATCCTAATGGTATATGTATACTTTGTCCTAACGGTATCTAAATTTTTAAATAATTGTGTTGATTTCAAGCACAGTGAAATAAGATATGTGTTACCATGCTGCCAGCATACTTCTTCAAACGGCTCTAGGTAAATTGAACCTATACAAATTGAACCTATACAAATTGAACCTCGGTAAATTGAACCTGAGGTAAATTGAACCTGAGGTAAATTGAACCTGGGTAAATTGAACCTGAAAATTTGTCTTGAGACTATTTTTATCAGAACTTTTTTAAATTTTTCCGGCGTATGAAAAGTAACCATCTCGGTGATAGGTAAGCACCAGGAAAGGGTAGGAAAACCACAAGGATATTAGGTCGACCCGATAGTATGAGCTCGACCTAATATCTGAAAGCATTTTTGTGGTTGCGCTACCCAGTTCTCTCTCATTTGGATAGTGTTACTTGGGTGGTAGCTTCGTGGTAGTTTAGTGGTTGAGGTATATGTAGATCGCCAAGTGTTGGCAACTAAGTGTCGGTCATCATTTGTACATATATTCCCTTTCCACTTTTTGGCCAATTGTTGAGCTTCGTTTTAGCAGTTCAAAATGAAGATGCTTTTAAGCGAGAAGAACAAACCGATGGGTCTTTTTGAGGAATATATATACTGGCAAAAAGAGCAAATAGAAAAGCAAACTTGCTGGCACTGCATGTTTTACCAGCTTGGAGTGGATTGAAAAGTGGAGAGCGTATGCCCAGGTATTTTTAAAACCTTATTTATGTTTTTGGTTTTCATGGCATATCCGAATAGGAAGAGCTTCAACTTTCGATGACATGGTGGAAGTAACGACGTCTCACAATCATTACGCCGAGAAAATCAAGGTGGAACTAAAAATAATGTAAGGGGCAGTGCAGAAGCAAGCCAAAAAAATCCTAGGGTCACTGGTCTCTAGTGGTGTTCATTTTCAGATAATAATATGCATAATAGATTTGTTTAGGGGGTTATTATGGTTCACTCCTTGGGGATAGCGCAGAACACACTAGCCTGATCAAGTGAAATTTTTGAAAGCGTTTACTTTGACCAACAATAATTTAGGGAGTTCTTGCAAGAATAGGCGATCGAGGATGGCTACGAAACTTTGAATCCTGGTAACTCGATAGGATTCTGTAAAGAATTCTTGGGTGGAACACTGTTCTAACTTCGAATAATTGTTTGATGATGATTGTCCTTATGTTTGAATGTTAAGAAGTGGTTTGAATAAAACTTATTTGTGAAAAAGTTAAGTAGCGTCGCATTCGGCCGATTAGCAGAACCGGGAAAAAACCGGTTTTTTTCAAAACAACCGATCCAAAAAGCCGACCGATTAAAACCCTAGAATTAAGGTTAAAAATAATTAGAGACAGAGAGAGTAGTTTGCAAACATAATATAAAAATTTTCCAGGTGGTCATCTTGATTCACCACCTGTACTCGGATATAGATTGAGTGGACGAAATAGTTTACACGACAGAGGCTTACTGGTCTTATAAAAGTTAGTTTAGAACAGTTATCCTAGAAAAATTTATGTTTACTAGCACCAGGATTCGAAAACTGTGACTTCAGAAATTTAGTGCGCGGATTTACCACGGGTAAATTTACCGAACGGGGAATTGACCACGGTGGAATATGCTGCCTCTCTTGAAGCACTGTGATCTGGCAACCGGACTGGAAAAAATCTCATTTGAATAAAAAAAATCCTTTCAAGACAAATTTTCAGGTTCAATTTACCCAGGTTCAATTTACCTCAGGTTCAATTTACCGAGGTTCAATTTGTATAGGTTCAATTTGTATAGGTTCAATTTGTATAGGTTCAATTTACCGCCGCCCTCTTCAAACCTCTCAAAGTCTCATCTGTGACTTGAAGGGCCATTGTCGTCGTGATATTGTGTAACATTTGCTTTTTGTCTTGTGAGTCTTTGTATTAGTTCTGTTTCATTTTTCACGCTGAGTAGGGTTGTCGAATCGAGCGCTCGATTTCGAACTTTTTGCTCCAAAGTTCGAAAAATTTCGAATTTCGAGCGGACATTTCGAATTTCGACCGCTTGAAAAAAAATTTCGAATTATGCTTTCGAATTTCGAGCGCTCGAAAACATTTTCGAGTTACAGTTTGGAACTTGCAGCACACAAAAAAAAATGTAATTGTGAATTTTTTTCGTTTTAGAAAAATGCCGAGCGAAGTTTGGAAATCGTTTGAGAAAGTCGGTGGAAAGGCTATTTGCACTTGTGGTAAAGAGCTTACACTGCCAAAGAGTGGATCAACAACTCATCTTTCGGGTCACCTGGAATTGGCAAGGCACAAGAAAAATTTAGCGAACAAAGACTCGGGACCTTCCGAGGCGAAAAAAAGCCAGAGTGGAGCCGATTGTAACTCTATTCAGTCCAGGATATTCCAAGCAGCAGAGCCAGCTATCAACAAAGACATGACTAATTTTATTGTGGATTCTAATTTGCCCTTTTCGATCTCAGAGTCTCCTTATCTGCGCCGTTTGATCAAGCACAACTATGGAAAAGCAATGGAACTTCTTTGTTGACCGCTTATTTGTTTGGTGTGGTAAAGCGGTCATGTGTGGTCGAGTAACCATGGTTTCGATTAATTTATTTCTAAAAATCCATTAATGAGGCGGCGAAGCCGCTGAAAATTTTGAATTTCGAATCGAGCGCTCGAAAATTTCGAATGTTGAATCGAGCGCTCGACTCGAAAATTTCGCGCGCTCTAGAACCCTAACGCTGAGCATTCTGTTAAATTGTCGGCGAAATTTTTTATTGAAAACTCGATAGTGATAAGCTAATAACAGTACCCTTAAAATTTCAATACCAGGAAAACAGCTGGTTTTATCTCTTTTCGTGTAATTTCTGAGTAACTTTTCTTTTATTGTTGTGCTGCTATTTCGCCTGTCTTATAGCTCTCGAATTTCTCTACAAGTACTGACCAGGCATCAAGCAGATAAATTGCCAGAGTAAAAAAGTCCTTATGCTTTCAATAAAATTCGTTAAAACGCCCATTTTCATTCTTTAAATTTTTTACTGACGATATTTTTTGAATAGGCAAAAGACACATCATTAGAAAGCCCAGACAAAAGGCTTTCTTATGAGCATAAAAAAATGTTGAGCTAGATAAATTTACTGCTTACCAGCATGTAGAAAAACCAATTTAATTTTCAAAGAGTCGCTGTGAGAATCGGTTTTTTGAGGTCATTGTGCTTTAGCGAAGAGGCCCGGTTTTCCGATAATCGTGATCAGCTGGTCTGGAAACTTAAAGATAGTCCAACGTTACAGTTGGAAATTCTCCAATTTTAAAATGAGTATCTTTGTATTGCAAAAACCATAAAAAATTGAATGAAATAAGTTATTTTTTAACTTAAAAAGATAAAAACAGCGGTGCTTATCGTTGTCAAATAATTTTTTTTGAATAAATTGAAAACTACACTGTATTGAAGTCAAAAAAATTTGTCTCGCGGAAGTATGAGGCTAGTTTAGATAGAAAAAGTCTTCTGAATTTTAGCAGCTGTTCAAAAACCAAAACTAAAATTGATCGATTTTTTGTCACAGATTTTCGGTATCAGTTTTGATTAGAAGTCAAATACAGTGCCCTTGCGAAATCCAGCATTCAAAAAAGTTTAAAATAGCAACAGACATATCTGTCTAACACCCTTATTCCAGGCTATTCCCCATCCATTCTCTACCCAAAACCCTCCAAAATGATTTGATGAGCGTCTGGTCAAGCAAACCACACTTATGGACATACCTACGTCCAAGATATACCCAACATATACCAATACACCTTGATTGTGGATGCCATTTTCGGGTTCAGGTTGGTGACAATCTCCACATTTTCATGACTTTTATCTTTTTTTCAGTTTTAAACCTCCAATTAGAGACCCATTCTTTGAAATCCTGAGTAAAATAGCTAATAGCGGGATTGCCATATTCTCTATTGACATCCCCTCAGGCTGGGATGTGGAGAAGGGTCCTCCAAGCAACCAAGAGGATGTGCCTGTGTTGTTGCCAGACTGCTTGATTTCCTTGACTGCACCTAAGCTGTGTGCCACACGCTTCTTTGGTTGGTCTTTTAGATAAAAGTAGATTGGTTGCTCAAACTAACTTGTTTTAGGCCGAAAACACTTTATTGGTGGTCGCTTTGTTCCTAAAGCACTGGAACAAAAGTATAGGCTGAACTTGCCAGATTATGAAGGATCATCCCAAATTTATTTGGTTCCGTAAAATAATTATATATTTTGCTGAAATTTTATTTGTTTTGAGTTATAAATTTTATTTGATCTGATGCTATCAATTTGACAGCAATAAGTGAAATAGCTAAAAATCCGCAATGTGTTTGTTGCACTTAATTTAACAAATACATGAATATCTGTGTAATATACGCTCCCCAATTATTTTCGGAGGGTGTCTAAAACCACCATTCCTGAAAAACAAAGTGGTACAAAAGCTGATTAGTAATGGTGGCCCTGATCCTAAGCCTAATCCTGCGAGCGTAAGCCTAAGTAAAAATTGTTAGGTAGGGGATATTACACTATCGCTTTTTGGGCGGGGTGTTGCTATAACCTAGCGCCGATGTTTATTAGTGCACTCTTCACAGAACAAATATTACGACGCCACTCTTTTCAAGGTGTGCACACGGCTTTTCAAAGCGTCTAAAAAAGTCTGATTTAGGTATTTTAGGCGTATTTGAATGGCGCAGTAGTAAAGTTTCTCGCCATACCATTTTACATAGCAAAATAAGCTATTTTACTAGAGGTCACAAGTTCGATCCCTTACCACGGTACGTGACATTTCGATGCCGCGCCGTTTCGATGCCGCGCCCATTCGATGCCGGACATTTCGATTCCCGCCGTTTCGATGCTGGGACGTTTCGATGGCGGACATTTTGATGCGGCACCAAATTCTTCCTGCCATATGAATATATTGTACAAGGTGGATAGGCGCCTTACAGGCGTCTTTAATGAATTCCTTCCGTGTGTTGATCATTCAAGTAGCAGAAGACACTGGCATTTCCTACTTCAAAATAAGCGTCTTCATGAAAATGTGAAAACGAAAAAACAAAACGATTTTACTCAAAATCCAAAAAACACTGCCTAAAAAATATTTTGAGTCGGATTTCGTGCTCAACACGAAAACTACCCTAGGAGTGTCCTACGGGATGTAATGAAAATATTCGAACTAATAGTTGAACGCAAGAAAAACTACAGTTCTCGTGTCGAACAAATTCCATTTTTGGAATGTGAAAGTAGAAGGAATCGTGGTAAAATGGAAGTCTTTTTAGAAAAATGGCATTCATAAAAATAGGGAGATGCCCCTCTTAAAACGCGAATTTTTTTTCATCAAGCGATAGCTGACATCTTGGGGAACACGATAAACTTGGCCGCAAAAGTGATTTTGCCCTTTATGACCCGTTTTTGACCTTCGAAGTCAAAAAAACTCTAAAAAGAAGATTTTTAGAAAAAAAGGCATTCATAAAAATAGAGAGATGTCCATCTTAAAACGCAAATTTTTCAACCTTCTTTTCATTAAACGATAGCTGACATCTGGGGGGACACGATGGACTTTTTTGCCCTTTTTGCCCTTTGTGACCCATTTTTGACCTTCGAAGTCAAAAAAAACTCTAAAAGGGGAGTTTTAACACCTAATTTTCAACTGCAAGGAGCAAAAACTCAACAATTTTCACATCAATGTTTAAATATAAATTTTAAAGGACCTCCGCCGTTAAAAGGGCTTTCGAATGAGTACAAACTCGTTTAATAAAATATTTTTCAGAAAAAAAATATATCTGGTGCAACGGACCACACAAAAGTGTTACGGACCCCCCGTCCAAAATACTATATAGAGATATATTCAGCAAAAAAAAATGGAATAAGCGATACTATGCACTATACGGCCAATGGTTGGATTTTTCAATAAGTATTAGCCCTGCCCCCAATCCGTAAGCAAAAATTTGCAATCCTGCGTACGAATATGTGATATATGTCAGGGGGATATATATCGAGTACGACTACCTGACAGGTGGATATCCACCTGGATGACTTAAAAAATCAAAATAAGCTTAAAATCGGGATTTTGGTCTTATTGAACCAAATTTTTTTAAGGCTATCTAGGTGTATATCTACCTGACCAGGTGGTACCCACTTTACACCTGGAGGACCGACTGTTACTTTTGGTTATTCCGACTCAGAATTTCGTGCTGAACACGATGGTGTTTTTAGTTTGGGTCGGGTTCCAACAAAAAAATTGAGAAAAAGGTGTTTGAACATTGGTCGATTTGGAGCACCGGAAAATATTGGTTGCTATGTTTGATCCGGATGCCATTTACTCAGATTTATTTTTCATCCAGGCAAGGAACATCTTAAAGTGAAAAGCATGCTTGGGGCTTTCTAATGAGTCCAACAGCAAGGGTTATTACAGAAAAATTATGTCCAAAATATTCTATTTCCCGACGGCTCCACGGTTTTCAGATACCTGAGTCAGCGCAGATAATTGGCTTGAACTCTGAACAGAAAAGCCATCTAATCAAATAATTTCTGCGTCGTGTAGCTCGCTCACAGAGCTACACAACGAGCATAAACATGCCTGATATCTCTTATCAAAACTGAAGAATACTAATCAATTTTTTTTGAATATTTTTAGATTATTTAATTTTATGGCAAAAAAATTTCTCGAAAAACTCGCTCGATGGAGGGTTTGAAAGTATAGCCTCCTCTCTAATAGAGCCCCTTTCTGGAGGTTGATTGAAAAATAGAGCCCGGGGCTATATTAGAGGAAATCCGGTAACTATGGACACTGAATTTTGTAAAAATTAACATCCTAGACCCAAAAAGAATATTCTGAAAATGAGTTTTTGAATTTGCATAAATTGATAAACCCCAAAAAGAATTACTAAAGAGCAAAACAAAGAACACCAAATGACTGAAAAAAATTTAATATATCTAACGAAGCGGAGAATTTTTTTTGACAGACTGCAATGGAATATTGTCACAAATTTTCTTAATGGTAAATTCATTCAAAAGCCGGTATTCGTCTGTCGATCGAAGGTTCTGCAAATCAAGGAATGACTTGAAATCTTTGACGCAATGATCCTAAAATTTTTAAATTTAAAAAAAAAATTAAAAATTTGAATATAACCATTAAGTCTGTGAAAATTGTAGGTTTGAGCCCACAACAGTTTCTTGGCTATAGTAATAGATGAATCACGGGCTGCTTTTTTCAGATACTCAACACATCGCTGAGTAACACTGTGCACTAAAAATCTATCCGCCATGCGCAGCAAGCATTCCACGTGGTTATCTGAAAACCAAGTATAATAGATACGAAAATATGTTCGTAAACTGTTTCTTACCGATTATTGCATCGGGATTGGGGGAAGGATAAATTGCCTCAAGCAAACGATTGAAATGACTAGCGCTGACTTCGGGTAACTCGAATTGATCCTTGTTTCTTTCTTCAAAGTCACCGAAGAACAATGTATTGAAGTATTCAGAGTGCGCGGCCAATAGCTTAAATACGATTGTTTCAATATAAACTTGGGACTAAAGTAGCTAAAGCTCACCGCCTTGTACACTGGAAATCGAGAGTGGCCCACAACAAAGTGCCATCTGGTTTCAATGCGGATGAAGTCAAGTACGGGGGAAACATACTGTTATGCTAAAACGCAATTATTTTTTACTAAAATAAGTTTCCTTTCAATTTGATATAATTGTTTTCGCACTATACTTTTGGTCCTTTTACGAGAGGAGGATAGTTTTCTGCCTTGGTCCCCCCTATTCATGTTTAAGTTTTAGGCTTAAGCAAGGATTGACCAATGTATGTTAGGACGACTTAAACATGTTTTTTTTTAATTTTTTTCAAAATCGAGACGCATTTTTTCTGAGCTAACCTTGCTTGAGCATAAGGCCTAAAGAATAACAAAAAAGTCGAAAGGGATAGGACTAGCTATTACCAAGCCCTCCTCTCGTAGGTAAAATTTTTTCTTAAAGGGGCATGGTCACCTGTTTTGAATTTGTCCCCGCCAATTCAAAAAATTTTCCGAATCATTGAACTTTGTACGGATTTTTCAACTTTCTTTCTAACAAACAAGGCGTAGAACTTAAGTTTAGGTACAGTTTTGTTAGAAACCTAGTTAAAAAATCTGTACAGAAGTTCAATGATTCGGAAAAAAATTTTGAATTGGCGGGGACAAAATTTGTAACAGGTGACCATGCCCCTTTAACATAAAAATTTGCCCAAAAATTTGCTCAACCATTTTTCTCGGGTCCGCGACAATTCGCCTCCGGGACAATTCGCCTCCCGGGACAATTCGCCTCCGGACCGATTCGCCTCCCGGGACAATTCGCCTCCAGGGACAATTCGCCTCCAGGACAATTCGCCTCCGGACAATTCGCCTCCGGGACATTCGCCTCCCGGGACAATTCGCCTCCGGACCGATTCGCCTCCCGGGACAATCGCCTCCGGGACAATTCGCCTCCAGGACAATTCGCCTCCGGGACAATTCGCCTCCCGGGACAATTCGCCTCCGGTACAAAAAAGTAGTAGAAGTAATCTTTGAAAAAGTCACAGTCATTATACCAATTCAGACCCTTATTTCGACGTGAAATTGTGTGGTAAATCCTGTTTGATAGGATCAAAACCGCAATTTCACCCATCCGAACCCAAAACCCAGGGTAGGTACTTCTGGTCAGGTGTATGTATGGCCTGAAAATTTGAAAAAATAAAATAGATCGAAAACCAACCATGCTATCAAATGTAAAATCATGTGGTGAATCAGGTTTGATAATATCAAAATTTTGAGTTCACTGAACCGATCCCCACAATTAGAGGTAGGCATCCCTCGTCAAGGTGTATATTTATTTACGGGCGTTAAGCAAATCGATCCACACCAAACTGATTCATACCGAATTGGTCCACACACAAAATGGTCCACACTTTTTCAAATGCGTACATTTTGAAAAATTCTGTAGTCTGAACCGACCAAACCAAGTGGTCGTCCACTTGGAGCTTTTTTGTTCATACTTTTTGGCTTCCAAAACCTATTTTCTGGACTAACTCGGGAATGCTGAAGATGGTTTGATAGTAGTGAAATGCCGTTTCGTAAGTTATTTTCTAGTTTTGGCAAATTCAATTATTTCCCAATAATAAAAAATACCATACAAAACCTTCTTTTACTATTATTGAACCATCTTCAGCACGCCCAAATTGGTCCAGAAAACAGGTTTCGGAATATGAAAAACGTAAAAAAAATTTTGCACCAAATTGACGACCACTTGATTTTGTTGTACTCAGGTAGTGTAGTGGTACCCGGATAGTAATATTTTCGTCTTGTAAAGAACTTTTAAAATTTATGATCCAACTTTAATTCTACTGGACAATCCATGCACTAACTAAACCATGTGGTCGTCCACTTGGATCAAAAGAAAGGCAGCTAAAAGTTGGTTATAGCCTGATAAATTTTGAAGTCAAATAATTGTTGTCTCTATTATCTGAGCAGGGTAAGAATGCCTTTATGAACAGGGAGCAATTGTCCATTTTATACAGGTTTCCGGTGAATACGTGGCATAAAATTCAATTTAAAAAAGAGATGCAACACCAACCACACACGTGGATATCCACTTGGTTCATATGAGCGTCCACTTTGTCAAGTTTGTCAGTTTATCTAAACCATCTAAATATGAGATATTTTATGTATCTAGCAGTCTTAATGAACATATCTGAAATTGAGTAGTTTTAGTGGCTGAATTTTTTTGACTAGCTAGAGACCTCCATGATTCAAGTGAAACACCTAAATAAACCAGGTGGACAACAACATGAGAAAATAAGGGCGATTAGGTGATAAATTGACAAAAATGTTATAAAAATTAATGCATAACAACTACAATATTACCCTTTCTGCAAAAATACAAACTAAGGATAAGCTTGTTCATGGAGTGAATGGACAGACTGAAAGGAGATAAAAAATGTAATTGGAGGCGAATTGTCCCGGGAGGCGAATTGTCCCGGAGGCGAATTGTCCCGGGAGGCGAATTGTCCCGGAGGCGAATTTTCCGGGAGGCGAATTGTCCCGGAGGCGAATTGTCCCGGAGGCGAATTGTCCTGGAGGCGAATTGTCCCGGAGGCGAATTGTCCCGGAGGCGAATTGTCCTGGAGGCGAATTGTCCCGGAGGCGAATCGGCCGGAGGCGAATTGTCCTGGAGGCGAATTGTCCGTGTCCCATTTTTCTCAACAGCTGATGTTCATATTTTGACCATTAATCCCTAAGAGACTAGTGTAAAAGTTCATTACAGCTGGATAGAAGTGATACTGGTATAGAATCTCACTCAAATTTGTTTGAACGTATTTTCATAACTGATTCCCGCTTAAAAGCTAGTGCGGAGCGTGCAGACTTTACTTAAATAGCATTTAGCGCAAAGAAGCTAATTTTGCTACAGAAATAATAGTAACCCTAAAAATTTGTAAATTCACTAACCCATCGTGTGCGGACTCACTATGAATTCCGCTTCAACCACAAAATTTTCTCTTTCTCCTATAAAGCCGTTTGCGAAATTGCTGATCTCTGACCATGAGATGACGAACGTCAAATACTCGTGTTCTTGTCCTGATCCATAGGAATTGCAGTTTCTCTGTGAAAAAGTATGTAAGCAAAGTTCAGCTGTAAAAATAGATACCGTGAGAGAGATGGGTCCCTTAGATCCAAGTAGGCGCATAGTTAGAGTTGCCGAATAAGACAAATAATAAGGCGAATAATACAACCGAGAGCTTGTTTTGCAACACAGGGAAAATGTAACCAAATCATTACCAGATCGTATTTTCCAATTTGACACTTCTTTAGCTCAATGAACCTGAATAATTAGGTGGAATATGCTCCCAACTTCATTTAAAAGTTTTCAGGAAAACGGTAGCACGCAGATAAACATCTTATAGGTTAGGATACTTTTATACTGGAGGGTAACATTATAAATAAATTTGGCTTGCTAAAAACCTTAAATGTACACGAAAGGCCCAAAATATATCACGAATGAAAGATACTAGATCGATACAGTCATACTCTATATTGCAACCTTCTATATTGTATCCACTCCTATGTTCAAACCTCCATATTTTCAACATGTTTGACAGAATTTATAGCTTATTAGAAAGCTGAGATCCTGAGGTACATGATACTGAAAAAATTGTTGAAAAAAAAAAAACTTTGTTATATCTAAGTATTAAGTTTTTTGTAATGGCACATTTCAGGCTTTTCGTGGCTTATTTCAGTTTTTTTCAGTTTTTTTTTTGCATTCCATTTTTTGTTTGGTTTGGTTAGCCGGAAAATAAATTATCTATTTGAACCCTCTATATTGCATCTAGGCAGGGCCAGTCCCTTGCGGAATGCAATATAGAGATTTGACTGTATGTGTGTAATTTTTTTTTTAAGTTTTCCTAGTATCGTGCAGCCCTGGATCTCAAATTTTCAACATTCTATCAAACTCCATGGAATGACTTCGAAAAGCAGATATTCGAGGGTATTAATGAAGTAACTAAACCAAGAAAGTTACTTATTTCAAACCTCCATATTTTCAACATGTTTTGACAGAATTTTATAGCTTATTAGAAAGCTGAGATCCTGAGGTACATGATACTGAAAAATTGTTGAAAAATAAAAAAAAACTTTGTTATATCTAAGTATTAAGTTTTTTGTAATGGCACATTTCAGGCTTTTCGTGGCTTATTTCAGTTTTTTCGTGGCCTTTTCAGGTTTAAATTCGAAAAAAAATTCCAATACTTCATACGGCACAGCGATATACCCGACCTTTTTATGCAATAAGTCCTAGAACAGCACTGCTATTCTTAGCAATGCGTATCTGGGTGTTGTTGCGAAATTTATAAGATTACAAGATCAAAGGTCTGCAAAAGCTTTACAGGCCAGCATATTCTCTTTTTGCGCAACAGTTTTTCAAGTAAAATGCAAAAACTAACCAGTCGACTTCAGCAGAAGAAGTAAGTTTCGAGCGGGCGCACTTCACTTTTCTAAGATCTTTGATGTTGAAGTGGGCTTGCACAAAGTCTCGGTTAGAAGCTAAAAAAATTTCATATTACTGACATTGTGTATTCTCTAAAACATCGGTATTTCTTGCAATTTAAAATTTTAAATTTGTACAAATTTAAAAGTCTCTAAAAAGCCTTTTGAAATTTAAATTTTTTTTAAATTCCAAAAACTTTATTAAAATAGTTTCGAAGCATTAAAAGTGCACAGAAATTGAACACCTCTAATTATTACTACAGTCGACGCTGTCTATAACGAGCCCGAAGAGATTAGGCTCATCTTTCAGTTATGTAGAGGCTCCTTCCAGTCAATTTCAATAGAAACCAGCCAAACAAATTTTTTGTCCATTATGGACAACTGTCCGTTATAGACAGCGTCGACTGCATCGTATTCACTTTGTTAAACTTTCATGGGGTGGTATTTAATTTTTATTTGGATTCTATTTTATTATTTATTAGAGGTTGGGGAATTTATAGAGTAAGTACGCGGTGGGTGACTATTTTTCAACTCCCTTCAGAGGGTACGAGATTATTCAAGATGTGGTATTAGTAGAGCAATAGGGTTGTCGAGTCCAGTTGAACTCGGAAAAACTTAAAAATTTCAAGTTTCAAGTCGAATACTCGAATTTTCGAGTAAAAATATTGTTTGAAAATAACTTTTATCGCCAATTTTCATTCTCGTCTAACCATTTTTTCTTGCTATACACTCTAATTAAATTTTTCGGATTACAGTCGAGTCTCGATTTAACGATCACCCTGGGACCGATCCAGGTGATCGTTAAATCGGGTGATCGTTAAATCGAGACTCGACTGCATATCATAATTCAATTTGAGTCAAAATCACAGACGAAAAATTTTCGAGTCGATTATTCGAAAATTTGGCGCTAGTAGCGAATACACACACCCCCAAGAATCCGACCTTTTAAAAATGCTGTAACTACCCTTGCAAACAACAAGTTTAGGCTCAGCCTTAGGCTTGGGGGTAGGTCAGCGTATGGAAGTTGTGACTAATAAATAGTTTACGCATTTTTTCTGGGTCTGGGACATATAACTGGGTACTTTTTAATATATTTTCAAAATGAAAATTTATGGGAAGAGACAGGATATTTGTTACTAGTATTCGTTACTAGGGTCGGAAATTTCGAGTTGGAAATAATAACTGTGTTACACACTTTTTTCTGGGGTTTAGGACATATTTTGGTACTTTTTATTTAAGTTTTAAAAGGAATAATTTATAGAAGGGGGGGGGGATATTCGTTACAAGGGTCAAAAATTTCGAGTCAAATATCAAGTCGAATTTCGAAAATTTCGAGTACGTGACAACCCTATAGAGAAAATGCGGTAATTAATTACAAAAGTCAAAAAACATACTTTTCGGATTGGCACTAACATATTTTGGAACCACCTTCTGAACAGAGTCTTTGATTTCTGCGAGCTCTTTGCAGGTAACATCCACAATCTTCTTGACAGATTTTCAATTAACTTCTTGGAAGAGCTCTCCACCCTTCCTTCCACTCTCCACCAAAGCTGAGCTCTGCGGACATGTGGTTTAAAAGAATAGCGATAAGCACTGGTTTTTCTGCTTTGTTTGCCACGCTTTTTGAGTTGCCTTTTTCTCGGCAACATCTTTGGATTTGTCTGGCATCACACCTAAAACTAGTTAAAAAATAGTGTTCAAATAGCGTAAAGTGAAGCTGAAAATCTTTCTAATTTCAACTTCTAACCAATGATTGGAAAAGCCAAGGCCAAAACCAAAGCCAAAAATACGAAGCTTTTCGCCGGCCAAGAAGCTTTGTGTTTCTAGCTTTGGTTTTGGCTTTCTCAACCACTGCACGTAACCCCAAAAACATGATTCAACTTTTATTTAAATACTAATAATAGAGTTATAGATTTTAAAAAATTTTATGACGAGATTTCAAATGTTACAAATGGGTAATCCTTATTTTGGGGCAAATTTTTCTCTTTTTCTGGGCAAATTTTTATTTTTCTTGATTTTATTAAAATTTCAAATCTTTATTCCAAATTAATAACAGCATTATGTAGCACTGCGATTCTAGTTTCTTATGAGGTATTAATTGTCGCAACATCTATGCACAAAAAGGTAGAAGTATGAACCAAATGATTTTTCTGACTTGCTTCATATTTTTACTTTTTTCGTGCTACATTTTGCAAAGACTATGCAACAACCATTACCATATTAGAAACTAGAGTAATAGAGCTACATGATAGTTTTACCTTTTTTTAAAAGATGAAGAAATTTAATAAACTCAGCAAACAAAAATTTGCCCCAAAAAGAGTAAAAAGAGCAAAAAAGGATTACCCGTATTATTTTGCTTTTTATACCACAGATTTCCGTCCTCCACTACTTTTTCTGGTAAACACGTTTAAAAATTATTTCGAACACTCTTACTTGCTTTTAATTAGGAACAATACGGTATTTTAAACACCTTTATACTTTCTAACCCTCTTCATCCGTATTTCTTCTATTAATCCTCTCCGCAAAAGTGACAAAATTCATTTGAGATACTATTTTATAAAGTTTTTAGATACATCTTTTAGACAACAACAACCCGGTACTGAGACATAAACATAAGTTGTGCATAATAAATAATTGGATTGAGTACATAAATATTGGAAAGTTTCTTTGAAAAATGACCCAAACTTTTAGATGCCACAGAAAACAAGGCACTTTGATTCACTGAGCTTTGTGGCATTTTTTGAAAAAATTAGGCAAGTCTGATACCATAATCTCTATAATACACAGCCTTTCAAAATTTGAATCTTAGTGTATTAGGGATATTTGGCGCCAAACAAAAGTTATTAAAAATGGTCAATTTGAGGCCTTTTTTGCTTCATGACTCTGATCTGGTTTTTTCACTTTCGGCTTCTGCATGCTTTTAGCCAAAATGTTCCTCACATTTAGGCCTTTCGAATGAGCCATCACTTGCCCATAAAACAGTTGAAATTTCAAAACCACAATAAATTTCTGTGAAAATTTTCAGAAAAAAATCTACGACTCATTGACATGATTGAGATCCTGCCGAGTTTTTGTGTCTATTTTTCTCAAACAAAACCGGAGACTAGATGGAGGAGTAAATTTGCTGCATTTTGGTACCAAGGACGTATACAAAAATACAAATTTGGGTGTTTTATACAAAAGTTAGATGGGAAACGCAAAAACCCCTATTTTTACTCGAGAAAATGCCTGTTCTTTGCTTTAACTGGTCTCTAGTTTCTAAAATAACATCTTCACGAAATTCGGCTCAACTTTTCAAGTAGTTGAATATGTGAGCTACGTCTTGGTATATAGAAAAGCTCTAAAAATGCAAATTTGAAGCATCTCATGCAAAAATAAACTCTTCGTTTTTTAGAGCTAACAATGGTCTCCACCAGAAGAATGTACTCCGAGCAAGATGGTTCGTCTTCATCTGAAATTCGTGCAGCGGCATCCAAGAAAAGATGGGAGAAGGGTAAGCGTGCGAAACAAGCTAAGAAAAATTCTAGTGAGCGAGCTAAGTCCGCTACAAGAATCCGTCTTTGTAAGCTGCTTTACCTTACTCTTTGATAGTGGTTATAAGTCTTTTGTTTTAGCGAAACTGGCTGAACGGAAAGAAGAGCAAAAGTTTGGGAGCGCAAAAACAGGCTTGGTACCAATCCTTTACTGGTAAATTTTAGAGTTATTTGACATGCTAGATATTTTGTACGTTTCACTGTTCCAGGGAATCATGTGCGCAAGCTGCTTACAGATGATGGTCCTCACAGATTGCTCAGGCCGTCTGTCATAAATTCTATGGTGGGTATTTTGCGAATGTAGTGTAGTAATTTAGTCACTTTCTCAGGTTAAGGATCTCTTCGACCGCTTGCTGGATGAATCCGCCCGCCTGGTCAATTATGGCAAGACTCGTGCTCTTTCTTTTCGCGAAATGCAGACTTCCGTTCGTCTCGGATGTTGGTAAACCGAGATTTGACTGTATGTCGATTCTATCGTTATAATAATTTACCCTATGCCTTTCAGGAAGATGCTAATTTCTACGTCGACAAGCGTGCGGTCTACGTCTACAAAGGTCGCAAGGGGCAGCGTATTTGTACCATTTGGGGCCGCATCACCCGTGTTCATGGCAATTCTAGCTTCGTCGAGGGAAGTTTCATTACAACCTGCTGCCGCATGCCATTGGAAAGCAAATCTGTGTGATGCTCTATCCAAGCACCATCTGAAATTGTCTAGAACTCTCATGATTGGAATTCCCGTGTTATCCTCCTCGTTCATGATACCGCCGCTGAATAAAGTTTGATAAAGTGTTTGGTGCTCTTAGCTTCGTATTATTGTTTCCCGCTGCTTTTCTTCGTGGACGTTCGGCTTGAGGTCCAGACTGTCTAACTCGCAACCAGACTGTCTAAATGGGAGTACTAGCGCGTTACACTGCAAATTAAGGCAAAACCACCAATCACTTGTTTCAACTAAAATTTAATATTTATGACCTTATCCTACTTTTAAAAAGTATGCAGAAAATTTCGTCGGATGGGGTAGAACGAGAGCAAAAAAAAGCAAGAAAAAAATTGCTGGTCCCCACCGAAAAATTTGCCTGACATAATTTTCCTGACATTTTTAGTACATTTATTGACATGATGCATAACTAGTTATGGGATGCCAGAATATTTTTCACGGAGCTCATGTAATGGACAAACAAGATTTTGAAAAAGGCATACGATGTAATTTCTAAACAAAAGTTCTTTTGGAGTAAAGACCCTGTGCTTTTTGCAAAAAACAGTACATTTCGGTGAAGAAAAGACAAAAAAATTAAAAAAGCGCGTAAAAACGGCAACTTAATTCTTGGCGTTTTGTTTGAGTTGAACTACAAGGAAATTCAAATTTTGAAAGGCTGTGAATAGACGGTCCACCACCCCTAAATTTGAAATCGTGCTTTTGGCATTGCGTTTTTGAGGCACTTGTGGAAGACTTCTGTCATGCAAGTTATACCTCAACTTGTAGCTTATCTCACTAACTACAAATTTAGGTATAACTTGCCTGAGAAAAGTTTTCAAAAAGTGTGTCAAAAACACAATGCCATTAACACGAATTTTAACAAGGGGCAGGGTTGGTAATGAAAAAATAAAGTCCAGAAAAAGGACAAATCTTTTTAAAAAGGACGATTACGAACCCTGACGCATTGAGTGCCCGTCTATTAGAAAGAATACGGTAACTAATGCTCATAATCCGAATTTTCATACTGCAAAAGTTTTGAATATATCAAAACACCGGGTCGGCAACAAAATATGGCTCAAAAAATTAAAGTTCCAGTGTTATTTTGTCCGTTTTAGGTAGGAATGAAATGAATTCTTACATAATTATCAAAGTAATTCTGCGTGAATGTGAATTTTTAGAGGAATTACCGAAAAATAAAAAGTTTCACCTTTTTGAACAGCTGTCTTGGCAGAATTATCTTTGCCAGCTTCACTCTTGCCCCAAATCTTGCAGAAAGCAGTTTTGATTGAGCGAGCAAAAGCATTCAATCCTTTCTTTCGCTTGCTGACTAATTTGGAAGTGGACATGCTTTGTTTTTGGCCTAAATTTTTATACAGAAGTTTAAAAAGTTGAAAAAATGTTATTTTTTTCAAAGGTTAGACACGGGAATTCCTGTGTTTAAGGTACAAGGTTAAAAAAAACCTGTAGTTGAGTCTTGACACAACATAGCCTGCGATGCAACAAACCTGTTGGTCTCAATGGGTGTGTTGCATCGAGACTCTGTATAATCGAGCCTCAAAATAATTTTAAAAATTAAACTTACTTTGAATTTTGGCAGCTGGTAATTGGACAATGTATTCCTCGATATAATAATAATGATTGAAGAGTTAACCCACGAGCTATGTTTATCACAACCTTTTGTTTCGATAAGATTTGTTTGATTATTATATTAGATATCGTATTTTTTTCTAATTACCCCACATGTGGGTTTATTTTTCAAAAATCTAAAAAATTTGAGGTAAATTTCGATATTTTTGAGTGCTTAACTAAAATTAAAAAAGCGGAATCAGGAGAGCTCGTAAGAGCTAGAGAGATGCATTAAACACCATGGTTTTTGCGCGCAGTGGCATGTGCAAAATTTGAATCGGCGGGGACACTTCTCTTTCATCTCTCACTGTACTCTTTTGAGTCGTTTAAAATGACTTTTTTTAACTTTTTTGAAATGAATAACCATGGTCCTTTAAAGAGGGATGGTTTTTTTGACGAAGAAGTATGAGACCATTTGTTGCAGGAGACTAACTCATATGGTGGCAGTGATATTGAGTTATCTGAACTAAATGTACTGAACTAAAGCCGTTGGTCGACCAAGGAAAAGAAAAGGATCCAGATCGAGCAGCCAAACACTGTAGTCTGCTACAACAAGCACATGGGTGGTGTGGACAGAATGGACCAAAATATCAATAACTATAGTTTTTCCACTGGCTCCAAGAAGTGGTGGTGGTCGTGCTTCTGCTTTGGAGTAGATACTGCAGTGCACAACGCCTGGCAGTTGTATAGAAAAGTCCACCCTAAGTGGGACTACCTCCAGTTTCGCCGCTATGTTGCCACCTCCTATATATGCAAACATATGGAAGTCCACCCACAGGACCCGGCCGAAGATCATCCCAAGATAGATAACTAACTTCTAAGCGAGTAAATGAGAGTGTGCTGCTTTATGGGTACAATCATTGGATTGCCACAACAGACTTATCTCTTCACTGCGGGGTTTGTGATTGGAGAACTAACGAAAAATGCGAAAAATGTAATGTAGGCATGCATCCTGTACCTTGCTTCAAAGAATTCCACGTGAAAAACTAACGAAAATAGCAAAAATCTCATATTTTTCATTATCAAATGCTATTTTCGACAACATTTTTATAATAAAACCGGTACTTTTACCCATGTATATGATGTTATCAAAGAAATTTTTTTTTGAAATTTTTAGGTTAATTTTCATACCGTGGGAAAAAAGGAGTTAATAGCATAGTTGGCCTAGTGGTAAAGCAGCGACGTAGTGTGAAAGTTGCTCGTCGGTTCGGTTCTCACTAACGGATGCAGTTTCTACTCAAGTTTGACAAAATTGCGTGAAATTAGTTCTTGTTTGAATTTCACTGGTGCCCGCCTTTTAAAATTTTCCCATCGGCGACGAGCATGCCCTTTAAAGGGGCATGTTCGCGCCCGATGGAATAATTCTTGCATTTCAAATTGGTGGGTACCAGGCACGCCAGAGATTTGAATTTCAAAATCGTTTTTGAAATCGTTTTGAATGTTTTGTTCTAGCATGCCGAATTTCTGGTGTGCTCATGACTGTATTGACTGTAATGGCTGAAATCATTGGAGTCTAAAGGTGTCAGTCCCTTTTTATGGTTACTATGTTGACAATGATTGATTCTTACGAATTTTCAGACTCTACATGGGTAGATAAGAATAGGACGTCTCACATTAGATATGTTTTTATCATATTTTCTGCCGTCTTCTGCTTTTTTTCTTGTGTATTTTAGGTGCCTGCAAATGGATTTCACAAGATCAAGCTATGAAGTGGAATGAATATCCTGTGCCGAATATCTCTATGAGGTTCTATGCGTGCCTAGGTGTGTTTTCAGTTGCCAGTTTCGATAAACCGACACCTTGGTAAGCTGGCACTCTGAAGGAGCCTGATTTGTTTCGCCAGCAAAGAATTAGAAAAGAACCAGCACTCCATTATACCGACGCTCAAATTGAACCAGCACTTTGAAGTAACCTGATTTGGCCATTTCAGCCATTACAGTCAATACAGTCATGAGCACACCCAGAAATTCGGCATGCTAGAACAAAACATTCAAAACGATTTCAAAAACGATTTTGAAATTCAAATCTCTGGCGTGCCTGGTACCCGCCAATTTGAAATGCAAGAATTATTCCATCGGGCGCTAGCATGCCCCTTTAAAGGGCCGTTCTGAATTGTCCCCCGCCTATTCAAAAGTTGATTTTTCAATTTCCAAATTTTGAGTAAGAATTTTGCAAAGTGAATTTGCATACACAATTAGAAAGAAGTTCAAAAATTTTCTGAGATATCCGAAACGAAATTATGTTGTTCGAGTACCAAATTTGAAAAAAAACGTCTGAATGACTGATATCGATTACCAGATTTTCGGTGAGTCTTAGAACAGCCGTTGAATGAACCCTGAAATGGATTCCATACATTAATTTGATCAATTCTCACATTGTGCCATGAATAATGAATAAAACTGGGCCGAGAAAGTATTAACGGATGCTGCCCGACCTGCTCCTAAGATTTAGCTCAAGGCTTTGTCTGAGTTAAAAAAACTGAAAATGTATGTCATTAGAGGTACATTTTCTAGGCACACATTTTTTAGCATTTTATAGCTGAAAAAGTCAAAAGAATGTTTGAGACCGTCCTAACGGGGGCTGGCTTACTCTGAGCCTAAGGCTCCGTCTAAATTCGAAAACCCTGCAAAAGAATCTTGGTTTTCAAATTAAAGAAGGAGACTACTTCTCAGGGGTTATTTGACATTCTTATTTTTAAACATTTCAACATCTTTTTGAACCAAAACTAACCTATTTCTGTATAAAATAAGTTAACTTGTGTTTTGTTATCATCACAAAACCTTCGAAAACTAAAATATCTCTAAAATCATCTTAGTCAGCTCATGTAATACCATTTCATAAAGTCTTTAAAAAGAATTTGAGCAGAGCACATTTTTTCGGAAATTCGATTCCTTCAGAGACTTTTCGGCCCTACTCAAGAATGGCTACCGATTTTTGAGCTTGGTCTCCCTGTTGTTTTTTTCACTACACTTTCGCACAAATTTTTTTTATCGTGAATATTAGGATGTCATTATTCAGAAAAGCAAAAGTGTTTAGTTAGCATTATGTTGAAGTAAAAGAAGTCATCGCTTTCAAATTGATATTTTAAAAATTTTGTGCAAAATTTGACAAAAAACAACACGGGGAGCAAGCTCAAAAATCGGTACCCATTCTTGAATAGGGTACTACTACTTTTAAATAAAAATATTTGATAAAATGTTAAAATTTATGGATAAATTATTTATTTGGCGGGATAAATTACATACAACTAAGGTGATTTTCGAGATATTTTGATGCTACTCGTTTTTACCATTTCAGACATTTTTGATTCCGACCTTGACAGTTTAATTTGATTCGTTGTAAACGGTAATTTTGTCATGTTAATAATCGCATTCAAAAGTTAGAATGATCCTCAAAATGGGTACCCTCGATTTAATGGCACTTTTGAAGAAAAATGACCAAATTGTACTTTTTGGCCAACTGTACTTTTTTCACAATTTTGAGTTACCTACCCTGCTTTAGAGCCATGTTTTGCTGACAACTCGGTGTTGCAATGTCAGACAATTCTGCGCAGAATTAAAAGTTGGATTGATATAATCAATATCAGAATTTCTAAATTCCTCCAAAAAATGCCCTAAAATTGAAATGGAAAAAGAAAAAAAACATCGAAAAAAAAGGTTGATTAGTTTTCTATTTCATTTCGATTTTCAGAGCACTTTTGAAGAAAATTGGAAATTCTGATATTGACGATGCTAATCCAAATTTCAGTTTTGCAAAAGTTTGTTCGACATCGCAACACTGAGTTGTCAACAAAACATGGCTCTAAAGCCACATTAAAAAATACAAAATTTGAATCAATCCTTTCGTTCTCAACAGCTTCGTCGTCCTTACAGATTAACAGATCAATCTCCTTAACAGCTTTCACCCCTCTTTTAAAAACATAGACTGATGGGCTTTTGTAAGCAGATACGGTATATCATCCAAAAATAGTTCTATGGCCTAATTTGTGTGTGTGAGTCATTTTAAGTGATGTAAATGGTTCTGGTAATAACCTGCTTACTAATACTCATTTTCTTTGTTATCATTTTATTTCTTACGAAATGGCTTTGTTTAGAAAAAAATTATTAAGAATTTTATTTACTTTTATTTGTTATCACATTTGTGTTGTTAGAAAATTGTTGTGTATTAACAGCACATATTTCGGCATAGTATGAGAACAGGACAGTTATTCACCTTGATCAGTCTATTTTTCACTTTTTTATTGATTTTTTAACTCATAACAGTCATAGTTTAATGTGTGGATAGATTTCGATCAGTTGTTTCGGTTATGTTAATTAGACTAAAATTTTTAATCACACCGATTATAGGGGGGGGGCTGATAGAGCTAATAGAGCGGCACCCACTGATTCAAAATCGAGTTTTCGGCATTGTGTTTTCAATCTGCTTTTTGGTACAGTCGACTCTCCCAATAACGAACCCCATAAAAGTTCGTTCCCACTTGGGTCCGACACTTTTTTTAGCCTGATTTTTTAAATTTTTCCTAGTTCGGTTTGACTGTCTGGTCCCAAATATCGTAAGGATTCCGATTTTACCGATCGTTTTTCAGAAATCCAAAATTTTTCCTCTAAAAAAGCGAAAACACGATTTAAGGACAGCCTTTTTCAAAAATCCCTGTCCTTAAATCGAGTTTTTGCTTTTTTAGAGGAAAAAATTTTGGATTTCTGAAAAACGATCGGTGAAATCGGAATCCTTACGATATTTGGGACCAGACTGTAAAAACAGAACTAGGAAAAAATTTAAAAAATCAGGTTAAAAAAGTGTCGGACCCAAGGTGGGAACGAACTTTTAGGGGTTCGTTATTGGAAGAGTCGACTGTAGTTGCTCTTAGGCAAGTTACTGATCAAAATTTAGCGCATCCGAGGGACTACAAAATTAGTAGTAACTTGCCTAAGAGCAGTCTCCAAAAAGTAGGTCAGAAACACAATGCCAAGCACATGACTTTGAACCAGGGATGCCTGGAGTAGTGATTTTGACCGATCAAATTCTTTTCGAAATTTGACCGGCCAAATTCTAGCTTCACAACCCTAGGGGGCGAGGTCGCTGTATTAGAGAGAATACGAAATATCGGCAAAAGTAAAAAAAAATTTAAATAAATTTTCGGTAGTAAATAGGAAAGGGGTCAAGGTAAAAAAATCGCATTTTTATAAGTCATTGCTCTTTTATATAGCCAAAATTTTAATATAAACTCAGATTATTCAATTTTGATTTAGTCTGTCTTATTTCATTCAATGGATAAAAAAGGTATTTTTTTAAACTTTATTAAAAAAATCTTCATTAAAGGATTTCACATTAAGTGTGACGTGAGTGCTAAATTTAGCGTTCTTTAACGCGGGAAGGCTGTACTTTTTTATTGAAATCCTTTCTGTCGCTACCATTCTGTAGCTAAGATTCGGGGCTTTAAAATGAGCTATTAACAAGCTCCGAAGTATTGAGTCAAAATTCTTATCACCTTATGATGTTTGAAAAAAAATTAAGTTTCGGGTCTGTAATTAGAGTCAATACGGTAATAAAGTGAAACCAATCAGGGATTATGATTTTCTTAAATTTTCTCTAAAACCTATATCTATTTGTTGTCAAAAAATAGTGGTCCGATCAATCGAAGTTTGTCAGTAATGCAACTTTGGACTTTTTCAGATAAAGATACAGGCACGATAGTGCTCAAAGTGGAGGCTTTTCGTCCTACGATCGTTTTCTCAGTGAATTGGAGCCAGAAATATACCGAAGTCCAGAACATGAAGTACTTGGCTTGAGCTTGAGTCTGTCTCTGTGTCGGCTGGGTCCGAAAATCCATTTTTATTTGCATGTCACTAACAATCTTGCTAAATCAAACTTGTGGAACTGTCCAATTGTAGGCAAAACCAAAATAGAATTAAAAGGAAGTGAAAACCTTGCAGAAGAGGTTAAACTATACAAGATGTTAAGCGAACAAACTTATTTAATCCATATTAGAGTAAGGGTTTACTTTTTGGCTTTAGTTTGATCACTGACTGATTTAAGATGATTGAAATAAAAAATAAGTTAGATACCGCATGGAATTCCCACTGACATTTACCCTCAACTTCGAAGTTGGCCCTTTGAAGTGGAATACGTAATGTTACAAATATATTTCAAAAGTTTACTTGAAGGAAGGGTACATCTATTGTCCGTATCTAGTCTTGCATGGAAATCTTTTTAATTCAATTGAATTAGATTTGAAGTTGCTGGTTCAAATCCCTCTGTCCGCATACCTTATTATTTTTTACATCTTTTTCGAGTTTGGTTACCAAACTTTAGTATCTAAATTATCCTGAGGTTCTTGGGAGTACAACAAAGACTTAAGCGCAGAGATGCACGACTACTTGAGCTAAGTTAAATCCCAAACCTAGGTAAGAATTATTTATTTTTAAGGTGATATGCGTTAAATCGTAAAGTTAAGACTGTTAATGACAGAAAATCAATCCTAGAAATGATTCCATTCAATAAATTGATATTTTTCAGTCTTAGAACACATGGTGTTTAACTATCATCATCAGAAAAAATTTCATCACCAGAAAAAAACCAGATACGGACAAGAGATGTACCCTCCCTTTAAAGGACTATGGTTTTTGCGCGCAGCGACATGTGCAAAATTTGAATTTGTGGGGAACACTTCTCTTTCGTATCTCCCTGTATTCTCTGAAGTCGTTTGAAATGACTCCAAAGAGTGCAGTGAGAGACCAAAGAGAAGTATCTCCAGCCGATTCAATTTTTGTCATGCCACTGCGCGCAAAAACCATGGTCTTTTAACGTATAATTTAAGGCAAAATAACAACATTTACCCCACTGACTTCACCAAACCTCATTTCACTTCAGATGGAATTTTCATTTTAGATGATGGAACTAAAATATTTTTAGTAAAGTGGTAAGATTCGTGTAATTTAATAAAAAAAAATTCTCTGGAGAATTCTCGCACCTGGTTGTTTCCACCCTGATTCCTTGCAATGTGGAGTATCGAGCGCAACACTATTTTCTTTTTAATCTGCCCGCAAATCTGTGAAAAATGCCTGCTAATTTCATTCATTCATATAGTTAGCGGGCATTTTTCAAAGATTAGCGGGCATTTACAGAAATTACCGGGAATTTTTTCACAAATCAGCAGGCGAATTAAAACTAGTCAAACCTCTTTAACCCGACACCCTAGGCTGGTCCGCATAAAAAAAATTTCCCTCGATAACCCGACATCCCACTGATTTTTCACTAAAATTTTCGCAAATAAATCAAAAAAGTTGAATTTAAATAGGCGCCAAAAAATTTTCTCCAATTTTTTCCAAAAGTTAATTCTGTCTTGTCGTCTTGATTTTTGTCGGCTTCATTCATTATTGACTCATCCGATTATCCTTTTTTTAAATAAGTGCATACAAGCAAAATCTGTTTCTATTATTGTTATTGTTGCCATTTGTCTTAATAAAGTCAAATCCTTAAAAAAGCCGACACCTCTGTCTCGGAATGAATGTTAAATCTTTGCTTCATGCGATATTTATTATCACACAGCCCTATAATTTTCAAAAGCTCACAATTCTTTTAGGGTGGTACTTTTTTCTAGTACCAAAATACTTATTTCTAGTACCAAAATTTTCATTTTTTTTAACTTTTCTCTTTTTCCCTTACTTTGTAGGCATACTTTCGAAATTTTTTTAACTATCGTGTAGCCCTGAATCCCAGCTACTCAACAAGACATCTTTTTTCAGTAAAAAAATTTAAAAAATTGGAGATTTAGGGGTCTGAATAGAAGAACTTGACCGAAAAAGTTACTTCATACAAAGCCCAAAATCTTCATATCTTTGAAATCTTTTACAGGAAATTAAAGTCTAGTTAGAAAGCTGAGATTCAGGTCTACACGGTCATGTGTCAAGGAAAAAATCTCTAACTTTACAAAGAGTTTTTCTATGCATGTTAATTTTTGTACTAGAAAAAAGAATTTCGGTACTAGAAATAAGTATTTTGGTACTAGATTTAAGTATTACCCATTCTTTTAAATCAAAAGTAAGCTCAACATTTCAGGTTTTGGCTTTACGGTCTCCTGTCTTCCAAACCATGTTCTACTCAGATAATTTCAAAGAAAAGGAAGCTTTAGAAATACCTCTACCCGATGTCGATACAGATGAATTCCAGGAAATGTTGCGATTTTTTACCCTACCAAAAGAAAAGTCACAGGTAAATTTTTTGACAGTAATAATATCCAATAGCTAGTTTAGATATTTCATGGGTCTATTTGTTGAAACTTGCAGATCGCTTTCAAATTGATTTATTGTTAGAAAATGTGAGAAGTATTTAATCATTAGTTTTTTCTTAAATTGGACAAGTAAGTTACTTGCGGCTGACATGTATCGATTAACTATGTTAAAGGTATGGCAAATAATACTAAAGTTATTAATAAGAAATATTTTTGTAGTACTTTCTCATTTCTTCTTTGAGCACTCCAGATGATGTTTTGAAGGTTCGCCAAAAGAAAGATTTTTATGACCAGCTGAGTCCTCTAATGAAGATAGCCATTCTTGAAAAATTATGTGAAAATCTTGAAGAACAAAAGAAAACAACTTAAAATATTTTTTCATTCGAAATAAAGTAAAGGGCTATAAAAATTGACAATTTACAAAAAAAAAATTGATTTTTGTTTGTGGCATCATACCGTATTCTCTCTAATAGAACACCACCCCTCAAGAGTGGCGTGATCCACCGAGGTGGAATAAGATCGACAAATACCTGGGACGCTGGAGATTTGTGCATATTCTTTACTTTAGAGAGAATACGGTAAACGATCGGTTTTAGTTCATCATGTTTTTATTTCGCCTCAGTCCCCCAAGCTAATGTTTTTGCTTAAGAGTTAGAGATGCGCGCACTCCCTCACCTTAGACAATTCCGAGAAGTACTCTTGACCATAAAATACATACATTGCCCGCTTCTCGCCTCCCCTGGGTACGCCTGTTAATGCACATAGACTCTCTTTTTGCCATGGCATATGTTGAAAAACATGGTAAGACAGTCGAAAAATACAAACATTTATTTTTAACGTTTTGCCATAAAAGGCCCCTCCCCCATTTATTTTTTACCTTACCAATACAGCCCTTATTCTTTTTAAAAATTTGAAAACGAAAGAGTCAAGTTTTGTAGAACCCGAAAGCATGGGCGTAGCCAGAGGGCGGCTGAGAGGGCTATAGCCCCCCCCCGTCAGGTTTGTCGAAAAAAATTGTTAAGTAAAAACACTATAAAACTCAAAAATGGTGTAGGGAAAATGACCTTTCGGGGGCTTCAGTCCCCTTCCCCCGTCAGATTTTTCTGGCTACGCCTTTACCCGAAAGCCAAGTAGTGAAACGATGGAGCCGGAGCAATGATATCTTTTACTGTTGTCAGACAATAAAAGATATCATCACAAACTTTTTGTGAGAAAAACGGTGCGTAGACGTTTAGGGGATTTTGTGACAAATGTCACAAAATCCCCTAAACGTCTTAACAGAACGCCAAGTTTGTACACATTCAAATTCATTCTGATTTCTCGCAAAACCGGTTTTCTGTGTTTGCTCTCCTAATTTTTCTCCCGAAGTCTCTTTTTGAGTCCTTCGATGGACTTTTACCAATTTATGAGGCTTTATGGTAATTTTAGAGAATAATATGAAAAAATGATAACATTCTACTGTTTGTTCCTTTACATTGCTTTGTTAAGATGAAGGACTTCAAGTGGACTAACACCGACGTGATTGAAAACCTACAGCGACTCAAGAGTGAGAAGGTTACCGTGGGAGATGTCGTCGAATTCCTAAAGCAGCAATACAACAAAACGTGTGCGCTGAGGACGATCTATCGTCACATGCCAAGAGAAAGAACCGCTGATACATACCTCAATGATGAAATTATTGTGTAAGATTTTACTTTTCCATAACCTGTCCTTTCTTACCTCTGCTTTAGGACTCTGCAAACTAAATTCTCGAATGAAATGCTGGCTGTTAAGGAAGGTTCTGATTATCGAGTGTACAAGAAGCACAAGGATGTCTTCGAATGCATCGATTGCTGATGGATGATGGCTATGAATGTTATTTTTCAGTTGAGAACTCCTTTGGCACCAGGTCCTACTTCTATCATACGCTATCAACGCAGTCACTTTGATGTTGTGAGCCAAACAAAGAAAAATGAGAGACCAGTACTTTAGATATATTTTTTGTCTAACCCATTGTTGAGAATTGTTATTTGTTTGAAGTTAAATAAAGTTCAGCGTGAATTTTGCTTTAGAGATTGTACCTTAGAGTGTTAAGGTTGTACCGTATTAATTATATTTTACGGTCCTTTTTTATAAATGGGCTCCCTCTAATACCGCTTTTTTAAGGACTCAAATTAAAAGATTGGCAACTATTTTATGATTCTGTGGAGGGTGAAAAGTTCTCAGTCTGGTCCGTTCAACAGAGCTAAAACGGTATTTCGGTGGGCCGCATAGACTTCTAGCACATTTTAATTATCGATGACATTTGGATTGCAGAAACTCCAGTTCTCGAGTAGTATCAGACCGTGCAGTATTTATGTGGTAGCCGAAAAGGCGTGGTACTTGGGTGACTGTGCTTAGGAGAAAGAACAGAAACAGTCAGATGATAGTATTTGGCAGTACCTAGATATCGGTCCTCAGATGGAAATTAATAAATAGAACCTTGACGGACTTCACTTTGCTTAAAATTGGACTATTGCAATTTGGGCGAATTGAATTTTGGACGAACTACCATGGCACCAGCTAATAGCTTGTTGGAAAGCTGAGATACAGAGATACAAGATTGCTCAAAACATGAAAAATTGGTTTGAAAATTAACGGGAACAAAAGGGTTTTTCAAATTTACGGCAGGAAAAGAGACATTTCTGGCAGAAAAGGAGCTATTTCACGGTCGAAAAGAATATCAACCAAAATTTTATATATCTTTGCAAATCCTCGGTAAATCCTCCTTTCCGTTGCATCTTACACACTATTTTTGATATTAGTTATTATGCAAAAAAACGTCATAATTAACAATAGTGCATTGCCATAAATATTTGTATAACCTAACTTTGTGTGTGAGTCATTTCTACTGTTTCTGTTGATAACAACCGTACTAACACTTATTCGCTTTCTTATCATTGGTTTCTCGCAAAATGGCTTTGTTTAGAATCTTTTTTATTAAAAATTTATTTATTTGTATTCGTTATCACATTTTTGCTGTTAGAAAATTTTGTATATTAACAGCTTGTATTTTGGCATAATATGAGAGGAGGACAGTTTTCTATCTTAGTCAGCCTATTGTTTACTTTTTAACTTTTTTTAAACTAACAACAGGCATTTTTTGTTTATATATTTTTCATGGCTTGTTCACAATAGTCGGAATTGGAGTCGAAAACGGAGTTGGATTCAATCGTTATTGTAACCAGCCCTTTACTCCAACTTTAACTTCGAATAATGTGAACAAGCCATAACAAAATAATAAACAGGGATCAAGCTCAAAAACTATCCGGTGCGTTGACGTTATGTACCTTTTGTCCCATTTGTCGAAAAAAAAGCGCCCAAATATTAGTCCCAGTCCCAGATTACCCCGAAAAAGTGCGTAAGACATTCATTAGTCAGTCCTAACATACGCTGGCCTACCATTAAGCCTAAGGCCTAAGTAGTTACAACAAAGAGTAGTTTCAAAATGGGACAAAAGGTACATAACGTTAATACCCCAAGTGTCTTCTTATGCGTGCACTGTTTCCTGATATAGATTTTATTAATGTGAACTAAACTTTTTATTCAGTCTGTCGTTTTGTTCCTGATGCATGAAAAAGGTATTTTTTTACATTTTTGAATCATTTTCTTGATTTATAGTCAACAAGCAAATTAAATAAGTACAGTTAAGGCAATTCTGGATTTTTCAGATAGATCTACAGGCACAATAGTGCTTAAAGTGGAGCCATTTAGAGATTTCGGTCATTTCCTTAGTGAATTGGAGCCAGAAATATACCGAAGTCCAGAGCATGAAGTACTTGGCTTGAGCTTAAGCCTGTCTGTGTGTAGGCTGGTCCGAAAATCCATTTTTATTTGCATGTCACCAACAACCTTGATAAGTCGAACCTGTGGAGCTGTCCAATTGTAGGCAAAACCAAAATGGAATTAAGAGGAAGTGAAAAACTCGAGTTGAAAGTAAGCAAGATGATAAGCGAACAAACTTATATAATCCCTGTTGGAGTAAGGTTTTCTTTTCCATCTTAGTCCAATAATTGACTGAATTTAGATAATTGCAATCAAAATAAGTTGAATAGCGGGTGGAAATTTCCAATAACATTCACTTTTGCCTTTGAACTTGGCTCTTTACAGTGGAATATGTAATTTTACAAGCATATTTCTAGAGCTTACGTAACTTAAAATTTAAGGCAAAAAACAACATTTACCCTACTGACTTCACTAAACCTCATCATACCTCAGATGGAGTTTTTATTCTAGATGGTGGCATAAAAATATTTTTTAGTAAAGTGGTAAGAATTATTATGGCCGAACTACCTAAAACTCCATTTTCTCAAAAACGCATTTGACCACCTTTTCGAGCTTTCCCAGTCGTTATTCAGATAGAAAACATGTTTTAGGTGGCGGACGAGCATTAAATTTTTTTTTTAATAAAGTTTGACTTTTTGCCTTGGTCCCACAATGTAAACCTAAAAAGTGTAGTCAAAATACGTTTTTGAAAAAGTGGAGTTTTAGTTAGTTGAGCCTTATTATTTTAGCCATTATTATTGATATTGAAGGCGTTCCCCAGATCAGCTGCCATAGAAAAAAGTGGCTTAGGCCAAAATGATGCGCAGGTTCGATACCACATGGTGGCCCACTATTTATTTTGGCTTGTTTGACCAATTTTAAAGGTAATTAGACTTTTTACCCCAGATTCGGAATCAGCGACCCAAATTACTCCTATCATCGGTTAAACAAGCCAAAATAAATAGCGTGCCACCACGTGAGATCGAACGATTTTGCGCCATAAAACACAAGCGCTTACGCACTGCTCCACCGAAGCCACTTTTTCCTACTCAGCTGATCTGACGAGTCCTTTTAATAGTATAATAAATTCAAGTCTCGCTTTTGTGTATCTTTATATCAGAATGGTCTTTTATCGAAGTTTATTAATTCCCAAACTATTCATAACACAACTTTTTAATCGAAAAACAAATGTGTTTGCCTAAGAATAAAAAACTTTATACTCTTTGAAAAACAGAAGTAAGCTCAACATTTCAGGTTTTGGCTTTACGGTCTCCTGTCTTCCAAACCATGTTCTACTCAGGCAGTTTTAAAGAAAAAGAAGCTTTAGAAATACCATTACCCGATGTCAATATGGATGAATTCCAGGAAATGTTGCGATTTCTTTACCCTTGCAATAGAAAAGTCACAAGTAAAAATAAAAAATTAAAAAATAATAATGTCCAAAAGTAAATTTAGATGATTCGTGGCCCTATTTGTTGAAACTTGCGGATCGCTTCCAAATCGATTTCATTTCGAAAAAATGTGAAAAGTATTTAATCAACAGTTTTTATTTAAATTGGACTATCCCCTTTACTATAGCGCTGGATCTGTCTGTCTGTCTGTCTGTTGTTGTGCGTCACAAAAAAAGATTAGGGGTGTTCCACTGATCGTATCGAAAATCTGATTGCACCATTCGACTCAGCGTGGTCGATTTACTGTCAGAAAAAATTATTAAAAGTTGGGGTCATCCGTCTCAAAAAAAAGTTATGGCCACTTGAATGTTGCCAAAAACCATAGGGGGACCAAGGCAATTTTGGTGGTTTTTCGGATTGCCTTGGGGGACCAAGGCAAGCAAAATGGTTCGAATCCTGGTGGTAGCATGCATTATTATTTTGTCTCGAAAGGATTAGTTAGTGTAGTTTATGGTTAGTAGGTGGCCTGGTATTGTATGTAAGTGTCCAGGTAGGGTATGTAGGTAGTCTGGTAGGGTACGTAAGTGGCCGGATAGGGTCTGTAGGTGGCATGGTAGGGTAGGTAAGTGGCCTTATAGGGTACGTAGGTGGCCCGGTAGGGTGAGTATGTGGCCTGGTAGGGTAGGTAAGTGCCCTGATAGGGTACGTAAGTGGCCTGGTAGGGTAGGTAGGTGGCCGGATAGGTCTGTAGGTTGCCTGGTAGAGTAGGTAAGTGACCTGATATGGTATGTAAGTGGCCTGATAGGGTACGTGGGTGGCCTGGTAGGGTACGTAAGCGGCCTGGTAGGGTATGCAGGTGGCCTGGTAGGTAGGTAGGTGGCCAGGTGATGTAGGTAGATTCCAGTGAGTGGCCTGGTAGGGTGCCGGCCTAAACCACCAATACCTGGCCCAAACATCATTACTCGGGCCAAACCACCAATATCGGGCCTAAACCAATAATATCGGCCCACACCACCAATACTGGGCCCAAATCACCAGGAAGAAGCCCAAAGCACGTGAGTTCACCCAAAACAACAAAACCGGGCCCAAACCACCAATATCGGGCCCAAAGCACGAATATCGGTCCCGAACCACCAGTACCGGGCCCAAACCACTAATATCAGGACTAAAAAACAAGGAAGAGGCCCGAACCACGTAGCTCACCCAAACCACCAATACCGGCCCATACCACTAATATCGGCCCAACCACCTTGATGGGTCTCAAACCGCGTGGACATATCGAAACACCAATATCGGACCAAAATACCAGTATGGGGCTGAAACGACGTGGGCACACCCAAACCACCAAAACCGGGGACAAACCACCAATATCGGAGTCGAACCATTAGGAAAAGACCCAAACCACGTGGCTCACTCAAAACAACAATACCGGACCCGAACCACCAAATATCGGGCCCCAAACTACAGGTTAAATTTTGTTCGAATTCACTTGGTCCGAATTCAATTCATCTAAATTAAACCCGTCTGTAACTGGGTCCGCGACAATTCGCCTCCGGGACAATTCGCCTCCCGGACAATTCGCCTCCGGCCGATTCGCCTCCCGGGACAATTCGCCTCCAGGGACAATTCGCCTCCAGGACAATTCGCCTCCGGGACAATCGCCTCCGGGACAATTCGCCTCCGGTACAATTCGCCTCCGGGACAATTCGCCTCCCGGACAATTCGCCTCCGGGACAATTCGCCTCCAATTACATTTTTATCTCCTTTCAGTCTGTCCATTCACTCCATGAACAAGCTTATCCTTAGTTTGTATTTTTGCAGAAAGGGTAATATTGTAGTTGTTATGCATTAATTTTTATAACATTTTTGTCAATTTATCACCTAATCGCCCTTATTTTCTCATGTTGTTGTCCACCTGGTTTATTTAGGTGTTCCACTTGAATCATGGAGGTCTCTAGCTAGTCAAAAAAATTCTCAAAAAAATTTGCTCAACCATTTTTCTCGGGTCCGCGACAATCGCCTCCGGGACAATTCGCTCCAGGACAATTCGCCTCCGGGACAATTCGCCTCCGGGACAATTCGCCTCCGGTACAAAAAAAGTAGAAGAAGTAATCTTTGAAAAGTCACAGTCAACATACCACATTCAAACCCTTATTTTCGACGTGAAATTGTGTGGTAAATTCTATTTGATAGGACCGAAACCGCGATTTCACCCATCCGAACCCAAAACCCAGGGTAGGTACCTTCTGTCAGGTGTATTTCACGTGGACGGCCTGAAAATTTGAAAAAAAATCAATCGAAAACCAGCCATGCTGTCAAATGTAAAATCGTGTGGTGAATCAGGTTTGATAATATCAAAATTTTGAGTTCACTGACCGATCCCACAATTAGAGGTAGGTATCCCTCATCCAGGTGTATATTCATTTACGGGCGTTAAGCGAATCGATCCACACCGAACTGATCCATACCAAATTTGTCCACATACAAAATAGTCCACACTTTTCAAATTCGTACATTTTGAAAATTTTGTAGTCTGAACCGACCAAACCAAGTGGTCGTCCACTTGGAGCAAATTTTTTTTTACTTTTTTTGGGTTCCAAAACCTATTTTCTGGACTAACTCGGGAATGCTGAAGATGGTTTGATAGTGGTGAAATGCCGTTTTGTAAGCTATTTTCTAGTTTTGGCAAGTTCAATTATTTCCCAATAACTAAAAAATACCATACAAAACCTTCTTTTACTATTATCGAACCAACTTCAGCATGCCCAAATTAGTCCAGAAACAGGTTTCGGAATATGAAAAACGTAAAAAAAATTTGCACCGAATTGACGACCACTTGATTTTGTTGTACTCAGGTAGTGATGTGGGGGTATAGTTCAATTTAGCCCCGGATAGTAATATTTTCGTCTTGTAAAGAACTTTTAAAATTTAAAATGTTTTTCTATGATCCAACTTTAGTTTTCATGGATAATCCATGCACTAACTAAACCATGTGGTCGTCCACTTGGATCAAAAGAAAGGCAGCTAAAGTTGGTTATAGCCTGATAAATTTTGAAGTCAAATAATTGTTGTCTCTATTATCTGAGCAGGTAAGAATGCCTTTATGAACAGGGAGCAATTGTCCATTTTATACAGGTTTCCGGTGAATACGTGGTATAAAATTCAATTTAAAAAAGAGATGCAACACCAAACACACGACGTGGGTATTCACTTGGTTCATATGAGTGTCCATTTGGTCAAATGTTTGTCAGTTTATCTAAACCATCTAAATCTGAGATATTTTATGTATCTAGCAGTCTTAATGAACATATCTGAAATTTGAGTAGTTTTAGTGGCTGAATTTTTTTGACTAGCTAGAGACCTCCATGATTCAAGTGGAACACCTAAATAACCAGGTGGACAACAACATGAGAAAATAAGGGCGATTAGGTGATAAATTGACAAAAATGTTATAAAATTAATGCATAACAACTACAATATTACCCTTTCTGCAAAATACAAACTAAGGATAAGCTTGTTCATGGAGTGAATGGACAGACTGAAAAGGAGATAAAAATGTAATTGGAGGCGAATTGTCCCGGGAGGCGAATTGTCCCGGGAGGCGAATTGTCCCGGAGGCGAATTGTCCCGGGAGGCGAATTGTCCCGGGAGGCGAATTGTCCCGGGAGGCGAATTGTCCCGGAGGCGAATTGTCCCGGAGGCGAATTGTCCTGGAGGCGAATTGTCCCTGGAGGCGAATTGTCCGGGAGGCGAATCGGCCCGGAGGCGAATTGTCCGGGAGGCGAATTGTCCCGGAGGCGAATTGTCGCGGACCCCTTTATTTCGCAATAAACATAACACATTCAAACAAATAAAATAAAGCAAACGATTTTTCACTTTTATTTATCTTCTGCTTGGATTTTTTTCGCAGTCAGGAAGCTTCTCCCTCTTTCATAAGCAGATTATAGACGCCGGCGCAGTCGATATCGAAATTCACCAGCACTTGAAGAAGAGCTTTGACTGTTTGCACTTTCAGAGAATTTCTTGCATCTGTCGACTGCGATGAGCTACGTATCGTGTGCTAATTTGCCTGTCCTTTGATAAAACATGTAAGAGCCAGATATACGATTGGCCAAATATTTTGAAATTCAAACAAGTAATTGTTCAAATGCGTTAATTGTTGAAACCCTTAATTGTTCAGTTGTCTTTTTGTTCAGATAGTTTATTGTTCAGTTCTCTAATTGTCGGGTTATCGGCACGCCGTTAAATCGAGGTTTCACTGTAATCCAACGGTGGGATTATTATTCAATCCCCAAAAAATCTTAAAATTGTCAATGAAAAATGGCCTTAACTTTGAAATTCTAGTAAAAAAAACGAGAGGGTGGCTTATTAGAGAGAATGCGGTATCTTCATTATGTTTAAAAAATATTTGGCGAATGTATAAAAAAATAAAAAAATAAATTCACAATTCCCCTTTAAATAATCTGCCTAATTTTGACTAACCGAAAATTGGCGAAAATGATGTCTGACTTCAGCTCTGAAATGATCTTCTGCACCGCCAGTGGGTAATCCTGGCATGTTTCAAAGTTCCATCTATCCCTATCCGGCCATGGTAGCTGACTTGGATTGGAAGGCAGCCAGGAGGGCTGAACACATTCAGGGTCTTATGTTTGCTAGCAAAGCTCTTAGCCAACTGAGGAGTTATCATCTCTGCGTGGCTGTTGCCCACAAGCAACATGTCCGACTCACCAGTGCCCTGTAATTTTCTAAGTTGTAGCTTAGGTATTTAATCAGTCCGGTCATGACCCAAAATCATGCTTTGACGATTTTCAAGTGTTTTTTAGCATAAAGGCGACCGAAAGCATGTCCTTAGGATGCAGAAGGGTGTTTTTTGTTTTGAAAAATTTAAGTTCTGACTTTTTTTAATTATTGTCGCTGCTTTTTTGTAATATTTTTTGTGTTTTCTTAATTTCAGGTAGCTCAAACAATGTCATCGATTTTCCTGGTAAAATCGATGGGCGAAGTGTTACGTACACCAAATTTTTAAAAATAGTATGGTTTTTTATTTGTCCTGTATAATAATGATATAATTCCATAAAACATGGTTTCTATTATTTTTACTGTGTAAAATACCCTTAAAGGGGCATGCTCGTGTAAGATGCAACACAATTTTCAAAAAAGAAAAGGCGCGAACCAGGCGTGCCAGAGATTTGAAAAAGATTTAAATTTTAGGCTTGAAAATTCGCAAAGTTTTTTCCTCTCCACTTGCTTTTCTATTTTTGGTGTTTTTTCATAGTCATGTTTCCACAATTTTGCAGGGTTGTCCGTCCATCCATCAGAGGGTTCTTTACTGGGTCCGAACGCTAGATTGCCTTCACATTAGATAAGTCTTTTCATAATGTTTTCGCCGTCGTCCTCTTTGTGGTTTTCTTTAGACTCTTTTGTCGTCTTCATTGGCTTTTCAAGCTTTGCATAATCTTAGCTATGGTAGATCTTGTACTGTAACTCCGCACTGTACCCAGGACTGCCGTACTGTCCATCTAACAAAATGTGAATTGGATTCTAAAATGATCTCTAGGATCTGTCTGGTTTTTTTGTCGAAATACCAGAGTGCTTCTTTCAATTGTTTGTACCATCAATTTTTGCGCTTCTTCTCTACAGATCTTATCGACAGTCGGCCAAACAAAATATCATGCTAGTCTCTAGAAGTAGAAATGCTGAGACCCGCAATCCCAGCACTGTCAAAAAAGCAGACAACTCCTATTAGAAGCCATGAAAGGGTTGTAAAAGAAAATTAATACTGGATGGTGACAGGAGCGACTACTGCTGCAGCTACAACACGCAAAGTTCCTTCCTATTGCGAGGTATCACCAAAACGCTTTTGGTCACTCCAGTACTTGTTCTAATAACAGTGATTGCAGAAAAACTTTACATTTAGATTTGTTGCTTTCTGCGAGAAGTAACGAGGCGAAATATTCTTTGACCCACACTCGCAGCACCGAGTCAAATAAGCTTCCAGTTGTTCGACATGCACAATTATAAATTTGGGCTTTTTAGAGGGTTCAACTCATCTTCGACGTCAGCATCAGTTATCAAAAAGTCCTCAACCAGCAAGTAATCATTTCTAGCAGATCTTTTAGACTTTTTCATTGGTATCTGAAGCCAAAAATACTTGTGAAAACTTTGAATGCCCTTACTCCATCGATAATTGATAGGTCAGGTAAAGGCAGTTCAAAAGAGCTAGTAATAGAGGTAGAAATGGCAGATCAGCTGAAGGAATAAGTGGAGATGAATATTATCTTCAGTATTCGACACAATCGGTGGAGGAAGATAAAAGAAAAAGCTACAGTAGACAGATTCTGTATAGCATTCTCATTTCACCTTTCAAAGATTAGAAAATATAAAAAAAGTACTTCAGGTGAAATTATTTTAGCTCCCAGTACAATGCCCACTTTTATCTGACCACGCCTGACGAGATCATCGTTCGAAAAATGGCTGTAACACACAATGAATCTTTGGCCTGGCGAAAATGCATCATAATTTAGAGAATTTCGATATGGCATAGTCATACCTAGAAACGATAGAAATATGTATACAAGAGCCCTACCCCTTTTTTCTAGGATACAGAAAACGCAATTTATAGCAAAGTTGTTTCATTGATAAATCTAAGAAAAGAATAAGATAACCTACGAAAAGTCCAGCCACTGTACTACGAAAAACTATATCTTGTTTAACAAAAGTTGAACAATATATAGTAAAAAATGGATAAGCGCATTCCAAAGTTCTTATTTTACAGTACATTTCACAACTTTCGAAGCAAGGATAATATGAATAGAGATCAGATGAATAAATGCCAGCAATTGTATCTTCAAAACCAATGACGACGGCAAAAGAATCTGAAGAGACCACAAAGAGGACGACGGCAAAATAATATGAAAAGACTTATCAAATCCGAGCACAATCTACCAGTTTCTGACTTTCTGTCTGCTCCTCAGATCATTCAAGGCATGTGAAACCAAAATTCGCCAAGAGATCTGAAGAAATCTAAGAAGACAACGACGACAAAATCCAAAAAAAAGACTTATCTGGTGATTATTATGTGATGATGAATACTATCTGATGACGAAAAGACAGGATCTACCATAGCTCAGATTATGCAAAGCTTGAAAAGCCAATGAAGGCGACAAAAGAGTCTAAAGAAAACCACAAAGAGGACGACGGCGAAAACATTATGAAAAGACTTATCTAATGTGAAGGCAATCTAGCGTTCGGACCCAGTAAAGAAACCCTCTGATGGATGGACGGACAACCCTGCAAAATCGTGGAAACATAAATATTAACAACAGATATAAAAGGGAGAGAAAAACTTCGTGAATTTTCAAATACAAAATTTAAATCTTTTCAAATCTCTGGCACGCCTGGTTCGCGCCTTTTCTTTTTTGAAAATTGTGTTGCATCTTACACGAGCATGCCCTTTAAAAGGGGGAAAAAATAAAATACCCTTTAAAGGACCATAGCCGCCGACAACGACAATTTCAAATGTTTGAATTCGCGCGGGAAGTTCTCTTTTGTCTCTCATTGTACTCTTTTGACTTGCTTCGAATGACTCAAAAGAGTACAGTGCGATACGAAAGAGAATTGTCCCGCGCGAATCCAAACATTTGAAGTTCTCGATGTCGGCTACGGCTATGGTCCTTTAAAGCATGTTCACGCTAACAAGAGGTGGTGCGCGGGAATTCAAAAATATTTCATGATCATCAAACTTATGTATGATTTATTTACTTGGTTTCTAAAAAACCATAAACGAAATTTGTCAAACGTAGTTTTGTCAAAGCGATATTTGGCAAGCTTAACGGCAGGAGTAAACTATTCGGGTAGCCCGAAAATGCGTTTTTTCAAGGTCTAACTGTTTTTTAGGCCGTTTAAACGATAGAAACGGCAAAAAAAAAGTGTGGAAAGCCATTTTTCAAAAAAAATTTTTTTCGATTGCCTTGGTCCCTGTGTTTTTTGGTCATTTTTTGGTATTTTACCTCGTTTTGGTCACTGGAGCTTTGCAAAAAGAGCTTCTTTATGCATTTTTGATCATGAGTATTTCTCAGAATCATGTTAAGGTACCGTATTTTCTCTAATAAGCGCCCGGGGCGCTTATTTTTTCAAACCCCAAAAATCGGAAAATTTGAATTCGATTTCGAGATTTTTGGTGCTCAACCAAAATCTAGAAAGTGGAATCGGTAGAGCTCGTGGGAGTTAAGAAAACGTATCAAACAGCTTTGCAAAATATTGCTTCTACACTGAGATCCAGAACCTCAAAGTAGAGGGGGCGGGGAGGGGGATAGGGGCGATTATCAGAGCGGGGGCGCATATTAGAGGAAATACGGTAAGGAAATACTCTCAAGCCCCTGCGCCCTCTTCGGAGGTGTATCGGGTTGAGATGCGCACACCACATACCTTAGACACAAATCACTCGAAAGTGACTCTGGATGCATAAAAAGCATGCATACCAGAGTTTCTTTATGCGATAGGCCCAGTTAACAAAACTATGTTCAAATTCCATCTTTTTGAGTCGAGAAATGACCAAAAACATGGAGGGGGACCAAGGCAAAATGGTAGGGTCACATTCATTTCGCGACATTTCATTTCGCAGCTTTTATAGACCCTGAAAGGTATTTTTTCAAACACTATTTCAGTAAAGATTGTTTTGAACTCTTTTAAACCTTTTCTTTCAACTTCTATGTCTATTTTTTGGAAAAATGACTAAATGCAAGTTTTTCTAATTTTTTGGAATTAGTCATTTTTTCAAGAAATTGATTTTTCCGAAAAGCCATATCTCAAAATTGAGATCTTCAAAAACATTTTGTAACATAGGTTTTGTAGCTCTTGAGCTGCGCTACAATATGATGCTAAGGATTTATTTTAACCTTTGACATTTTATTTTAATTTTTATCAGTTAAACTAACGAATAGGTATTTGAATACGTATTGGTTACTTTAACTGATAGATATTAAAATAAATGTCAAAGATTAAAACAAATTCTTAGCATCATATTGTAGCGCAGCTCAAGAGCTACAAAACCTATGTTACAAAATGCTTTTTGAAAATCTCAATGTTGAGATATGGCTTTTCGGAAAAAATTAAAATCTTGAAAAAATGACTAAATCCAAAAATTAGAAAAAACTTGCATTTTAGTCATTTTCCATAAAATAGACATAGAAGTTGAAAGAAAAGCGGTACGTGACAAAATCCTCCGCGCCGAAATCCTCCCGCGGCCGAAATCCTCCGGCCATAATCTCCGGCCGAATCCTCCGGCCGAAATCCTCCCGGACGTAATCCTCCCGCACCAAATTCCTCCCGCACTAAAATCCTCCCGTACAAAATCTTCCCGCCCCAAAAATATTTCGCACTAAAATCCTCCCGCATCAAAATTCAATCCAAAATCCATAGTTTAAAACAAATCTTTATTGAATCAAATTTCATAACAACAATAAACATTTTCATAAACATAAACATTTACGGGCGGCGGTAAATTGCGCCTCTATAAAATGCGCCTCTACAAATTGCGCCTCGGTAAATTGCGCCTCCGGTAAATTGCGCCTCAAATTCGTTTTGAGAGGCTTTTTTATTTAAAAGAGATTTATTTTGATCCTGTTGCAAATCAAAATGTTTCGAGGGCGACGGTTATTCCCCGCGATAAATTCCCCACCGGTAAAGACATCTTGCAAACCTACCCATTTAGGGCTACAAAATGAATGTAAGATTTTACAAATATCATTTACAAAACACACTGCACTATCGCCCACAAACTTCCCTCCTGTGAAATTAAAATAAGTGAGGTTCAGTGCGAAAAAGTTCGCAGCACCGACCGGGTCGTGAACCCCCACATGATCGGCATTTTATGGGAAGTCAACCCAAAGGGATTTCAACCCGTTTTAATGACCGTAGGAACTGACAAGGATGTTGGAATAGTGTATTTAGCAAGGATGTTGGAATAGTATAATTTAGCAAGGATGTTGGAAGAAGATAAAATTCAGACAAGGATTTGGAAAAAATAAAATTAGACAAGGGTGTTGGAATTTAACAAGGATATTCGTAAACAGAACGATAGCAGAACGATAAGCTACGAATAAACAAAATCTAAGCTAATATACGGTTCCACTGCGTTTGCCGGGAGCACTGCTTCTTGATCTTCGATGTCTTCGGCTACTTCGTCTTCGTTGAGTTGAAGGTCGTCGTCTGAGTAGTAACCTTCTTGCTCGAGCTGTTCCATGGCGGCTTCCACTTGACGATGCATTTAAAGCTCTAAAAAGAAAAAGATATGGATTGGATAAGATACAACATGCAATGTTAAGAGCAATCAAAAATATGCGAGAGAAAGTCAACACAAATACAAAAAACATTTCAAATTTTTTAAAAATATCATTTTGATTTTAAATTTTAATTTTTGATTTAAAATATGGATGTTAAATTAAATTTTGATGCGGGAGGATTTTGGTGCGGGAGGATTACGTCCGGAGGATTTCGGCCGGGAGATTTCGGCCGGGAGGATTATGGCCGGGAGGATTTCGGCGCGGGAGGATTTCGGCGCGGAGGATTTTGTCCGTGACCGGAAAGAAAAGGGTTAAAAGCGTTAAAAACAATTTTGACTGAAATAGTTTTTGAAAAAATACCTTTCAGGGTCCATAAAAGCTGCGAAATGAAATGTCGCGAAATGAAATGTCGCGAAAAGAAATGTCGCGAAATGAAAAGTCGCGAAATGAAATGTGACCCTACCGCAAAAATTACTAAAACAACAGCGAGGACCAAGGCAATCGAAATTTTTTTTTCGAAAAATGTCCTTCCTACACTATTTTTCGCCTTTTCCATCGTTTCTAGGGCCTAAACATGCTTTCCCCTAAAAAACCACTTTTGGGCTACCTCGAATAGTGTACTTTAGCCAGCTTAACTGAGCTATTGAGTGCACGAGTACACTTCCTTGCCTAGTTCAAAAGCGTTCGAAACTATTTTTATGGCGTTTTGGTTGCCAAACCATGTTAAGTATTTACTTACCTATTTGGTTTGGCAACAATTTTCGGATTGCCGTATTTTGTTTCGCCAAGTTTCGTTTTTGACAAGACTCCCTAGCCCTTATTTTTACTTACGACGGCATAGTGGGCTAGTACTGCGGTTACAACTGGATGGCTTGACGGATTGTATTGAAGGTAATTGACGTAGTTTAGCATTTGATTTAAGCGCTGGCTTCTCTCTTCTCTAACGATTCCTGCTCTTTCTTTTCCAGAATATAGTTGTAGGTGGAGGCGACGGAGAAACTGCAACTTGAAATTGAAAAAAAAATTGCGTTTTTTTTCAAACTTCACGGGTCGATCCCACTACAAATTTTTCCTTAGCTTACGGATATTCAAAAAGCAAGTTGAAAAAGTTACATGTCGACACCAATTGCTCCCCGTATGAAAAATCGCCTATTTAATTGGGGCATATAAAGCAGAAGCAGCATATAAACAAAAATGCCAGAAATCAGTAATTAATACCGAAAATCTAAATCTATTGCCAAAGTCAAAATTATTGCAAAAACTATTCAAAATCAAAAACGGCACGATTACTAAAATTCCGGCGCCGGCACCAGTTCACGGCACCGGTGGGTTGCCGTGAGCTGCCAGTGCCGCACTTTGGCCACTTACAACACCTTTACAGTCGACTCTATATAACATAACTCTACATAACATAAATTTAAGGTCAGAAGTTCATTCCCACCTAGGGTCCGACACTTTTTTAACCTGATTTTTGAAGTCTTTTGCCAGTTTCTGTTTTTTACAGTCTGGTCCCAAATATCGTGAGGATTCCGATTTTGCCGATTTTTTTCATAAAACTATATTTTATTGTCTAAAAAGGCAAAAACTCTATATACCGTAAATGTTCTAATAGAGCCCCGGGGGCTCTATTTTTCGATCCCCTAAAAATCGGAAATTTTGAGGTCGATCTCGAGATTTTTGGGTGAAAATCGAGAATTTAAAAAGCAGATTCAGTAGAGCTCGTGGAGTTAAGAAAATGCAAAAAACGGCTTTGCAAAATGTTGTCTCTGCTTTGACATACAGACTTTTAAAGTCGAGAGGGGGGCTCTATTAGGAAGGGGGACTCTATTAGAACATTTACGGTGACATAACTCGATTTAACAAAAATCCTGTTGTTTAATCGATTTTTTGCTTTTTTTAGAGAAGAAATTTTGTATTTCCAAAAAGTGATCGGCGAAATCGGAATCTTGCAATATTTGGGACCAGATTGTCAAAACAGAACTGGTAAAAGCTTGAAAAAATGGATGTCAATAAGGTGTCGAACGTGGTAACTTGCCCGGTCCCTTGAGTTATGTATATTAGAGTGTCGACTGTATCAGGTCACTTTATAACTAGCAAATATCCATAATCCGTACTCGTAAATGATCTACGTGAAAAACTGTACCAGAATCTTCACAAGATAATTGATATAGTCAACCTTCGAGATATATACGATTTAGCTGTAAAATCCTCTTTTAGATATTTCACTAAATTGAAAAATTAAGAAGAGCATTTGAAATTAACAATAGAATGCCAACCACGATCTGGTATTTTGACGTGTTTGACCATCTCTAGATAGTACAGGCAAACTTAAAAATATAGTCCCTCAAATGTCTTAACGGAAATTTTTCCATAACACATATTTTGAAACCTTGGATATTGTCATAAAAAAAATCATGGTTTTTTTGAAGATGTGAAATAATTGCAAGGCTCAAATTGTTTTACCCCGTCAAATATTCATATATCCCGTCAAATTTGAATTTTTAGTGATATACTGCGGTAAATTTTGCGGAATCCGAATTTTATAGTCAAAAAATGACTTAGATGGCATAGACTGACCCGGAGCGGCCAGAAGCCCCTGAAAGTTGGTTTTCTGGGGGTTGTCTGAAGGGGGAGGGGGATTAAATTTTTTTGCGAAAATTCGATTGGGCGGATCAGAATTCCCAGTCCAATCGTCTTGATCGCTCAGAATTTCCCCTTAGACCATTCAAAACCACCATGAATCTAAAATTCTGAGCGATTAAGCCCATCGAACTGGGATTCTGATCTGCCCAATTAAATTTTTGCAAAAAGTTTACCTCCCCCCTCCCCCTCCCCCTTCAGTCACACCCAAAAAACCAACTTTCAGGGCAATTTAGGAATTTCGAATTCGCAGAGAACACCTTTTTTTCTCCGAAAATATGAAAAAACATTTTTTAAATTATTTTATAAATTTAGTTTTTTGGTCAGACAAATGAAATTTAACTTTAAAAGGTTATGGAGCAATGTAGTCGGCTACATTATTCGATCTGGCATTGTCAAGCTCTTGGTTCAAAATTTTGAAAAAAAATAACTTGAGTTCAGAATCCCCCCCCCCTCACGGGAGGGATCATGTGGAGAAGATATGCGTGTTTCTCGACTCCGATTTCATGAGGAAACGCGGGTTTTTTGAATCTGAGAAAAAAATTTTCCAACAACAAGGGGGTATCATGGCTTTTTAGTCAAAATTTAAAATTTTAAATTGGCGCCTTTCGAATTTCAAAGAGATTAAGGGCTGTATTGGGAGGGAAAGGGAATAAAAAAGGGCCAGTAATCACAGGGCATATTGAAGAGAAGATGTTGAACTAGTTATGAATATTGGGGAAACTCTGGTATGCATGCTTTTTCATGCATCCAGAGTCACTTTCTCGGAATCATGTCTAAGGTATGTGGGTGTGCGCATATCAACTCCAAGCCCCCTGCGCCCCTTCGGGGGCGCAGGGGCTTGAGAGTTAGAGATGCGCGCACGCATTTACCTTAGACATGATTCCGAGAAGTACACTTGATCATAAAATGCGTATAGAGTCTACTTTTGCAAAACTCTGCGGAATTTAGGCTCATCTGCATAATTTGCTGACTCTAATCTGAAAAGTTTAAATTTTGGTAATTGATATACGGAAGGCTGTAACTGAAAACCGGCATTAAAAGTCTTAATTTCGGCATCAAATTCAAATTGCCTAAAGAATACTGAATTTTAACATCTAATTTCTTATGTGATTGTCTGTGCTTTTCAACGTATATAAAACGTCGCATACTGCTACTTTCGTTCATAGAAGGCAGTTCTAGCATTATGGTGTCGGAATTTTGATTTACATCACATGTTTTGTTTAGTCAACAAAGAATCTTGCGAAGAAAAAAATGCGCGAGAATGAAGCGTTAAAAATTTTCAATAGAAAAGAAAGAACGAACTCTCGCCGTCATTTTGAGTACAAGGTTGCCCACTAAAATATTCCTTTGAAAGTAAAAAGACAGCACAGACAATCAAATGAAAAATTAGATGCCGAAATTCAGTATTCTTAGCGCCGATTTGAATTCGATGCCGAACTTGATTAATTTGATGCCGTAATTAAGACTTTTGATGCAATTGTTGCAGACTCTAAGGGGTTTTGTGCTTTCGGGCGTTTCTCACATTGCAAAATCGAGCGTTTACATTTAAAATTAACTGCTAGCCTCTCTTGACGTTTTCAGGGAATTATTAGCAAGATGCAAAACATCGCTACAAAATTTAAACTACAGCACAAAAAATTTGTATTGCAGGATGTCATACTGCCAGCATGATTGAAAAAAAACAAAACACGACTTTGTAAAGGTACGACTAAACGAGTAGAAATTATGAACAAAATATATTTTAAGGCCCGGGCCCGTCCTGTCCCCGTCCCGTCCTGGACGGCGTCAAAAAGTGGACGGCTGGAGGCAGATGAAAAAGGAAGGACGGAATATAGCTTGAATATAGCCAAGCTTGAACCAGAAAGCAAATTGAACCAGTTGAAACTCCGGCTCAAAGGAGCGGCAAAGTCATGTCTCAAAACCATGTCCGAGAAGGACCTGGGCAACTATGATGAGTGTATCCGATACCTGCAAAGTCAGTTTAGCAGTCCAATCTCGACTATCCGTGCCCAGCAAGAGTGGAGAAACTAAAGCAAGAGAAACACGAGACAGTTCAACTGTTCACTATAGAATGCTTGACTTAGCCCAGAAAGTTTTTACAAACAAGAAACCTGAATATCAAAGAGAGCGTATGCTCGAAATCATGAAACAGCGTCTCCACGAACAAGCTAAGGCTGATCCAATCTGGGATACTGACAACCTCACGAGCTTTATAGCTAGAGCTCGTAAATTTGAAGAACTACACAAAATGGCGAGCTGATGATACAGGAGATAAAGTGGACAAAATCCTCGAAGAGTTCAAAGACCTCAAGCTGAGTCTCCTTGAGCAAACAGGAAAGAAGAACCGGGACAATCACCTATCGCATAGGTGACGGCCGAACACCTAGCAGAGAACCTCGCCAAGTCTCAACCAAGTCTCGCAGCATTCCAGTGAAGCAAGTATAGCACTGCTCCAACTCCAGTGACGCAACCACACAGCAGCCTAGATCTCCGCCGTCTCAACATTATCGACTACTCGATAGCACAACAGTCAGTTGTCGCACCGATGAGTCGACTACCAGCAACAGCCGTATCAAGCTGTTCAATCAGGGGTGGAACGGAATTCGATTTCCGTCTTCGATTTCCGATTTCCGGCACTCTAAGCGCTTCAAAAGCGAAGAGGCGAAATTATCCGTGCTCTGAACGGTCAGCAAACCTACTTCATGGACGCACTTAAATGCTCCCACAGTCCTTTCAGACGCCAGTTCTTGGGTAGAAAGACTTTAACTCTCCTAGCCTGATGATACAGGCTCAACAATTACACGCACCCTACAGGTCACTCCTTCAAAACTTGTACAAAAAGCAGTGGAAACGGCACCCGATGAACATCCAAATCATCAAAAGTCGTATGACAGAAAATCCAAACCATCTGTTCTACAGATTGGTGATCAGTCTTGCTCAGAACAAAGTTCACGAAGTGGGTGAGTCTATAAGCTACACTTGAACTGGAAGGGCGTTTTCGAATCCTCGACATCTCAGATGTCCATGCCACGATCGTCTGCAAAGAGGATCCATCCAAGACTCCCAAGCGAGTGCACATCAATCAGCTGAAGAAATTCTTCTGTCCTGAGCAACCAATGGTCGTGGAAGCGATCCAACGCAAGCCGAAGTCATGTCTCAATAGGTCCTTATATGTGAAGCCTGAAGATAGGGATGAGCCTTTGACCACACTGCTGCTTAAAAGCATTAATAAAGGACCCTCAGACCCACTTTTTTTTTAAAAAAAAAAGCGATATTCGTATTCTCCGTCGAGTTCTGCACCGAATATACCGACCTGCCAATCGGTCCGGGAGTGTTAATGGGGGCCTACTGCATAAAAAAACTCTGGTATGCATATTCTTTTCATACATCTAGAGTTACTTCGAGTGATTTGTGTCTAAAGTATGTGAGTGTGCGCATCTCAACTCCAAGCCCCCTGCGCCCCCGAGGGGGCGCAGGGAGCTTGAGAGTTGGAGATGCGCGCACTCACATACTTTAGACATGATCTCGAGAAGTCCTCTTGATTAAAAATGCAATAGCGGCGCTCTTTGCTCAGCTTCCGTGACCAAAACGAGTAAAATACCAATAAATGACCAAAAATCATAGGGTGGAACAGACAAAAAGAGTCAAAACCACAGAGACCAAGGCAAATGTCCTTCCACACTTTTTTCGCCTTTTCTACTGTTTTCACTGCTTAGAACATACTTTCCCTTGATAAAACGCACTTTTGGGCCACCCAAATAGTGTACTCCTGCCAAAAATCTGACGATGGAGGGTGCAGGCCGTTTCGTCGCCAGAATTTTCGTCGCCCACATTTTTCGTCGCCACAATTTTCGTCGTCAAAAATTTTTCGTCGCCAACAATTTTCGTCGCCATAATCCACGCAAACAAAACATATTACTTGAAGACAAACATAGCTTTAGAAATATTTTTCTGCCGAGAGTTGATAGGGCGTCGGGGGGGGTGTTACAGGCCGCTTCGTCGCCAGAATTTTCGTGGCCCACATTTTTCGTTTTTTATTACTTGAAGACAAACATAGCTTTAAAACTTATTTTTTATAAAATTGAAAGTGACAACAGTAATTTTGTAGCCTGAAATAAAACCTAAAGAAATAAAAGGAGAAAGAAGCGTGACAAAACGTAACGACGCTAAAAACGTAAAATTAATAGAAAACAGTGCCGAGAAAAATATACCGGCGACGAAAATTGTGGGCGACGAAAATATGCGGCGACGAAAATTGTGGGCGACGAAAATTGTGGGCGACGAAAACTGTGGCGACGAAAATATGCCGGCGACGAAAATTGTGGGCGACGAAAATTGTGGGCGACGAAACTGTGGCGACGAAAAATGTGGGCTACGAAAATTCTGGCGACGAAACGGCCTGCACCCACGATGGAAGGGGAGCACGTGCCCCCGCAGCTACAACTTGAGTTTAATTTTTTTGCGTTTATTGGCTTCTAAATTTTTTTCGTTAGTTAATTGATGATGTTAAAAATTTAGTGAAGTCTTTTAATATACTTATCCAAAGTCAAATCAGACACTAGAATGACTCTGTTTTTCCTCGCTTATTTCCTCTTCGACCAGGCGTGTACACGTACTGCAGCGATTCTTGATTTTCTTTGACTTTTTCTAGACTATTCGAAAAAAGGGTTTCTTAACTTGATAGCCAATGTATCAGGCTACAGAATGGTATAATTGTTGACTCTGGATTAACGTAGAATTTTTTTAACCCAACATTTGAAACCGCAAATTTTCGGAAGAAATCACGTCAATTCAAATCGAAATGCAGCAAAAGTGTCCCCGCTAATTCAAATTTTGTAAGTCCCGCTTCTTTCAAAATCCATGGTCATTTTAAAAATTTGGAAGCAATGAGAGAAAATTGATGCCCGTTACGGCTCGTGGACAGGTCTGAATTCGAAAAAACTTACCGTACCGTATTTACTGTAAAGCCTCGTGTCCAATGACTGAGAGGAAATTCCATGTTTTTTAACGCGGGAAGGGCTGTAAACTTTATTTTGTACATACAATTTTTTATTTTGGTCACATTTTGTAGCTAAGATTCAGGGCTACCCAATAAAATTTTTTCCAGCCACAAATCTCTGAAAAAACTTTGATAAAAATGCGTTTCGTCTCACTCTGCCTTTCACTCTAATGACTGAAAGGCAGAGTGAGAGGAAACGCATTTTTATCAAAGTTTTTTCAGAGATTTGTGGCTGCAAAAAATTTTATTGGGTAGCCCTGAATCTTAGCTACAAAATGTGACCAAAAGAAAAAATTGTATGTACAAAATAAAGTTTACAGCCCTTCCCGCGTTAAAAAACATGGAATTTCCTCTCAGTCATTGGACACGAGGCTTAATAGTAGCCTCCCGCCTCTAATTAAGAGGTCGGCTGTAAATTAGTGGTCCCGGGGCTACTTTTGAAGTAAATACGGTATTTCTTCTAATTTCCGACTTTGAAGGTTTGTATCTCGGCGCAGAAAAAATTTTCGAGCGATTTTTTTCGCGTTTTCTTATTTCCTACGAGCTCTACTGATTCCACATTTTGGGTTTTGGTTGAACACCTAAAATATCAGAATGATTCTAATAAGTACGCCTCTAGAGGTCGGTAGAAAAATAAGCGTCCCGGGGCGGCGATAAGAGTAAATACGGTATATCCAAAAAACAAGAAGATCCAGTATAATTTTCAATGACCTTTGTTTGGCAGTTGCTGTTGGTGGTGGAGAGGGGAGGTGTGACACTGAGTATTCTACTGCTACTATCAAAATATATTGATTAAAGTGAGAAGAGAGCATCGATAGCATGAGGGTTTTTCTGCCTTTCCACCAAAAGACAACCAAAAGAGCAGTGGAGAATTGGGTAAGACAGACACACAAAACATAGATAGAAATCAACAAAGCAAGCCAATGCATTTGTGAGTTGCTGCTGCTGCCCTTTTGGAAGAGCAGTCTCTCCTTTGTTTTGCAGCAGCAATTGGTGGAGAAGGGCTCTCAAGGCACTGCTTATATGCTACTCCAACCAATGCCATGGCTCATTAAATTGTGGCTTATACCTCTTATGTTTGCTAAATGACCTTTTCGTTTGCACTTATTTGTGGAAAGCTGATTAGCAACTATTTATTGGCTTAAAGGAGTGGGAAAATCTACTTAAATTTTGAAAATCAGGCCTCGGTGGCGCAGTCGGTAAGCGTTTGTGTTTTTGGCCTGAAATCATGCACAGGTTCGATCCCACCTGCTGGTGCGCTATTTATTTCGGCTTATTTGACCAATGTCTAGAAATGATTCCACTTCTTTAGCGCCAGATTCGGAATCAGCAACTCCAACCGCTCCTAGACATTGGTCAAACGAGCCAAAAAAATAGCGAGCCACCAGGTGGGATCGAACCTGCGCATGATTATGGGCTAAAAAACACAAACGCTTACCCACTGCGGTAACTTAAGTAGCTTTCCCCTCCTTTAATTAAGATATATTTAGCATATTTTTTAAATTATTGATTGTGGTTTTCTTTTTTGTGGCTTCTATGAGAAAAAGTCATACAGTCAATTCTTGATTACTTTAAAATTACTTTTTCGAATCCTATTCTTTACTGGGTCAATAAGTTTTCAAACGCACACTTTGACCACGCTGGTAAGTTTGTCCCGAAAATCGTAAAGGTTTCGATTTTGTGAAACCCACAATTTTTTACAGTAAAAAAATTCTGCAACCTATCAAAAAGCGCTGGTATTTTTTGCATGGTTTGCGACTTTTTTTAACTTTTTTAAAACCGAGGGCTGAAAAAAAAGGAACAAAACTTTTTTAACAACGTGGAAGATTGTAGATGTTCTCACCCAAAAATGTAAAATTGATAAAAGTGTTAAAAGTGGAGTAAAGGAGAATCCCTTGTTATGGACTTTCACCAAAGCATGAAATCCCCTTTTTTAATTAATCATAAAATATATCAAGATCGTGTTAGCTACCGGTGAAAATTTCAAAAAAAACTATTTCCTCCATCCTCCATAAAAGGTGTGAGCAGGGTTTCAATCAGGTACCACATGATACTCAATAGTTCCTGAAACCCTGCACTTCGCTTAACAACCAAAAAGTAGTTTGATTGAAAGCTTTTTGTAATACTAGTCCCCAGTCTCTACTTCATTTATTTTGTCTCAATCAATTCTCCTTCTCAAAAAATATTTCTTTGTTCTCCCAATTGTGTCCATGCAATCCTTCACACCTCTCCTAAAAATGGAATTTAAATATCATGCCAACATCTATACTTTCAGGTGTGCAGACTAGCAGCTAGCTTGCCTCCAACCAGCAGCAGCAGCTAAGCAGTCCTGGTAATGGTCTACAAAGTCTGTGAGAGCATTGCCCAAGCTAGTATGTCCACCGACATCATCACTCACTCACCCATCAACAACTTTGACGACCTGCTGCACCAGTTGAATGCAATCTCAGAAGAGTCGCTGGACGAGACCACTCCAAACAAAAAATTACAGCTGCAGTGTCATCGAATGAAGGATGGTAATCTTTTTTTAAATTAACAAGGGAGGGACCCTAACTGTGACCTGGGGTTTTTTCAATAAATTTTTTATGCGCATATTCTTGTAGAGTGTGCCCGAATCCCGTGTGAAATTGACTCCCCGCCTCTAAAACTCCATAAAAAATTTAGGCATGACCCATGGCCTAAGGGTCAGCTATGGAAAACCATGATAGGAGTATCGAGGCGTTTTGTGAACTCTGAGTGGCCTTGTACCACATTTTGTGGACCTTCAGAGCTGGGGAGCCAGATTTGTCAGGAACTTGGACAAGCTCTACAAGAATACGCAGAAAAAATTAGTCATCGAAGTTCCCCAGGTCACAGTCAGGGTCCTCCTTTGTCAGTCAAAGTTCATATCCGTCATTTTGTATAACCAGCTAAATCATCGTTATGACTTGTGCGTCAAAAAATTTTACACAAAATCGGCTAACAGTCGCAGTGACTTTGGCGTGACCATCTAAGAAATATATTTGACAAAGCTATAAATGCTGGTGAGGACGGGTTCAAGTGTGTCTGGGCTCTATGTGCCCCCGCCTATATGTGTCCCCGTCTAATCTGAAAAAAATAAGACTACCTTGTTTCCCGACAGGATATACCAGCGCGCATTAGAACGAACTACAAAGTGTTTTTTATTACCTTTTCGCAGTTTAAAAAAATGTCTTATTTTTGTGTAGTACCATAAGTTCAATGCAGACATATTAGTACATTGCAAAAAATCAACAGTAGGCACCAAGGTAGTTTTTACGATCCGACCCATGAAGAGCCCGTGTATTTCTTTCAATAGTGAAACACACCCCTAACAACCCCCTGTGGTTCGAAAATTTTTTTTCTCAAAAAACACGCGGCTTTCTCATGAAATCGGGGTCGAGAAACACGAATATGAAGTTATCTCCTCCATCCGATCACTCTGCGTGGGGGGATTCTACACTCAAGCCAAAATTTTTGCAAGTCATTGCAAAGTTGATCCTTTCAGTACGTTTGTTCAATAACTTTCCGGACAATCTGATAAGGGTACTGGTATTGGCGATGGCGGTAACTTTGTGGCTAATATACTGTGATCGAATTTTCAAATTTGATGGGTTGCAAACTCAGAGCTGAATAATTTCATTGTTACTGTTTTTGGATGGTCTACGTGGTCGTCGCAGTGATAACGCCTCTTATGTTTTTAAAATTGGAAATTTTCAGCTCTTTTTGCGGTGCTGTGTGAAGTGAAAGACAAAACATGTAAGATTGAATGCAAAATCATCGAGCTAATTCTCTAATTTTATTCTTTTTCTAGCCCTGTCGATTCGGCAAGGTCCAGAAGAGCAGATGGACTGTCCACAGTTAATGCGTCTGGACAACATGCTGGTAAATACTTTTTTCGTTTCTTTTTATGTTCATGAAACACGATCTTTCTCTGCTTTCAGGTAGCTGAAGGCGTTGCTGGTTAGTTTTGATAAGAAACCCAAGGATCGCTAATTCTGGGTTGTGACTTACAGGTCCAGACCGAGGCATTCCAACTCCCACAGATGCAAGTGGTGGAGACCAAGCAGACTATCGCCAGAAACTTTCTCAAATCAGGGTCACTTACAATACTGAACTCCAGAAATATGAAGATGTGAGTTGCGAAATGAAGTTTTTCAGTTATTTGTGGGTTTCAGGCCTGTCAAGAGTTTACTCAACATGTTATTTCCCTTTTACGTGAACAAAGTAGGTTTTCCGTTCAATAAATTTCAGATAAAAAACACTTTCTTATAGGTCGAACTCGTCCAATTGCCTCAACGGTTTGCATATTTTCATTAAAAAAGCATACGATGTGATTTCTAGAATTATATTTTAGGAAATTGATCGAATGGTTGGCATCATTCAGAAGAAATTTTCTGGTAAACTATTCAGGCGCTTATAACGGCACTTAGCACCATATTTTCTCTAAGAAAACGCACGCCCTCTTATTCAATACCGTTTGTTTGGAATTGAGCTTTAATATAATTCTTGCGGGAAACTCTTCATCTCCCAGGTTAACACCCAATTCGAAGCTCATCTCACTGGCTATAAACAGGGTAGCAGCTCCCTACAAAGTAGGTCGAAAATACAACATCACAAACATCGTGTTAAATTATGGAGACCTATCAGTGGAAACGAGTTTAATTGCAAACTTTTAGTGCTACACCCGAAATCCTGACATCCATTATTAATTTATTGAGAGCACCGTAATCGTTAGGTGCGCTATCAGTCTAGACAGCGTGAGTGATCATGAGATTAGTCTTTCACAAAAAAAGTTTGATGGTTTTCAAAGGAGAAATATAAAAATGCAAAGATTGATCGATGTAAAAGTTTAGGTTATCGCTGCATCTCATAATTTTTCAAATTATTTATCGAGGTTTTCAATGGGATCGGAATTCTAAAAAACTAACTTTCCATGGGTCTGAAAACCTGGTAAGACAGTGGAAATGTCGTGTACGAGAAATCGCTAAACATTTATTTGAACTATGACAAGTCCTCATAGTAGCATGTTCAGGAATCCAAGTGCAACTAAAGCAGTCTACTTGTGAAAATGTGATGGTTCTCAGATCTCGATTCCTTGACGCCAGGTATTCGCAAACGAAAATTGGCTACCATACAAATTCTAAAAAGATCGGAAATTGTCTGATAGCCCACAAATCCTATAAAGGCAATGAATGATTTTTTTACAATCATAGGAGAAAACGGAGGAACTTTAGCAAGCAGGCCACTGAAGTTCTCAATGAGTAATTTTTGGACTAAATATTTGAGTTATGCGCAAATCCATTAGCATGTGTTTGCAGGTACTTCTACTCGCACCTTAGCAACCCATACCCCAGTGAGGAAGTGAAGGAGGACCTAGCCAGACAGTGTCAGATCACCGTCTCCCAAGTGTCCAATTGGTTTGGCAACAAGCGAATTCGCTACAAGAAAAACATAGCCAAGGCACAGGAAGAAGCGAATATGTATGCTGCTAAGAAAGCTGCTCATGGTAATGACTTCACGGTGCTTTTCCAAACCAACGGGGCCTTTTTCAATTTTAAACATTACTGTGGAATTTTTTAAATTTTATGACCATTACGCAGGGCTTCCATCTGGCTTGATTAATCAGAAAAAAGTTGATTTTAGACACCAGGAATTCTTAATAATCTGACTTTTAGTCCCGGAATCTAATTTTTAAAAATTTGAAAAGGAACCCCTGTCATCACGTAAAATTCAAAATTATACAGGGTGATCAAACTTTTTCTCCCACATTTGTTTTGCCCATAACTTTTTATTGAAAGGCTCAAATTTTGTGTTCGACCACCCATTCAAAAGCCCTAGAACTGACATTTTGTTTAAAATAAGAATGTAGAGCCTTTGCCGATTGGAACCCAAGCTGCAGCTATTTTATAAATTTTTGAAAAATTCAACAAGTTATCAAGTTATCAGGAACAACAGCAGCATTTTTTATCTGGTCTCCACACTTCTTCCACTTCTTTCAATGCAGATTTCTAGCCGGTGACAAAAGTTATTCATAGCTCGATCGATCATATCCTGCGGAATTTGGCCCATTTCTTCGACTATCCGTTCACTCGAAGCAGCAAGAGAAGCAATAGGCTGATCCGTGTAAATCCGACTTTTCACTAACCCCAGCAAACGTAATCCATCCAAGTAATCCGGAGACCTTGGCGCCCATCTTATTGGTGCGGGATTACGGCCAATCCACCTACCAGGAAACAGCTTGTTCAAAAAATTCCGAACCTGCGATCCCCAATGAGGTGGAGCACTATCTTGCATAAAAACAAACAACAATTTTAAAAATAGCTGCAGCTTGGGTTTCAATTGGCAAAAGCTCTACGCTTTTTTTGACAAAATGGCAGTTCTAGGGCTTTCGAATGGGTGGTCGAACACAAAATTTGAGCCTTTCAATAAAAAGTTATGGGCAAAAGTGGGAGAAAAAGTTTGATCACCCTGTATTTGAGTTGAAACAAATGATTTCCATTCGAAAAATATGTTTTTGGAGTTTACGGATTTCCGCCTACCGCCATTTGAATAGGATATTTGAAGAAGTTCGAAGCAATTTGAAAGGCCATAATTTTTTTAGTTGGATACCGAAAATCTTTAAAAGCCAATAGACTCAGAAAAATTATGTAATTTCTTAGTATGTCGTGTCAAAAACACGATTATGGCTTGTTCCCCGTGTGGTTAGGGGTCTTGTGGACGGCCTCCAGATGGACGAGACCCAAACCACGGAAGAGACCAAGCAAAATCTTGTTTTTGAAATTATATTAACTACATCTGTTTCATAACCGATAAGAAAACCCTAAACAAGATTCTTATTGCAACTTGTATTGCAGGTAGTCAATATGGCATGTTAGGAGGTGCCCCAGGGGTAGTAGCCGCCGCTGCTGCCTCATCCATGCTACCCAACATGTACTCTTCCATGATTCAAGGAGCCCAGGACTTTGGAGGTTTCGATTTGACTTCGGGATATAACCCTCAACTGGTTGGTCTAACTATCTGAGCAAAATTTCAGTTCTAAAAACTTATATTTTGCAGTTCCAAATGGGAGGCTATGGCGCACCCCCACCACCTTCTAGTTCCTCACCCCAACCCTAACTAATGGATAAATATGATAATTGTGTTGTCCTGCCTCATTTTGATGTATTCAATCATGTAAAAGTAATCTGACATTATTACTTAATTCATTTAATAAACTTTTTTTGGTCTGTGTTTGCAGTGAAATTTGAGGTTTTACATAATGAAATGTCTCCTTTCAAAAAATGACAGGTTCAAGAAAGTCCACAGGCGCCATTCTCGTTGAGAACCACCCAGCTAGCAGCTATGATTAGTATGCCTATACCGAAAATTCGCAAAGATTCAAAATTAGAACCCATTACCGTATTTCCTCTAATAGTAGCCCCCCCCCCTAGGAGGGGGGTTGAAAAATACAGGGTGTGTCAGAATTACGCGCACTTTTTTAAAAATTTTTGTATAAAATGAAAAATGCATCTTCTTGATTAATTCGGCTAGGGGAGATTTGCCAAAACGAAATTTGCCAAAACGAAATTTGCCAAAACGAAATTTGCCAAAACGAGATTTGCCAAAAACGAAATTTGCCAAAACGAAATTTGCCAAAACGAAATTTGCCAAAACGAAATTTGCCAAAACGAAATTTGCCAAAAGACAAACAGGGGGGACCAAGGCAGTTTTTTTACGTTTTTTTTTCGAAATTTTTAGATTGTGTCCAAACCACCCCAGACCGACCAAACCACCCTAAACCACTCAAAATACCCAAAACCTCCTAAAAATGTTAGTTCTTTTAACTACTGCTTTGGGTGGCGGTAAATTGATCCAAAATTTTTTGACCCAAGTGGACGATCACTTGATTTAGTTAATACGTGAATTACCCAGTAAACCTGAGGTTGTATTATAGAAAAGATTAAAAATGATATCACTTACAGGAACCCCGGTTTTGGAGTAGTTTCGTATCTAGTAAGGTCTCCAGGTGTATGGAGGTGGTAGTACCAAGAAATTGGTATCCAGGTGGTTATACCAAGGCAGTGACGGGGTATCGGTACTCAGGTGGAAGTGCTTAGGGAATGGTACTTGAGTGCTGGTAGAATGCGTTTTCTGGGTAGTGGTATCTTGATTGTAGTACTCAGTTGGCAGTACCCGAGTTGCATATTAGACCATTAAAACCAAGTGGTCGTTCACTTGGATCAAAAAAATTTTACGTTTTTCATGTTCCAAAACTTGTTTTCTGGACTAATTCGGACAAGCTGAAGATGGTTTGACAGTGGTAAAATAAAGTTTTGCTGTCCACTTAACTGAATCTTAACTGAAGTTGGAAATTTAAATTAACCGTGCAAGCAGCTAGTCATTTTTTCGGACAAGGGTCGATTCGAGACAAATCTGATTCGAGACGGTCGATTCGAGACAGGTACGCTTCGAGACGGTCGATTCGAGACAGGTACGATTCGAAACGGTCGATTCGAGACAGGTACGATTCGAGACGGTCGATTCGAGATAGGTACGATTCGAGACGGTCAATTCGAGACAGTTTTTCAAAAAATTTGCAATTTTTATCAAAACACCTAGACCAGCTTTCTAAGTACATGTTCATGCAACACAGGACTTAGTTAGCGCTCTGGCCACCTATTTTCACATGAAAATGCGTAAGATAAATTCTCAATTTTTCGTGATCTTTTATTCAGACAAATAACAATTTACAACGAACGACAAGGAGAAAATTACCAAAAAATATCAATATTTGCTGGATCTTCTAGATATTCTTTCTCTGGCTTGTCAAACTTTGCTGGAAAGGCTGATAAGCGGCTGGTTCACAATCAAAATGCGCATATTCGATATATATTTCACCATCTGCATCAAAATCGCAGTGAACTACAAAAGTTGATAAAAGTTGATAATCAACTCGAGCCAAGCTGTTCCTGATTTCCTCTGAATTGAATGCCCGCAAAGCTTCTTTGATTCCCTCAATCTTCTTACGCTGAGTAGCAGTACTTGTTCCAACAAGACCGACACCTTGTGAAAGCCGAATTGCCTGCTGATAAGACACTTGTCCTAAATTTAGTATTACATTTTTGAAACTCGACAATAGAATAAACAATATTTTGGGATACCTAGCTCGACCTTGAAGTGATACAGAAGGTACCAGAATGATTTTTTTGGGTACTTCTCTGCTGCTTCCGTTGTGCGTCTATTCCATGCCTCTAGACTGCTTGTAGCTGTTGCTCGTCCAGCACTTGCGGCATCATGATTGTTCCAGTATTGCTTAGGTATTCTTCCTTCGAACAACTGGCCGTGCCGATCGCGCCTTTGCAACCAAGTCTAAATGTTTAACTCAGGATAGAACAAACAGACTGAAAAACAGATATAGTTACCGATTCAAAGTAACGGAGGAATAAGCCAACTTTTTGATACCAGTCTTCTTCCTCAAAGCTTGCCGTTTCATGCTCTAGACTTTCAAAGGCGGCACAAACAAATTCAAGTGGAATCAAGGCTAAACAACACATCTTCCGAACGAACAGGTAGAAAGGCACTGATTTATAGTAGGCGTCGAGCAGGCCATAGTCTTTAAGATTCTTCATAATTGCTTGGACAAAGTGGAACCAACAGGTCTTATGTTTCACCGTATGCATGACACCTAAAATCAGATCAAAAAGAATGAGAAACAAACTTTTTAGATAGCGTGCGAACCTCCAAAAAATTCCCGAATCGCTGCTCGTTGGGCACCTTCATTGTCTGTCAGAATGTGCTTGGGACGAAAAGGCTTTCCCAAGTTCTCCACCGACCAGTCATCCAGCGCTTTCAAGATCTCAGTAAAGACTTCAGTTGTTGCTTTGCCAATAAACCATACAGCAGCTGGAACAAAACGACCCGTCATGCTTGCATGCTGGCAAAGACCTGCGACCAACGCTTTTCCGGCTTAATAATCTTGAAAGTTCCATCGTCAGCAATTTCCTCGGCATTGCACAAAACCTAAGTAATGGTTTAGAGACTAGTCGAAAAGATTAAATTGAGCATAATACCGTGAGCATCTCAGTTGTTGACATGCCGATCACTCTATCGTTTTTTTCCAGAATCGAAGAACACGAATTGCCTACCGTTGAGCAGTTTTAAGTCGTTTGGAATCTCTAAATGCATTTGCCCTGTTTTCCTTTGGGTACTGGAAACCTCGCTAAATAAAAGGTAAACATAAAACTGCATTAGTTAAATTCCACATACATGTTTTTCCAACTGCAAAACTCTGTCCATGTTCTGTTCCTTCATTACTGCGATGATCCCGGGGTGTGATCCAGCTAGAGCCTGAGTTCGTGCTTTCTTGGGCGTCATCCTCACTGGGTCTTCTCTCAGCAACTGCTTTCCCTTTTTCATAATTTGTCGCTTCTCAATAACCACCAGATTCGCATGATGGAGATGGCGGCCACGATGTTGAATGTATTCGCCTAGATTCCCTGAAGCAAAATAATAAAAATGTAAGATATTGAGAAAACTACCGATCCAAACCGACATCTTGCATCCACGGTGACGACGGTCTGTGCAGTAATACACTGATGCATCCCTCTTATTGACTTCACCATTGTTTTGTAGAGTGTCAAGAGTGGTTGAGAAGCCAAAGTAAAAGGAGTAGCCTGTGGAACGATATAATTCAAACACTATACGCGTCTAAAAGCTTACCACCGATTGCAAGCATTCTCTTCTTTCTTGAGCTTTCCATCATATCGATTCTTGGTGGATCTGGATAAACTTCTATTTGCCCTACATCTGGCGTACTTCCTTCGCTATCGCTGGAATTGTTTAATTCGCTCATGCTGTCTAAATATGTGTATCAGTAAAAAAGAAACAACTGCTGAAGTCAATGACGCAAATTAACTAAAGGTATTCCGACAGCCTATTTAAATTTGCCGAATATCGTTTTGGCAAATCTCGTTTTGGCAAATCTCGTTTTGGCAAATTTCGTTTTGGCAAATTTCGTTTTGGCAAATTTCGTTTTGGCAAATTTCGTTTTGGCAAATCTCGTTTTGGCAAATTTCGTTTTGGCAAATTTCGTTTTGGCAAATTTCGTTTTGGCAAATCTCGTTTTGGCAAATTTCGTTTTGGCAAATTTCGTTTTGGCAAATCTCGTTTTGGAAAATTTCGTTTTGGAAAAATTTCGTTTTGGCAAATTTCGTTTTGGCAAATTTCGTTTTGGCAAATTTCGTTTTGGCAAATTTCGTTTTGGCAAATCTCCCCTAGCCATTAATTCCGACCGCTTAGTTTGCTATTATTGCGTTTAAGCTGCTTATTTATGTTTTTCAGGCTTTCAAGCGTGCTTTGCAAGTAGAGTGGTCATATCTGGACGTGGACACAATCAACAAAACCATGCAGGACTTTCCAGGAAGATTCAATGCCTGTATTTTGAGTGATCATTTGTTATTATGTATACTCTCTGTTGTTGTTGAATTTGTGGGCGTAATAAAAGCTTTTTAGAGATTGTTGAAGTCGTTGGCTTTCCATATCTGTGTCGTTAGATGAGCAAAAGCGTGTGTCTAGATGTAACTCGGGCAAGGAGCTACCTCGCCAAATTTTTTAAAAAAGTGCGCGTAATTCTGACACACCCTGTGGTAGACCCCCTGAAAATCGGCCTATTTAGGCTGATTTTGCATCCCTCTAATAGTAGCCCCCCTAGGAAGGGGTTGAAAAATAGTGGCACATGGGCTGCTATTAGAGTAATTACGGTACGTTAGAAAGCTTAAGAAAGCTGTCTTGAAATAGTGACACTAAAATTCATGTCTTCTCAAACTAAATATGTTAGAGCTAAAGAAGGTCGGTTAACCGAAACCACGTTTTAAGTAAACAAACCAAACCGAGAAGTATAAAAGGGTGAGACCCTGAGCACAATCCTAATTGGGTTGGATTCGGCTTTCAACTGGTTTTCCAAAACCTTGATTTCGAAAACTGGACAATCAAAAAAATCAAAAATTGAAAAAATTCGGTGAATCCAATACCGAAAATAAGAGTTGTGTCACGAGTCCCTATATTTTAATTTCCTGATGGCTCGTTCAGAAACCGGGAGTTGGAGCTGGCGTTGGAGTCGGAGTTCGAGTATTTGGCATCGTGATCACACTTTACTCCAACTCCGAAGCCAACTCCGACTCCAACGTGTTCACGAAGTTGGAGTAACTCTGATTAGTGAAGGTCTTTCATGCCGCAAATCGGCACATTGCGCCCGTCTATGAGCTATTAGTGGCGGAAGCCTTGCAGCAATGAGTCTGAACAATCAAGATGCCTGTGCAATAAAAAGGTTTTGGCGAAAAACGCGCCCACCATTCAAAGATACTCCAACTCCGACTTCGAGAACACGTTGGAGTTGGAGTATTTTGCATCGTGAACACCCCTTACTCCAACTCCAACTCCGAGTTTCTGAACGAGCCATGAAGCACTGATCTCGCTCGGGTCTATTTTCGATGCGAAAATTAACCCCAGAAAATGAGTGTAAGTTACACAAAAAAAACATTGCATTCCAGCAATTCACAAGCTTAAATTAGCGCGAATTTGAGTGAGTGATCTAATTTGCGCCAGTATCTTTATTTAAAACTGGTTTATTGTGCAAACATATCCGCAATCTCGTTAGCATTTCTTCAATTTGCACCTTTACAGCAAGATGGGATCAAGCACAAGCGGTTTGGCTGGCAAAGTTAACGACAAGCAGATCAAAGATGAGGTAAAGTTTTTCCTTTCCGCAAAGCAGCTGTGCTCCATTCAGAATCGTTAATTTTTGATAGGAGCAAAAAAGCAGACCAAAGGTCAAATGAAAAATAAATGGGACCGAAGGTCATTTTTATTTTTTAAGAGCTTCCGAAAAAAAGATTTTGAAGCTACAGAGGGTAGCTCTTCTGCGTACTTTTTTTAAAGGGGGGGGGTGAGAAGCCAAATAATAATATTCTTCACTTACGACATTTCTAGGTGAAAGAATATCCGGTCGTGATGTACACCAAGCCGAATTGTGGGTACTGCACTTGCGCCAAGGATCTCTTGAATAAGGAAAACATCAGGTTCAAAGAAAATGATCTCGATTTGATAAGTGGTATGATCGACTGAGAATTTGACGATTTGACAGTTTGTATTCCTTCTTTTTCAGCTACAAATCCGGACGGCTATCAGGTCGGTTACAATTTTTTCTATTTTTATGCTCGGTCTAATACTCATTTTTTAGCAATACGTGAACGGGTATGCTTTTTAACATTATTACTGGTTTCGATAACACCATGTGGAAGCGTGGATATATTTTTTGGATGAATTAAGTAATGCATAATGCGACGAAATTACCCAGCTACTCAAAAAATTGGCTACGTAAAACCTTACCCGATTTCCAAATTCTTGGGCCCCAAAAGTTAAAAAATCGTGTTAAATTCAGAAAGAGTATATATTTTTGTTTACGTGAAAGGAATTCCTGCTCCTCCAACTATATAAAGTCTAAACACACTATTTCTAGATTGGTCTACATAACTCGCCAGACCTCGGTGCCTCAAATCTTCATATGCGGCAAGTTTATTGGCGGATTCACTCAGTTGCATGCACTCCGTGAAGCTAAGAAATTGTGGCAGGAAGTCGAAAAGTGCTCCGAGCTTTATGATCCGGTGATATGAATTAGGTCGGTCAGATAAGTAAACATTAGAACTGTTGCCTTGTAATGTAGCTTAATAAATGTATTCTAGAGTTATAACAAATTGCTTTATTGTGCTTCCATGAAGTTTTTTGCGAGTATAAACATATTGGTAAAATGGTTCTTTGGTATTCTTCGGATTTGTGAACGGTTACTTTGAAACCTAAGATGCTATTTGCCCACTCTTGCGCGTAGGTGTAGATTCCGCTTGCCTATTCTGGCCACAAATAATCGTTTGCCTTTACCCATGACTCCTGAAAGTGCTGGTTCGCTTTCTTGTTTGGGTTCCAACAGGCTAAAGTATTTTGGTATTACTTTATGATATTGGGCTAGGTTTAATTTTTTTGGCTCTGGTCTGTTGATTAAGCAGTTTACCTGATAATCGAGTTGTCTCGGTATGGCTTCTCTTCCTCAAACACTGGTCCAAAGGGCATCAAAGACAGCTGGTCTGGGGATACATATACTAGTGGACTATTAGACATTTCCAGAAGGGTTTTCCACTTTTGTGTGAATACTTGTTTGAAGGGGTCTAAACAGATTAGTGTGTTAGCAACCATAAATAGCTATTTAATTGTGGGTAGGAATTTTTTCGTGTGAGGTCATTGCTAAATTATTTATTTAGGAATATCTAGCAATTTTTTGAACGAGGGTTTTTTTCATTGAAGTGTACTAAAATAAACCGTTGTGGGAGTAAGGCTCGATTTGAGAAAAATTGTTTTCAGACGAAAATTTATCTTATTTTATTTACATTTTCTAAACAATCCTAAATTAGGATAGCAGAAGATTTTTTAAAGGGCAAACATTTTTCTCCTGAATAAAAATAGGTTGAGACTTGATGCAAGCTATCATCAATTTATGAGATATGTTTTAATTTCGTAAGCGGGCGAAATTTCTCGATGGCTTACCCAAATTAGAAATTTATGATAATCTTGACCTTATTTCAGTGGGTCTAGATCTGAGGACGATCCAAATTTAGGACTGCTTTTTTATAAAAATTCGATATTTTGTTTAGAAATAAAAAGACTAAATTGACTGTATGGAATTAGTCAACTTTTGGTAAGTACTAGAGCTCCGGCCGGTACGATATATCGTATCGATCGTTCTAAAATATGGCCGAAAATATCGTATCGTTGTATCGATGGGGAGGAGAAGAATGGGCCATTCCAAATTCGGCCATTTTCAAATTGGGCCATTTCAAATTGCGCCAATGCAAATTGCGCCATTTCGAATTGGGCCATTTTCAAATTGGTCCAATGCAAATTGGGCCAATTTCAAAATGTGCCACGATTTTGAATCAAACAACAGTTAAAAAATTGCCAATAAGTTGGCGCGATTTGAATTGACCCAATTTGCATTGGCCCAATTTCAACTTGGCCCAATTTGAAAATGGCCCAAATTGAATTGGTCCAATTTGAAATGGCCCCTTCTTCTCCTCCCCGTATCGATCGTTGGGAACGAAAAATACCGTTTATCGTATCGTTCACACAAAAAATAACATACACCCGTTTTTCAAATTCGTAAGATTTTTTTTTAAATTGCGCCTGTGGCAATTCAACTTCTGTATCTTTTTTGCTTTCTTGACGACTTTTTTACAATTTTCTCTGTTTCAATTGAATTTCTGAATACTGGATATGTTGATTGTAATGTCCATGAGTTAAATAAATGCTTTAAAAAAATTTCGTGAAATATCGCGATATATCGTTGGCGAAAAAAATATCGTATCATTATATCGATCGGTCTAAAGTTTGTCCGAAAATATCGGTGTCGCTATATCGGTGAAAGGCAAAAACGATGCTCTAGTAAGTACAGCCCTAAAAACTTTAAGGGCTTTCAAAGCACCTAAAACATGTTTTTCGATGTTTTAGCACTTTGAACGTGTAAAAAACATGTTATTAGGGCAATGTTTAAATCCATCTTTTTGGATAATCGAGGTACTTTTTGATACCCTTTACCTTGCTACCTCAATGAAAAATGTCAATTTTTGGTCAAAAAAGTTTTAAAAGATTTTTGCCGCGCCCTAAAGACGTTTTTTCTACACGTAAAAGTGCTAAAACATCGAAAAAATATATTTTAGGTGCTTTTTGGAGGGTACCGAATAAAGTAGTTTGGCTCTATTGAGAGTCATTTGAAATGAATCATTTTGGCTCATGTTCTTCGAAACGTTTTTTCCATAATCGTCCAAATTTTCCACAACGTCCCGATTTTAGCTGCTTCAACCGAAAAAATATTGTGGCTGAGATAAAATATTGTGGGTCATCAAGATGTGGTGGGTCACCAGTGGATCACCAATTATGGGTCACCGGAGAGTTTCACAACCACAGTTTTTATCATTACCTGTTTTCAATAAAACAAAATCGTAAAAATATCACAGAAAATGTATTTTACAAATTGAATGTACTAAATTTCTTATTTTGAGGCGTAAATTATTAATTTGATGGTGTAATTATTTTGAGCCATCTTTTTGCCTACCTTGACACTGAGCCAATTTGAGTACCGCCATAAAACAGTAGAATAGCATCACAAATCTAGCCATACCAAAGCTTAGCAGGGAGACCATAACAAAAAACAATAAGTAATACTACTAGTAATAATACAAGCACAAAATTATAAAGTAACCACCAAAACGCCTAAGACTGATACTACTCCAAATTGTTTATTGCCAAACACCCACTAATTTGCTTACCCAAAACTGTTCGAATTAAATTATATCAGCTAAAACGTAAGTACTAAAGAAAAAAGCTAAAGAGTACCCAGATTAGCTGATTAATTCAGATATTTCACCTTTTTCTTCTAATAGTCTTTTTACTAAATGATGCTATATACCTGAAATTCTGATATCGTGAGAAAAAATTGCTGTAAAATGTATTTTTTTATCTAATTTCATTTTTATGTTTATGTGTTTTTTGGAAGCTACAATTAGGATTAAATTTTTGACGTTTTTCACAGGGAAATTTGCCTTAATTTTATTTGTTATGAATGTTTTTTGACTTTTTTTCTTGAACGGAAATTCAAATTGCAATGTTATTTGAATTTATTTTGTTCGGTTTTATAGCTCATATTTTATTATTTTGCAGGTGTGCACGCATGCATATTTTGGTCAATGATTATGCTGTTTTCGACCGGAAATTTCTAGTATTCGTATTTTTGGTGGCGGCGAACAAAGTCGAATCGAGCTCATCAAAAAATGGTGGTTGGTAGGATTTTAAGTTTTGTGTGTATTTTTGAACTTTTTGGACATTTTTAGCGTTATATTTTCTTGCAGTAACTGCAATACCTCTAGCCACTTGAGCTTGGGCCGTAGGCTTAGGGATAGGTCAGCGCATGTTAGCCGGGACTCAAAATGTGTTACGCACTACAAAATGGCTTTGAAAGTGATGACTAAGGTGTAAGGAGATGGTCTCGACACGATAGGATCAATCCAAGTTTTGTGTTTTAATGTGGTTTTTGAGTCATGTTTTGTCGACAGCTCGGTGTTGCTATCTCAGACAAACTTGTGCAGAATTAAAAGTTGGATTAGCATCATCAGTATTTCGAAATTCCTTCAAAAAATGCCCTAAAAATTCAAATGCAATAGAAAACTAATCAATCCTTTTTCGATGGTTTTTCCCTTTTCCATTTCAATTTTTAGGGCGTTTTTGAAGGGATTTCTAAATTATGATCTAGATGATGCTTATCTAACTTTTAATACTGAACAAGTTTGTCAGACATTGAAACACTGAGTTGTAGACAAAATATGGCTCTAAAGCCACCTTTTATAAGCACAAATCTTGGATTCATTTCAAACCATCTCCTTTAAAGGACCATAGCCGTCTCCGACAACGAAAATTTCAAATGTTTAAATTCGCGCGGGACAGTTCTCTTTCGTCTCGCACAGTACTCTTTTGACTTGCTTCGAATGACTCACAAGAGTGCAACGAAAGACGAAAGAGAACTGTCCCGCGCGAATTCAAATATTTGAAATTCTCGTTGTCGGCGACGGCTATGGTCCTTTAAGGGATCATGGTTTTTGCGCGCAGTGGCGTGTGCAAAATTTGAATTGGCGGGGAAACTTCTCTTTCGTCTGGCACTGTACTCTTTGCTGTAATTTCGAACGACTCTAAAGAGTGAAGTTTGAGACGAAAGAGAAGTGTCCCCCGCCAATTCAAATTTTGCACATGCCACTGCGCGCATAAACCATGGTCCTTTAACCGCTTCTTTGAGATATGCTTCCCGAAAGCAATTCGGATAAAAGTTTGCTCTGCTTAGTTTGGGCCGCATACCGTATTTCCTCTAATAGAAAACCGGGTGTTATATTTTTGAACCTCCCTCTAGGGGGGTGTTATAATAGAGGGGGGTGTTCAATATTTCAACCATGTCGCGCCAAAGGCGCCGGGTTTTTTGGACAATACTTTTTTTGGCGCAAAAACACTTTTTTTTTGGCGCAAATCCACTTTTTTGGCGCAAATTTTTGTTTTGCGTAATTAGATTGAAAATTTTCAACTTTTTTCAAAGTTTTTACACCATCATGTAGCCCTGCTGGGGTCTTATATTTTTGCTGGGGTCTTATATTAGAGGGGGTCTTATATTTTTCGTTCATCCTCTAGGGGGTGTTATATTAGAGGGGGGGTCTTATAATAGATGGGGTCTCCTATTAGAGGAAATACGGTATATAGGTATCTAAATATACTTCCGCGAAGTCTTGCGTAGTTGTGGATTTGCAAAGATCAAAATTATTCCACAAAACTCGTCACAACGGCCACACCTGGCCCTGTGTACAATAATGTTAGAAATGACCTATCAGGTTGTCGGATAATTTTAGCGAACGCATCGAAGTCACTGTCACTTCACCACGGGTTGCAAATTGTTTGGTTCATAAAAATTATTTTAAACTTTTTGATGAGTTCCAAAAATTTTGTCTTTTTACCAACCCTACGATCCAATACCAAAATTATCCGACAACGTGATAATGAAGTCCGCTCTTGCACAAGCTGCTTTTGGAAAAACTTTCTGCAATAGAACATTATTTCTTAGACTCTGTGATGGTTTTAAATATTTCTAATCATAATACAGTCGAAACTCCATATAGTTTAAGCCCGATATAGTATACAATTCGATGCAGTGTACATTTGGACCAATATTTCTAGCCAGCGGTTTATCAAAATGACTAAAAAGAACTATATCGAGTTTCGAATGTACCCTATTTCCTCATAGAAGCCCTACCATAGAAGCCCTCCCCAAAATCCGGAATTTTTCAAATTTGTTCTTTGCACCTTGACTAATTTTTTTAAATCGTATCTCGGTTAACTGTCCCAGGACTGTGAAAATCTGTCAAAATCTAGAATTTTAAGACCGAAATAAGACTGAAAAAGTTTAGAAAATTTTATTGAGATTTTAACATACCGTATTCTCTCTAATAGAACCACATGTGGTTCTATTTTTCAACCTTCTGAACATATTCAAGCATTGCAGCATACGCGTAAATTCTTTATTTCGGACCTGCTCTGGTTTAGGGGGGACGCTCATTTATACTATACTTTTTATTTATTTTTGTCGCTTATGGCAGTCATGCTTATATCAATAACCTATATGAATAGTTTAATAAGTAATTTTGTTTATTAAGGTGATTATTGTCACCCCGGCCACCATAATCAACTTGATCAACTTAAAAAATAAAATATCTATAGTAAAAATAGGCGTCCCCTAAACCAGAGCAGGTCCCAAAACTCATTAACAATCTAGAGATATATCTTTTTATTATAAACAAATTTTCTTGCGCTTCCTCAAGATCGATTTCTTGTATCTGCTCAGCAAACTTCTTCTCATCTTGCGCGAGCTTCACCTTGCTCGACCACTCGGAACCGGCCCAACTTTCTTGAAGCAGTGAATGGCGTCGTCCCCACATCCATCGGTGGCATTGGGAACTCCGCACGATTTAAACGACTCAACGATGAGCTCCTACAAGAGATTCTCCCAGGCTTTGACAATCCATTGGAGTAGGACGGCGGTTGGAGCAGCTTGAGAGTGTTAAGGGATGTGGTTCTATTAGAGAGTGTGGTTCTATAAGAGAGAATACGGTATGTTAAAATTTTAACTTTTTAACATGTTTTTTAACCCTGGTGTCTTACCGAAATGTAGGCCATGTTTCCAGCTACATTTCAGTATATAACATGCATGGGGTCAAAACCAAAAGATCGGTCGAAAATGAGAAGAATAATTTTTTAAAATTCCGGATTTCAGGGAGCGCTTTTACTCGAGTAAATACCGTATTTATTATTTTTGATACCCTTCAAAGAGTTAAGTCCGAAATCGCCTTACTAACTCAATAATTTCTTCAGTGCATTGCCGTGGCCCTTGACGAAAAATACGTTTAGGCAAATAGAAGGCGAGCAAACAGTCGGGTTTGACGGTCCTTGCACCATAGACCGGGTTGATGGTGCTCAACTCACTCAACAAACTTTTGAAGCCAGGTAATTTGGCGATGCAATTGACTACCTTAAAAGTGATTTTAGCTATGCCTTCGTCAAACCTGTCATCATCTATAACCTCAATGAAAATGCTGCCTTTCAAAGAAGTTGTCAGAAGCAAGAGATGTTAGAGACATGGAAGGACACACCTATTGTTTTGAACTCAGCAAACACATATTCCTACTCTAGGGGTTAATAGATTTTGGTGAAATTTTAAAGAAGAATTGTGAAATTATTGACTTTAGTTGACGCCAATTTCGACGACTATGTTCGAAACATACTGAAACCACAAGATATTCAAAAACCAGGAAATGGTATGTGTTTGTAAGTTTTCCTAATACACTGGCGTAAGGCGAGCCACGTGAAACATTTTTTAATATTTTGCAACCAATGGTTTGTAAAGGTGTGCGATTTCTGGATCTTACTTAGAGCGCATTTTCGATAAACTTCTCAACAAACATAAATTTAAATTTTGAGCTGTCAATATCCGCCAAGAACTGAGTCAAAAAAGAATTTAAAAAAAATCCCAAAATCTAGATGCAAATCTCTAATACCGTATTTTTCTAATAAGATCCCATGGGCGCTTATTTTTAAAACCCCCAAAATCTTAAAATTTGGAGTCGGTCTCAAAATTTTGAGTGCTCAACCAAAACCTGAAAAGCGGAATCATTAGTATCAAAGTATCATTATTATGAAAAAAGAAAAATCGTCAGGATGGGTATTCTAAACTAGGGCCGAATTTTAAAATTTTATACAAAATATATTTTAAAAGCCAGGCAAAACAAATCCGAAAAAGGTACTTGTTGGCCTGGGGGGAGGGTTGAGGACCCTCACACCTCAATACTACTTTTATAAATAATATTTTTTTTAGATAATGGGAGAACTAAAGAATGGGAGAACTAAAGAATTCCATTATCTTGAACAAGAAAAAAGATTATTTATCTCTATATAGTATTTGGCATGTGTGGGTGTGTGGGTGGGTCGCCACTTTTGTGTTCAAGTTTGATTTTCTGCCAATTTTTGTAAACTTATCCCGGATATCTTTAAAGAACCCTAAAATTCAATATCTTAGCTATCTTTTTAGTACAAAACCATTAAATTGAGGTGGCTCCAATAAAAGGTTTTAAGTCCTTCCAAATTAGAAGTGGTGGATTTAGCCTGGATTTTGGTAGATTTCATGTTCAAGTTGGATTTTCTGCCAATTTTCGTGAACTGATACCGGATATCTTCCCGGAACCCTGGAGCTTAATATCTTAGCTATCTTTTAAGTACAAAACGCGATAATTGAGTAGGCTCCAAAAAAGTTTTTAAGTCTCTCCAAGTCGGAGATGGCTGATTTTAGCCTGGATTTTGGGTTGATTTTCGTGATCAAGTTGGATTTTCTGCCAATTTTTGTGAACTTATCCAGGATATCTTTCCGGAACCCTAAGATTCAATGTCTTAGCTATCTTTTAACTACAAAACCGATAATTGAGTAGACTCCAATAAAAGGTTTTAAGTCCCTTCAAATTAGAAGTGGTGGATTTAGCCTGGATTTTGGTGGATTTTAATGCTCGAGCCCGTGAAGGGGGTTACTAGGAAGAGGGTGGCAAGGAGGGTGCTACTCAGTAGGTGGGAAGCAGGAGAGAGATACATAGGAGGAAGTTAGCCAGGAGCAGGGTAGGCAGGAAAGGGTACCCAAAATGAGGGTGGCCAGTAGGAAGGTGGGCAAGAGGACGGTAACCAGGAGGAGGGTATATAGGGAAAAGTTACCCAGGAGGGGGCTACCCAGTAGGAGGAAAGCCAGTAGGAAGTTATCCAGGAGGAGGGTAGCCAAAAGGATGGTTAACCAGAAAAAATGTAGCCAGGTTAGGGTATGTGATCGATTATTATTTATGTAATTTTTTAAATTTGATAGTGGCGCCGATAGGCGCCTGTTGCCCCTAGTAAAATTAGTATTTGGGTGACCATTATCAGCCTCCCCTCCCCAGCCCAACAAGTACCCGAAAAAAATGTTTGAGCCATCCTAATGATCGTTGACTTACCAGCACCTAAGGCTTTGCCCAAGTTAAAGAAAAACACCACAAGACGACAAAAACCAAAATCTTAAAAATGTTGCAAGAGTTCTGATAAATATGAGATTTTAAATTCAAGGAGCCTTTTTCAACGATTGAACAAATTTAGAAACGCTTTATTTATTCGGAGATATTGATCAGACCATTTGGAAACCATTGCTTGACCAATATAATCCGCCAAAATGGACGGTGCCTGGACATGAAGCTGCCCTAAGTTTTGGTATCGCTGGAGCGGGCACAGGTAAATTTATAAGCATTTAGTAATTTAACAAAAAAAAAGATAAAATTTCAGGTGTGCCGTTTCACTTCCATGGCCCTGGATTTGGCGAGGTTATACATGGGAGCAAAGTAACTTTTTGTATATTTTTTATTTGTCTTCTTAAAGCAATTTTAGCGCTGGTTTCTGCTGCCTTTCGAGCAAAGACCGGAGTTTGACCCAGACAAGTCAACACTTTATTGGTATCTGAACAAGTATCCCACACTTTCTGCCAATAAAATACCATTGGAATGTCTGCTTCAGCCAAACGAATTGATATATTTTCCGGATAGATGGTGGCATGCAACACTCAACTCTGAAACTTCTGTCTTCATCAGTACTTTCCTCAGTTCAGTGGTCTCCAGCAAACAGAATACAGAGCTTTGATTAAGTTAAGCATTTAATTTGAGTAATTGTTTTGCATTTGGGGTTTTAGGTCATGTCATTTAAATTTTTGTTCGGAGTGTTATAAAAACCGTATTTTCTCCAATAATTTTTTGCCCTATTGACCTTCCTTCTTGGCCTAAAGGCCAATATTTCAAAACCACCACAAGCATTAATATTTTATTAACTACAAAATGTTCATCTTTACATTTAGGTCAGTCAATATTCTTTTTCACCCAGATCTTATTGCTCTTTTGGCGCTAAAACATAAGATTTTGACGTAAAATTTGAAAAAAATAATAAGATTTGGAGACCCGAAATAAGGACAAAGCTAATTAAGATAGCACTAATGTCCCAAATTGCGTTTTAAGCACTTAGAACGCATTATTAAGTCGTAAAAACAGTTGAAAACAAGTTTTTAGGTGTGGGAAAGCACTTTTTAGAAAAAAAGGTCGACCCACAGGGGGTATCACGGTTTTTTCAGTCGAAAATTAATAATTTCAATTGACGTTCTTTGAATTTTAAAAAAGAATAACGGCTGTATTGGGAGGGGAAGGGAATAAAAGCGGGGCACTTTTATGGAAAAATGATAAAAAATATGATTCTATTTTTTTGGCTGTCTTACCATGTTGTTCAGCTGGGCCGTGTCAGCGATAGACTCTATATGCATTTTTTGATCAAGAGTACTTCTCGGAATAATATCTAAGGTAAGTGAGTGCGCGCATCTCTAACATTAGCGCGAATCTCTAACAGCGCGCATCTCTAACAGCCCCTTCGGCGGCGTAGGGAGCTTGAAAGTTCGGGCCTTTGGGGTCACAGGGGGATTAAGAGTTAGAGATGCGCGCACTCACTTGCCTGAGACATGATTCGAGAAGTACTCTTGATCATAAAATGCATATAGAGACTACTGTTGACATGCCCAGCTGAACAACATGGTAAGACACCAAAAAATACAATCATTTTTTTCTTATCATTTTAAATTTTTATTTTACAATTAAATTTTTTTTCAAATTTCGACTTAAAACCATGGCCCTTACGCGGAATAGGTACCGATTTAACGAAAAAAGTCCCTCTTTTGTTTTTTTTTCTCAAAATCAATTATTTCAACGTTCAGTGTGACATCTGTCTTACGCAACCCATCAACGGCCTGTAAATGTTTTAAATAGGTAAGGCAAAAGGGTTGTCCTGCAGACACTACCCATCTTACTCCGTTCCATATCCTGACAGCAATTTTAGTTGTTATTTTTCTCACGAAATCGGTGTCGAGAATCACGAATATCATGGTTTATTTTCTATCTGAGCACTCCGCTTAGGGACGGATTTGAAAATGTGACGTATCAGAAAGTTTTTAAAATTTTTATGCGTAGTCCTTAACCGTTGTATAATTGTCAAAAATGTTTTGACTAAGACCTCTATATAAAAACACTCCGACACTCGTTATTGAGACAGCCTTGCGCAGGGTGTGTCCCAAAAAATTACCAACTAAAAAACTTTGCGTGAATTCATGCCTGGTCATTTCAAAAAATTTTCGGGCCATGCTCTTTAGAAATCTCCAAATAATCCAATTTTTTTCGAAAAAGCTCTTATATCTTGCCAGCAAATCGACCGAAAAAAGTTCAATTGTTACAAACTTGTAGAAAAATTCCTCAGCTACAACCTTGTAACAAAAAAATAGAAAATGTTATCAAAAAAGGTAAAAAACTGCTTTTGAAGTGAGAAAGAGGCGAAAATGGGGTGCACATCACTGGTCTCAATAATGCGTTCTGAGTGCTTACTTTTGGACATTACCTGTAAAGTGCAGTTCAGTCCTTATTAATAAGGATGTTTGAGAGCCCCTTTTAGGTGGACTACCCTTAAATTTTACGATCGATTAAGAAATTTTCGCAATAATAAACCCTCTAGAGGGTTATTAGAGAAAATACGGTAGATTAGTCTTAATTTATTTCTAAGCAAAATTTTTGATCCATCATTTAACTTGTCTATTAATTAGCATCTTAACACATTCAAATATGATACCATTTCAATACCTTTCATTTCCACATATCTCTTAAATTTCGGCCTTGTTGAACGATGAAGATCGATTTTACAAAATCGTGCCTTTATGTTTTTTGGATTAAGACTTTGGTGCAAGCTGAAACAGGCCAAGCATTTTATTCTTTCCTTGTAATTCGAGCAATCTGTTTGATTCCAATGCAACCATGTCCAGGCTCAAAAGTCATAGCCAATCTTTTTATAAAATAGATACCCTTGGTCAATACTGCCGAAATCTCGCTAACGATATTTGTTAATCTGTTTTTTCCTTGTTTTTACTACTGCATTTATTGTATAATTTTCGGGTTGGACTAATAAAACAAAATAACATTTATTTTGCTTATCAAAATTATAGGAAAAGACATTGTTGAAAAACCACAGTTTAAGACCACACAAACACCTTCCAAAATATTAGTTTTTTCATCGGCCAAGGCCTAGGTTGAACCGCTGATATCCTCGGCCTCCAAACAGTCTAGGACTATTGCTGAACTCTTCATTGGAACCTGAGCTATAGGCTCGCTTCCCAAATCCCATGTGCTTGAATTGATGCAGTTTGAATGGCTCAGCTTGGCCATCCATATCTGAGTCACTCCTTTTGCCAAAACCCATGCGAAATCCACCATTCTGAAGCCTTCTGCTGTAGGGACTTTCTGGAATAAAAATTAAAAATTAGTATTTTGTACGTGTGAATATTATTGATTGAAAACAATTAACATGGCAAAAAGCTACTTTTGTGCAATGAAGGCCTGGTTTATTTTATGAACCTAACATAAATTTTTGCCTTCAAACATGAAAAACAATAAAAAGCTGTTTAAAGAACCATGGTTTTTTGCGCGCAACGGCATGTCCAAAATTCGAATTGGCGGGGGATATTTCTCTTTGGTCTCTCACTATACTCTAATGAGTCATTTCATCGACTCTAAAGAGCACAGTGTGAGACCAAAGATAGTTGTCCCCGCCAATGCAAATCTTGTAAAAGCTCAATTTTATCGTAAAAAATTGTCAGCTCTAGTGACCAAATTTGGTAGAATACCTCTAAATTCAAGCATTTGCCTGGTTTTTCCGAGACTAAAAGTCACATTTACCGATAAAATTGATTTTTTATGTAAGAAAGTGTTTTAAACGACCCTTTTCATTAAAAAATTACATCTTCTAGGTTTAAGCACATAAATTTAAAGTTAAAAATATGTGTCCCCCAAGTGCACAATTACTTATTTATAGGCTTGGAAGTTCGTGTTATTTTGCGATTTGGGATTGAAGTTTTTTTCAATTTTTGTGACTTTGGAAATAAAAGTTAAGAATTTTAATTTTTAGACAAAGTAATTGACTGAAAGATGAATTTTAGAAAACTACAAACTTTTAAAGCCTAGAAAAGGTTTTTCTAGTCAAATTTGCTCTGAGTTCGAAATGCAACTTTTGGAGTATGGGCCGAAAATTGACAATCTTTTTTTAAAAAGGACCAGCAAAAAATACTGACCAACGAGCTCTTCGCTGGAGACTCTCTTGCCCACTTCAATATCAAATCTCTTGTCAACCACATCAAAGCGTTTGTCACCCAGCCATTGTTGTCTGAGTCACGGGTCCAGTCAGCACGTCTCAATTCTGGACTTTGCTCTGACACACTCACCCATAAGGCAATGCATAGAACAAGCAGAATAGTAGTGGAAGAACATCTGAATGACATCACATAATGGGTCAAAGACATTGCAACAGCCCTGGAAGCCTAATTTATTAGCTCAAATTGCAGTTACAACGTGTGCAAGACAAATACTATATACAGGGTGATATATACAAAGTTTTTCTCCCACATTTGTTTTGCCCATAACTTTTTATTGAAAGGCTCAAATTTTGTGTTCGATCACCCATTCGAAAGCCCTAGAACTGCCATTTTGTTTAAAAAAAATGTAGAGCTTTTGCCGATTGGAACCCAAGCTGCAGCTATTTTATAAATTCTTGAAAATTCAACAAGTTATCAACAAAGGTTTATTCAAGGAAGAACAGCAGCATTTTTTATCTGGTCTTCACACTTCTTCCATTTCGTAGAATATGGTCGATCGAGCTATTGATAGATTTTGTCACCGGCTAGAAATTTGCATTAAAAGAAATGGAAGAAGTGTGAAGACCAGATAAAAAATTCTGCTGTTCTTTCTTGAATAAACCTTTGTTGATAACTTTTTGAATTTTTCAAGAATTTATAAAAATAGCTGCAGCTTGGATTCCAATTGCCAATAGCTTCATGTTTTTTTTAAAACAAAATGGCAGTTCCAGTGCTTTCGAATGGGTGGTCGAACACAAAGTTTGAGCCTTTCAATAAAAGTTATGGGCAAAAGTGGGAGAAAAAGTTTGATCACCCTGTACTTTTTCAAAATATAATTTTTCATTCTAGATTAAAAAACCGGAATGAGCCAAGAATTTTTTTCGACTAGTCTAGTCTCGAAAATCACATTTAGGCCTTTTAACACGTTAGATTCTGCACCAGATAAGCACTTTATCTAGATAAATTTGTTTTTAGATAAAAAGTTTCAATCAAATAACCGAAACAACCTGAAGTAAGATATCTCCAACAGTAAATGCGTGAAATGAATGACAAAAAAGAACTTTTTCGCAGATTTTTTACTCCTATCTCGTTCAGCACGAAATGCTCAACAAAACGCTCCCAATAGCACAAACCGGCTTTTGAATGTTAAAAAAATCTGGCTGGCAGGCACCAGTACCGATGTAGACCGAATCGACGGTACACCAAAATTTTTATAGATCTATTACTAGGTTGACTTTCGAAATAAGAAACCACGGAAAAGTTCGTTCCCGCCTAAAGTCCAATAATTTTTGATTCTAGAATTTTATGACTTTGCCAGTTTTCTTGTCCGATCGGCGACAGTTTTGCCGAAATGAATTGCTTTCCTCTATATAAGGAATATTTTTCGAAAAAAAGTTTATTCGGCGAAACTGCAGAATTAAAACATCTTTTTGAATTTTTTAAACTAGACTATTCAAAGATAACTTGCAAAAAGCCTCAAAATTTTGTGTTAAAAAGTATTGGACTGGAGGTGGGAACCAATTTACAATAGTTTGCTATATTGAGAGTCGACTGTACCTCTATTCGACTATACATCTAAAATTTTTTTGGAATTGTGTTTTGACCCACTTTTTCGAAAGTTGTCTCAGGCAATTTACCAAGCATTTAGTAGCTCATCTCACTGGCTGCAAAATGGGCAGTAAATTGCATGGAAGCAATTTACGAAAGGTGGGTCAACAACGCAATGTCACAAACACGATTTTGAACGAGGGGGGGGGCTACTATTAGAGATTTTACGGTATTTTAATTCTTAAAAGTTAATTCAGAATATACCGTATTTCTTCTAATTGCCGCATATGTGCGCTTATTTTTCAATCACCCAAAAATAGGAAATTTTCGGATGCTCAATTAAGATCTGAAAAGTGGAATCGGTAGAGCTCGTGGGAGTTAAGAAAATGCATCAAACAGCTGATCAAAAAATTTACTCTGCTCTGAGATATTAGTCCTCAAAGTTGGGGGTGTGCGGTTATTAGAGAATGTGCGGCAATTAGATTAAATACGGTAAGTCAAATTGAAGCTATAGACATAGATTTGAAAAGTGGATAACCAAAGAAGTCCAAAAATTTCACTAAAAGAAAATGAAAAGAAATTGGCAAATAAATAATAAATGAGAAAGTCTTTGGTGGATAGCCAGCCGTTTTACTGGCTCCAAAAGTCATGAATCACAATACGAATTAATTGTTTGTAGCTGCAGAAGATTGAAAACAAGATTTGTTTTCAAAATATGAATAACGTGCTGATATTAATTAGCTGACAATGAAAATGAGTGTGGTCTGTGGGAATTTAGTCCAGAGGGCGCATTTTATGATTTTTCGTAAATCGTTTTTAAAAGTCTCTCAACTAATTATTTCGTCCTAAAAACGATAAAAAAAAACGTTGTATATGACACTTTTACGAAAAAAAAAATCAATTAAAAAAGTTAAATGAGCCAAAAGAAAAAACTGGCACTAGGTCATTTCGTCCCGGTCATTTCGTCCCGGTCATTTCGTCCCGGTCATTTCGTCCCCGGTCATTTCGTCCCCTGGCCTTTTCGTCCCCGGTCATTTCGTCCCCAAAAACCGCCAATTTGAAATTTTCAAACAGGTTCAAATACTGGGGATAGTAAATACTTTTTCTAACTTAAAATTGTGACAGGAATTGGGTTTTTGAGGACCAAAATTGTTATTTCACCCACCCCAACTCTATAAATAGGGTGGGTACCTCCTGGTCAGGTGAATATACACCTGGATAGCCTGAAAATTTGGATCAAAAAATTTTTTTTGTTTTCGGGTTCCAAAACCTATTTTCTGTACCTATTCGAGCATTCTAAAGATGGTTTGACAGTAGTAAAACTACGTTTTGACGGTATTTTCACAGTTTTCGTAAATCTTGCAAAACGTAATTTTAGCACTGTCATACCATCTTTAGAATGCTTGAATTAGTGCGAAAAACAAGTTTTGGATTTCCCAATAGCGTAAAAAAATTCGATCCAAGTGGACGACCACTTGGTTTAGTTGGTGCATGGCAGATCCGAATGATCCAACTGCTAGCATGGTCAGATGCTTTGCAAAAATAGTTAAATAAACAATCTGGGTATTGTCGAATAAGTACTGTCCTTTAGGTACCACCATACCTGCACGCTGAGAAAAATCGGCGCCGGGCGCCGACCCAGGCGCCGGGTCTACTAAAATCGGCGCCGGGCGCCGGCGCCGGCACCGGCGCACAATTAATTCGGCGCCGGGCGTCGGCGCCGGCGCCGACGCCTAAAAAAGGAAATACGGCGCCAGGCGCCAGCATCAAGCCATTTTTGTAAATAAAATAATAGAATGTAACAAAGACTAATCTAACATTTTATGTTTTTAAATAGAAATTTTTTGTATTAGGAATAGCAACAATTATGAGAAATTAAAAATTTATCATGTTGCGGTTATAAACAAGCATTGTTTTGCTTTTTAAAAGTACTGGGCCAGTGGAGCTTTTACTGCCGGCTGTCAACATAGCTGTTATGCTGAGCATACGCTCAGCAGCTGCAGTACCTGCGGGAATAGCTAATAAATCATTGGCTATTTTTGTCAAAGATGGGTATGCCTACAACGAGTCGAGGAAATAGTGGATAACTATCTTCATCAGATAGTGGAGAACATCAAAAAAAAAGCAAAAACCGGTGATGAAATTTTGTGATTTACATGTGATAAACATAAAAAATAAAAATTTACTATAAGATTAAAATAACTTGTCTGCAAAAAAATCTGAGAAAATTTTGAATTTACTAAAACATTGTCAAGACAGCTGAAATCTGAACATTCAGGCGCCGGCGCCGCAGCTGAAGTGGCGCCGGGCGCCGGCGCTGGCGCCGGCGCCGGCGCCCGACTGTTAAGCTTTTTTAGCCAGCGCAGCGCCGGCGCGCGCCAGCGCCGGCGCCCGTGCAGGTATGGGTACCACTAACTAGAAATTACTATCTAGCACCACCCAGGCACTTCCACCTGAGCACAGATTCATAGTCACTGCCTTGTTACTACCACTAAGTACTACTTTCTCGGTACTACAACCTTCATACTATCACGTGGATTCCCTACAGGATAGAAAACTATTTATAGGAAAAAACTCCAGAACTGGGGTTCCTTATGTTTTAGCATTATAAAACCGTGTTCAGAAACCAATTATGGATAGGTACGATAATTTTTAGTTACTTTCAATTAAATCCAATATTTCGGATTCTGGAGGTGGATACCCATTTAGAGAAGGTACCAGGAAATTAAACTATCATCATGAGGCTCACGGGTCTTATAAATACAAATATATGACTGTAATTCAAGAAAAAAATGTCTGCTACCACATGGATCTGAACCTGTTTGAAAATTTCAAATTGGCGGCTTTTGGGGACGAAAAGGTCAGGGGACGAAAAGGCCAGGGACGAAATGACCGGGGGACGAAATGACCGGGGACGAAATGACCGGGGACGAAATGACCGGGGACGAAAAGACCGTCGCCCGAAAAAACTAAAAGGTAAAAGGTAAATCAAGATTTTAGTCGAATTTCAGTCAAATTAAAAGAAAATCGACGCTACTCGTTTTTAATCATCCACTAAATCTAAATTTGCGCTTTGATGTGTCCCCATAAGAAGAAATCGCACGGCGTGAGATCTGAAGAGTACGGCGGCCACCGTACAATGCACCGTTCAATTAACTCGTACGAAAACCGTCTCTGCAGATGCATCGATGTCCAATGCCAAAGCATTGAGCAAGCATACGGAAATATTGAGTGAATGAAAATTTGAAATTTTCGAGATTCCTTTGAATATTGCTGTTATTTCTGTCTTATGTTTTCTGGTGTTGTTGAATAAAGTGTTATCATGAATGTTTGGTACCAAAACAGTTGCGCACAATCTACTCGCGCCGAAATTTTATGAATTCAAAAAGTTATGAGCAAATCAAATGTGGTAGACAAGAATGCCGCACCCTGCACAACTTTCAACGAATTTAGAAGATTCTTGCTCGATACTTTTTCCATTCACGGTCAGACCGTTCTTTGAACACTAACACCTTTCCCCAAACTTGGAGAAGAAGATGAAAGCAGGTGTATAGGCAGCACTGGGCTTAAGCACAAAAATTTTATTGTTGGATGCCTTGGTCCCCCAAGCTGATTTTTCTGCGGCCTTTTTCTGTGGCGAACAAACCCTGCATGAATTACTTACCTTAACGTGAAAATGAAAAAAATTACATGCAAATGTGGTATATAACGAAAGTCCTCAATTTGAGAAATCTAATAAAAAAGATATTAGAAAAAAAAGAGCCATTTTAAAATAATAAAAAACTACGCCACCCTGTACTTCCTTCTGCATCAGATGCACTTCTTTTTACAGCTGACTTACTCTTTTCTGCTTTTTGTACTTCTTACATTATTGTGGTAACAGATTATGTTACTTTACTGCAACAAGAACAATTTGTGATTAATTTGGGCGCAAAAAATACATTTGAGTGGTAAAAAATTGGAATTTTAGGAGGTAAAAGATAAATTAGAAGGGGGATTTACATACCGTATTTACGTAGACCCTCTAATTGTAGCCAGAGGCTTTAATTAGAGTAAATACGGTACTTTGAGGGTACTTATACAGTTGGGGTCACATTTTGTTTCCTTGAAAAATGACCAAAAATCACGTCCTAAACTATTTTTTCTGCTCATTACGATATAAATAAATTTATAAACAATTACTGATCAAAAAATTATAACTTTTCTCAAAAAATACTTTTGTCAAATAAAAGTGAGATTTCTTTTTATTGTCTAATGTCTGCTTTAGTCCTGGGAAAAGGTAGGCCAGCATAAGTTAGGACGAACTCGAACCTGTTTTTTTACTTTTTTTAAACATCAAGAAGCATTATTGAGTCCGTCTCAACATACGCTAGCCTACCCTAAACGTCATAAATCACTAAAATTGACCCTAATTACATAAAAAACATCTACCTTTGAGAAGTTAAAGTTAACTTTAGTTGAAAAGGTTATAATTTTTCGATCAGAAACTAATTCGAAATGTTTCTTCTATCGTATTAAAAAGAAAAAGTTGTTCAGGACGTGATTTTCGGTCATTTTTTCAAGGAAACAAAATGTGACCCCCACCTGTATAAGTGCCCTTTGAGGAGTGTTTTCAATTTGAGCTTTATTCGAACAGCGCAAGTCTCCTTTCTTGAACATTAGATGCTTACTATTTATTTTCGTGATATATCTACGTCACGTCCACTCATTTGGACAGCTAAGAGACAGATATTGTCAAAACGAAAGAAATAAAAAAATGTTACTGAAAAAACAAACTAGGATGTTCATAAAAACTCACCCTCGACTAGTCTAGTCTCAAAAATCACAAGATTTTTTTTTTTCAAATTAAAACTTTTTACTGCTAACAAGAGCACCAGCCAAAATATAAAATGTAAACGGCTCATATTTTTTTCGCTTTTAACATTTTATATGTTTTTTGATGCGTTGAATAAGAAAAACATGAGGATAGCCATCTTCGTTAGTTGCCAAACTTTATTTTTCAGAGGCCTGGTCCCCAAGCTGATTTATTTGACTTCTTGAAATATTGCATAAACCAGCTTGGGAATTACCATTTTACATTCTGGACTGTGCCTAGGTGATGAACAGATCAAAAATACATATTGATAACATTTATTAAGGTTTTGAATTTCTTTTTGAAAGATTTGTCCAAAATATCGCAAGGATTTCGATTTTGCCAATCATTTTTCGAAAATTGAATAGTTTTGCCATCTAAAAACGCTAAAAACAATAGGCCATTATATTCTGGTTGCACTGTAATAGCAAAATAAATTTAGCACCGAAAATTTGGAAGCGCTGTTTGGCAAAAGTAGTAGTATTCTAACCAAAGATATAGTTTAGTTCATAGAAAAGAAGAAAAATTAAAATAGGCTTTTAATTTGGTTAATGTGTTACTACTACTCTTTCTAAGAGCTCTTTTTGCGAATTTTATGAGAATGAGTCGAAACAATGCTGTTTGCAAATTTAATTAACTCAAAACTTTCGTTTTTTACGTTTTTGAAAAGCACTTGACAAATTCAATTATTATTATTTTTATGGTGTTGGTGTTGAAAACATGCATGAGTAATAACAAAAATAATAGCAAGGTAGTTAGAGTTTTAGATGACGCTAGCTATTAAAGCGGGTTCAATGATGAGAATTGATGTGAATTTCTTGAAATAAAGTGGATTTTCAAAAAAGAAGTAGAATATGTGCATTTTTTCGTGAAAAATGCTACTACATAAAGTGCTTATTGAGATTTTAGAGCACTAAAGTTGTGAAACTGCAATTTACCTCGTTAAGTTGGACTCAAGGATGGACTCAAACATGTTTTCCAAATTACGAAAAGGTAAGAAAACATGTTTAAGTCAGTCCTATAATACGCTGGTCTACCCTTGCCTAAAGCCTAAAAAATTTTAAAATCTAAATTTTTTTGATGACATCGATAGTAAATTGTAGCTTAAAAGATGCTTACCGTTTCTTCTCTAATAATCCTCCACCCTACGGAACTCACATCTCAGTCTAGAGCAAACATTTCACAAATCTGTTTTTTGCGTTTTCTTAACTAGCACGAGCTCTCCCGATTACACCTTTGGTCGACTACCCAAAAATCCCAAAATAGACCTCAAATTTTTCCGATATTTAGGGGTGGAAAAAAATCCCCCATGGGGGATTAATAGAGAATATACGGTATTTAAAGTAACAATAATAAATTTTTGTATAAATTTGAATAAAACAAAGAAAGGGACCCGGCAGTTCTTCTGTGGACCACTCCAACCTATTTTTTGCGTTTCAAAGCAATTCTTGCCTTAAAATACTTTTTGATTTTAATCTTGAACGGGTGTCAAATATTTTTTGAGATACAAATTTTAAAACGATTTTTCGATGGCTGTCAAATTCTCAATTAGTTTTTTTATGCTAAATTTGCAAAGCCCATGAAGAAATTTCAGAGTACTTTTCTAATATGACAGAGTTTAAATGAAAATTGACCTAATCCTAGTATACTCAGACTGTCGGATAATTTCAGGGACGACAGCAAAACAAGCTGCTCTTTCTGATATATTTTAAATATGTTCAGCAAGCCGAAGAGGCGCCGGACGCCGCTTTTCTTCTTTCGGCTATTTGAGGTACAAATGGCGAGGTTTTTAAAATGCTTTTTTGTAATTTCAATCTAAAAAATCGTTAAATTTTACTGATTTCAAAGTTTGTCCGTCGTGTTTGTCCCCAAAACGCAAACATTTTATTTTTCGACTTTACACTCAAAAGAAAGAGGAGATTCTGTAGTTGTGCACACTCTTTACAGAGTTTTTTGGATAAATTATACGCTGCGTGAAAGTCAAAAACAATTAAAAAGTGTGACTGACATGAGTCAAATACTATATGTATATTCAAGAAAATAAAAAGCTTTCGACGCTACTGGAATATACCCTCTTTTGAAAAAAATTGTACAAAAGCGATTGTCAGTAATGGTCAGGCCCTGAAACTAAGCCTGAGCTTAGGGCCTACACCTAAGCCAAAGCCTAAATTATTGGGTGGGGTATATTCCATTAGCGCGAAACCTTCTTGTTGGGTTTCGAAAATTCTTTTACAAAGTGAGAATAAAATTATTTGATAAGTCTAAGATGTGGATTGTGAAGCCTAACGAGAAGTCTCTTATAGCTTTTAATATATTCTGAAGCCCATCAAAAAGCGCAACTTATTTTGATCTCCTCCGTAAAATTATCCGACAACCGGATATTTTCGAACCCATATTTTAATTTATTCCTATCACTTAATATACAGTCGACCCTCGCTTTAACGTAACCGCTAAATGTTCCTTTCAGATTAAATATCTTGAAATCGCAAGTTCAACTTCCCCGTGAGACGCATCTTTTTACCTAGTTTTTGGCTTCATTGTTTTTGCTTGATTCCCTGCTTGTCGTTTTTCGTCACTTCACAGCAAAGTATTGTGGCTGAGGAAAACTAGGACAATCACACTATGGGCTGCAGTAAAAACTGTTGATTTTTTCGTATTTTATTTATCATTTTCATCAAAGTGGTAATTCAGTAGGTGAGTAAGGCATTTGCAAAATTGTTGAACTCAAACATAACACCGTGAACTTTAACCACTTCTACGACAGTTCAATTTGGACAGGGAAGTATTTCGAACTATCTTTGGGAAAAAACCTCTGGCATTTAAAAGTCTTCACTTCTAGTAGCTATTTTGAGAAGTCGTCTACAATCAACGCTGAAAACACAAAAAATGCAGAGAAAAAATTTAGGATACAAAATTTGTACATCTAGCTGCCTGTGTACTTCTATCATGCGTACAATTTTTTTATTATATAGAGTCACATATTCTATGAACATTGCACAACATTTTTCGTAAACTAATATTGAATTTGTATAGAAAGTTTTTATAAGTTAAAAAAGCAACATAAAAGCATGACCTATTTAGTCAATTGATGCGTAAATTTTCTTTAAACAGCTCATATTTTACTAGTATTTTTTTATTTAGAATTCTTTTTTTGTTTAAATTGTCTATAAGTATGCAAAATATGTTATAGAGTGCACTCTCGCTAACCCGCCACTATCGATAACCCGCCACCCTCAAGCTGGCCAGCCATTTTATGCTCGTTAAAAGCTTTGACAGTACGATTTAATGAACTTTTTTCATTAAAAGCGGTTTTTACTCGCTTTTAAGAACCACTGTTTGATTTTTAGAGAATCTTTTTTTGGTTGTTAAAAAATCGATTTAAAGAATTTGATTATTAATTTACACAAATTGACAGCTATTTTGCAGCAGCTATTGCATCTCTAAACCCATCAAGCCCCTGCGCACCCAAGACTCTTGATCAAAAATGCATTCCAAACATATTTTTGCCTAGTTATAAAAACAAGAATAAATCAAAAAAGTAGGCAACTCATGATCCTTCACTACCTTTATCCTGGTCCCCAAGGCGAAAAGTCAATTTTCGGCCAAATTCTTTTTAAAATAATCGGTAGATAGTACCCCCCCCCCCAAATAACCCCTCCAAAAAGTATTTTTTCCCTAAGCCAACTTTTTTCATTTTTCACCTATTTCACACCTTTTGCGTCGACAATACCAGCACACTCCACATTGCAGTAAATTGGGGTGAAAAAAATCAAGGGAACCGAAAATAGTAGGCTTGGAGAAAAATACTCTTTAGAGGGGGGTGCACTTGGGGGTTTTTACGAGTCGGTCTGGCACTAAAACATGTTTTCTATATTTTTAGATTCTAAAACACTTTAAAAGCACTTTAAACCACTTTTTGAGTAAAACCCGGATCGGATACTCCGGCCGTTCCATGACTTATACGAGTTGTGTTGGTGAATTTCAAGTGGCCACCACGGAGTCAATATCACGCCACCAGAAACCCAGAAACACAATTAATACAATACACCTCTTTAATAGAACGAAAATGGCACTTGGGATGGCAATAATGGAAACAGTCATAATTTGAATAATAGACAACTGAGAGATTCTATACAGCAGCAGCAGCGATTCATCTTTGGCGCTTCAGAGCATAGACCACATCCATTGGGGTGACCTGCAAAAAGAGATGATTAAATAGCTAAAGTTCGAGTCAATGACTCCTACCGTCTTGCGCTTGGCGTGCTCGGTGTAGGTCAAAGTATCGCGGATTACGTTCTCTAAGAAGGTCTTGAGCACGATGTGAGTCACGTCGTAGGTCAGCCCACAGATGCGCTTCACTCCTCCTCGACGGGCCAAACGACGGATAGCAGGCTTTGTGATCCCTGGGATGTGGTCACAAAGATTCTGAAAAGAAAAATATAGCTGACACAATTATGAAGAAAGGTGGGAGTGAAATAACCTTGTGGTGACGTTTAGCTCCATCTTTCCCGAGACCTTTCCCTCCGTTTCCAGAGCCAAGAGCCATGATATCCTTAATGATTTCAATTAAGTTTATTTTTTTGTATTGTCTGTTTACACAAAATGCATTAAAAGAGATTTTTTGTAATTTTGGACCAGGTATAAGGAAATTTTTTGACCTCAATTTCTGACCCCTATTTTTTGCCTATCGTGTAAAGGAGGTTGTCGTTGTTGTTTCAGGCAGGGTTTTACTGATTACATTAATTGTCTATTAAACGTCCCTCTCTAATCAAAGCCTCCCTTCTTTGGTTTTCAGAGTTGATTAATCATTAACGATTTTAGAATTCTTTGGGGGTTGAACAATAAATGCCCCGGGGCGTTTAACAGAAAAAATACGGTGAGTGTCGTAAATAGTGCAACTTGTATGGATCAATGACAAAATCTGCTGTTCTTTGATTTGTTTATTTTCCAGCAATTCTTAAAAACATATCCATAGGGTTGACGAGTCGAAAGCTCGGAATCGAGTAATTTCGAGTAATATTTAAAAATTTTCGAGTATCGAGTCGAGTACTCGAAAATCTCGAGTACTCGCCTACCCTACATATATACAATGTGATATGTCCTTTGACACCGAAAAAGACGCTCTTTCTTTTTGCAGAAAAAGATTCGTTAAAGGACCATGGTTTTTGCGCGCAGTGGAATGTTCAAAATTTGAATTGGCGGTGGACACTTCTCTTTGGTCTCTCACTGCACTCTTTGGAGTCGTTCGCCATAACTCCAAAGAGTACAGGGAGATACGAAAGAGAAGTGTCAACCGCCAATTCAAATTTTGCACATGCCACTGCGCGCAAAAACCATGGTCCTTGAAAACAGCAGTGAAGAATTTAACAAAGCATTTTTTCGTAAAAAAAATCCTTTTTATTATTATTTTTTATTTTTATTGTATGCATTTAGTACTCAAAATGACCGCTATAATCTAGCAAAGATTTTGGTGAATAAAAAATTAAAATTTTTGAAAAAATGACTTTTTTTACTTTTAAAAAATGACTTTTCACGAAAAAAATTACAATTTTTCGCTATTGTTAACCAGATGAAAGAGTGCCTCTTCCGGCGTCGAAAATCATATTACATGATATACATTCTACTTGAAATTGCTGAAAAAAGATTAACAAGTAGCAGTGATCCCTGAAAGTTGCACTTTTTCGACACTTTATACGTAAAACTCTGCCTAAAACAACCTTCTTTATGCGATAATCATAAAAATAGCATAAAAATACGGGTCAGAAATCGAGATAAAAAAAGTGTGGTCCGAAATAATAAAAAATGGCTTTTAAAAATTATTTACTTTTAGGGCTTTTGTCAAGAAAAAGTTTAAAGCGCATGTTCTATTGCTTAGTCATATCTTGTGATTAGATTTTCTCGCTCAATTTGGCCAAAGTTTACATTGACATACAGGCCAGACAACAATGATAAAGTCAGACAAAACTTATTATTGATCTATTTGCTTCTCTATTTACATTTCTTCTACTACTAATACAACAAAAAACATTTGTGTCTACTTGTTTGCAAAGCCGCATTACCATTCAATCAAATAACCTTTTACTTTTTTGAAGAAAAAATTCTATGAATACAGTGGTTGTCAAAATTAGGACGGCATTTCGATGTATCTAATTTCGTTTTTGACTTAAATTTACTTATGTCACTTACAAGCCTACATCGAGAATTTTTTATTGCATATTCTTTTAGATCGCCCGTGACTTCTTAGTGAAACTGGACCTTTGAAGAGGTATTTCCACAAAAGGTGGTACAGCGATTAAATCAAAGCAATGAATTGCTGGCTTTATATGGGCATCATGGATTTTGTTGAAAATTTTCATTCAATTTTTTTTGTTTTTTTCATTTATTATTATTTTTTATTTTTAATTGTATGCATTTAGTACTCAAAATGACCGCTATAATCTAGCAAAGATTTTGGTTAATAAAAATTTATAAGTATATATAAAATTATTTAGAAATGAGCAAAAGCAAGTTAGATAACTCGTTTTACTTGACTCAAACTGAAATATGCTTATCCCTGACTTGCTCATTTCATTAATCTAATAACTTTTATTTAATTGATGTACCTTTTGTGGAAATATCGCATACAGGGCACGATTTCACCAAGAAGTCATGGGTGCTCTACAAGAATACCGTATCCGCTCTAATTATAGACCCCTCTCTAATTATAGACCCCTCGAGGGGGGTCGAAAAATTATTGACCCCTCTCTAATTATAGACCCCCCTAAGCCATTTTGCCTACACTGTCTTACTGTTCAAAAAACCTAAAAAAATCGTTTAAACTGTCAGTTTGGTAAGCATAGGAAAATTAGACTCTAAATCAGTTGTTCTATGTTGTTGCTTTTTGTGTTTGTGTGCCTTTGCTGTGCTTTGTAAAAAGCACAGCAAAGTAAAACAGTAAAAAAAGTGTTGCATCGTTAATTTTCTACTGTTCAGGCTCTTGAAAATGAACGACTTTGATTCGTGGCTGTATGGTGATGACGAAGATCATATGGGATGGGGAGATCAAGCAATTGTGGAGCAAATCGAAAGCGATGATGAAACAGTGGCTCTGGGTCTGATAAGTGTTTTAAAGAAGTCGCAAAAGACCAAATCTTACACCGTTGCCCGTAAGCTAGAGATCGTTGAATACTCGAGAAAAGCCAACTCAATCCGAAGTGCAGCAAAAAAGCACAACATCACAATGAAAATTGTGCGAGATTGGAAATTAAAAGAACCTCAGTTACGCCGTACCAGGTTGGTTATTTATAAGTTCTCAACTTTTTTTTATCGTGACTTTACGTTTCTATAGGGATACTGTAAAATAGGGTCAAAAGAGAAATCTCGCTGGTGCTGGTCGTCCTCTTTTGGATAAGGATTTCGACATGCTATTAGCAGGATGGGTTCAAGAAAGAAGAGCTCTTAAAATGAATGTCTCCCGCACAATGATAATGGATAATGAATTTGTTTGGCAAGCGGTTACTTGTTTGGGACGCTATCCGCTGCCATCTCAGCGAAAAAAACAAAGAAGGAGCTTGAAAAGATACGACTCGACTCAAAGATACGACTAATTTACAGCCCAGAATAACCCGCGTGCTCCTGCGACAGATGTCTATCTTCAGTGGATCTATGAAGCATGGCAAAGTTTGACTTAAGAGATGATTGCAAGTTCCTTCAAAACTTGTGGTATACATTTACCCCATCTCTTCAAAGTGTTTTGTGATTGTTTTTCTTAGGAATTACAAATGCTCTGGACGGATCAGAAGATGATTTGATTCATTGCTTTAAGCAACATGGCCCAGCTTCTAATGGCAGTGTTCATAGTCGAGTTGACCCCTCAAGTTTTTAGGGGTCAACTTTTGTCAAAATTACCAAAATATCAATTTTTTGAAGGGAAAGTGCCAAATCTAATATTTTTCACCCCCACTCAACTTTTTGAGCTCTACAAGATGGCCTTTACAGAAGTTCAAAATCCTATCTTTACAAAATTTTAGCAAAAGTTGACCCTAAGTTGACCCCAGTTGACCCCTCAACTTTTTTTACTCACCGATTTTTCTGCATCGAATTTTCATAAATCAGTCGGAAAAACTGCCTATATTTTCGTGTAGAGCTCAAAAGTTGCCCTAGAGTCATAACTATCAAAATAAATAAATATTGAGAAAAATATTGACATTTTTTGAATTTAAGAAAAAGTTGACCCTAAAAGTTGACCCGACTATAAACAAGGCCAATGGACGAATTCTTTTGCAACAAGCCCGAGAAGATGCAGATGTGGAAATGCTGCCTTTGGAGGAAATCGATGAATATGAAGATCAGGAAAATGGCTATGAAAGTGATGTATCGATTGAATGAGATCGGTTATGTTATTATGTATTAAATAAAATATTTCATTCGGAACATTTTATATAAATTCTCAGATTTTTAGCGGTTGAAAAATTATAGACCCCTCTCTAATTATAGACCCCATCGAGGGGGGTTGAAAAATTATAGACCCGGGTCTATAATTAGAGCAAATACGGTATGCGATAAAAAAATTCTTGAGATAGGCTCTTCAAAATCACATCCCGGATCCCTTGTTAACCATGTTTTGAGATGCCCATCAATTTATGAAAATTTTTGGATTTTCCATTCCACGGTCAGTGGGCCAAGTGGGCCCGGCGTACCTTAGATTTACCGTATTTCCTCTAATAACTCACCGGGTGATTATTTTTTGGATCGCTGAAAATTGGAAAAATTTGAGGTCGATCTCGAGATTTTTGGGTGAAAATATTAAATTTAAAAACTGGAATCGGTAGAGCTCGTGGGAATTAAGAAAACGCAATAAACAGCTTTGCAAAATATTTGTTCCGAGCTGAGATATAGGCCTCAAAGTTGAGGGGGTGAGTTATTAGAGCAGGGTGAGTTATTAGAGGAAATACGGTACTCTGATTTCTTGCAAACTATTTTAAAAAGACCTTCGCCATTTGATAGCTAATATATCAGGCCGAAAAATAGTATTCTTCGGGTAAGGTCTAAAATATAAAGCTATGGCCGGCTTCTAAGCAGTTTGAAAAAGACAGTTTTTATCACTTTTTATTCACACTTTTGAGACCTCGCCGAAAATTTCGGTTAACTAGACCAACCAACCGGACCGAAATTTCTGGTTCGGTTAACCGAACCGAAGACGGAAGACCGAAATATGTCGGTTTCCTATCTAAAAGATCCAAAAAGCTAACCGAGCTAATAGTAATACTCGTTACAAAGAATACCTTTTTGAGCCTAATATCTTAGCTATCAAGTGGTAAAAACCCAGTTTTTCAAACAGCCTGGAAATTTATAGAATGTTCAGAATCAGTTTGAGCCCGTGTTTGGCCTGTGGACAGCCCTGAGATTTTTTTGGTGAAAAATCGACTTCCTCATCGAAAATTAAAAATACAGGATAAGTTATCCTTAATCCCAAAAGATCTTGCTAAAAATTATTTTTAGGGAACTTTGATATAGCTATTTTGAAAACGCTGACCAACAATAAGCTATCTCCTACTTTGAAAAAATCTCAGCTCAAATTACTTCATAAACACTTTTTTCTTTTTTCTCAAACTTTTTCTAAAGCAACTGTTATTTTTTGTGCACAAAATTAATAATTCACTTTCAAATGAGTGGTTTTTTAAAAGTTGGTGCCAAATTTAATTATTATTTTTTGAGGAACTGTTAAAAAATGTGATTGTCTTGATATTACCCTTTGCTATAGGGATACACTGCAAATTTGTGAAAAGTTACATTTCTTAGAAAAATCAATTTTAGAGTGCTTTGATTTGTCTTTTTGTATCTGTCAATATTGCAAATTCTGTGCCCAAGATCTCTTCCAACCCTCTAAACTTGGAAGAACTTGCTATTGACGATTGCTCCGATTTCTGGCCTTCTAATAACTCAGAGTTCAAAATGCCCAATATCAAAGTGTTTTCTGGATCTTCTCATCGTGAGTTTTCTTTCATCGATTTTGATAGTGAAAAAAAGTCAGAAAACTTAATTTACATATTTTATTTATAGGCTGAAAAATTTATTTCAAGTACAATATTTTAACCGCTTTTGTCTTTTTTAACTTTTTAACTTTTTGATCGAAAATCTAAAAATTTTGAATTGTTGTCTTAGTTTTAGTTGAATTTCCGTGGCAGTCCTGTATGAAAAATATTATTGAGTGATATTTTTTTCGACCACATAATATCACAGAATCTTTGGCCAGAAAAAATATTCTGTAACTACTTTTAAATATACTGTGGCCAAAAAATATCATCTATTTTAATTTAGCAAAAAAATGTAGTTTTAGTTTAAAATTGACTTATTCAGCCGAACTGACGCAAAGAATTTGTGAGCGACTGCAGCTGGAAGTTTCAAAGGCTTCCTTGAAGAAATTTAGCAATAGGGTATCTAATTTATCGAACTTTCTTTCTTAGTTCTGTGGTTAACTTTAGGAGACAAATGTGGAAATCGGCGAGTCAGTACGTGGTGAAGATGTCTATATTATTCAGAGTGGTTGCGGGGAAGTGAATGATCAGTTGATGGAGCTTTTGATTATGATTAATGCATGCAAAATTGCTTCCTCTTGCCGAGTTGCTGCTGTGAGTTTTCTTCAGATGATATAGATTATTTTGAAGCAACCCACACTTTAAGGTGATTCCTTGCTTCCCATATGCTCGACAAGACAAAAAGACAAGTAAATAAAACAAAAACTTACTTCCGCTCGCAATATATTTTTAAGATCAAGAGCACCTATTACTGCTAAACTGGTAAGAAGTTTTGCACTTTTTACAGAAAAGACCAAAATTGAAGATAAAACTTAATTTTTTTTCTAAGAGCAAATAATATTTCAGGTGGCTAACATGTTGACTGTTGCTGGAGCGGATCACATCATCACCATGGACTTGCATGCCTCTCAAATTCAGGGATTTTTCGACATTCCAGTGGACAACCTGTATGCTGAGCCAGCTCTTCTGAAGTGGGCTTTTGCAATAAAATTTAAAAAAATAGCTACTTAAACTGGCATTTTAGATTTATTCGAGAGTCAATTCCAAATTGGCAAGAATCAGTTATTGTATCTCCAGATGCTGGTGGTGCCAAGCGGTAAATAAGTTCAGATTTGCCTATATGATCTGGCTAATATACTGTTTTAGTGTAACCGCAATTGCTGATCGTCTGAATGTCGACTTTGCGCTGATCCACAAAGAGCGAAAACGGGCCAATGAGGTAGAGAACATGACGCTTGTAGGAAATGTTAAAGACAAGGTAATCTTTTTGTAAACTTTAATTTTTTGTGCATTGCCTAATTATTATTTATTCTAGGTTGCTATCTTGGTAGACGATATGGCAGACACGTGTGGAACTATTTGTTTGGCTGCTGAAAAGTCAGAAATTTAATAGGGCTACATATTTTGACAATTCAAAATGTTCAGGCTGAGTGAAGCTGGAGCCAAAAAGATCTACGCTTTCTGTGTTCATGGTGCGCAAAAATTTAGTCCTGATTTTCACTGAAAAAAGTTATTGCAGGTATTTTCTCCGGACCTGCCATTCAGCGTTTGAACAACTCCAAGTTTGAAGCCATTGTTGTGAGTTTCATAGTTTTTTTTCTATCAAAAAAGAAATTTAAATCACCTTCTAGGTAACCAACACTATTCCACAGGAAGAAAACATGAAGCAGTGCAGCAAAATTCAGGTATTTTTGTACTACTAACTAATAAATATTTTTGTTAACCACTTTTTCAGTGCATTGACATCTCTATGATCTTGGGCGAAGCCATTCGAAGAACTCACAACGGAGAGTCGGTGTCTTACTTGTTCTCGCATGTTCCCATGTAGACGGTCGTCATAATCCAAAAGAAACTTCATTTATCAGCACAAAGAAAATTGCCATCTATTTTACATTCTTTTATGGGCGTCGCATTTTTACATGACAAAACATTTTTTCGATTAATTTATTTTTTGCTGCAAATCATTTCTTGTTTTTTTTGTCTAGAATCTGACCTAGTGGTTCCAATCACACTATTTTGTTGTCTTAAGCAACTTGAGAATAGTGAGCATGGTTATTGGATTAATTTTCATCGTTCTCTCAGTGATCAGACAGTCATTTTTAATAGACGTCTTTCTTTAGCTTCTTTTGCCAAACCATTTTCTACCTGCGAAACTTAAATAAGACAGCTTGCTCGGTAAGTACTGGCTAAAAACATAGGTGAAAAGTTTAGAAGAAGTGACCAACTTTCGTGAAGATATCCCAATCTTTGGCAGAAAGTGCAAATTAGTTTAAAAAAACCGTGCTCACTACTGCTCAGTTGCTGAAAACAACCGACGAATTGGATTAGAGACCCTTGGTTAGGGTCCTATAGAAAAGCAAGAAATTAATCAGAGAGAGAAAAGTTTTCGTCGTGAAAAATGTTTTTGTCAAAAAAAAATGTATGGCCCTTGTTTTACTATCACAATCGTCAGTTGTTAAAAGTTTAATAGCTAATTTTACAACAAAAGCTACACAAAGATCACAATTTTAATAGATTTATTGCTCAGGCTGTTATACTGATCTGCTATAATAATCCAGTGTTGTTTTCGCTGTATGCGGGTCGTTGTTTTGGAAATAAAAAATTAGTTGAAAAAAATATTACAAATTTGCCTTTTCTCGGCTTTTTCCCAGCTATTTTTGAAATTTTTAATCGTGTTGTTTGCTTTGCAATAAGTATTGTCAGGAAATGACTGCCTATGGGAAGAGGCCTTCTGCCTTCTTTGTAATACTGATTTGGGCCGCTTACCTATGCTCTGCTCAGGGACAAAACTTTGAAACTGGTGATAATGCAAGTAAATTGATTTTCAATATTTTAAAGTATTGATTGAAGTTTGGTCAATTTAGCTGTTGTTGGATGCTCGTAAGTTTTTTGTGAAATTAAAAAAAGATTAAATAGTTTTTTCGGCTTCCTAAAAATCATCTCTCAATTTAGGGCTGCCAACTGTACTTTTTTTTGGTTTTTACTTTATTTGGAACCTCGAGTATTTAGAACTTTCGATACTTCACGTCAAAATCTTTATTTTTCACGCTCAAAACTTAATAAGCACTGAATAAAATGGCACTTTTTGGTGAAAAGTAACCACATAGAACTTTATTCGGCAAAATGTAATTTATTTTGAAATTTTGAGTTGACAATTCTGGTTTCGTTTGAATGATAAACCGCTATTTATAAATAGTCCCATTTATAAGATCGACACTGACACTTGCTAAACAATATTTTGCCTAGTAAATTTACTAACGATATTTTTTTTAGAAGTCACTGTTCCTACAGAGATGATACCTTGGAATGTTGGAACAAGACTCTCCACTTTTTTGAGGTTATAACCATCTAACAAGCAGAAAGAGTCAAAACTAATTTGATTTTAGCACCTTCTCCTCGGCCAAATGAGGCACTATGTGGCTGTGCAAGTAAAATTTTTAAAAATTAGGCTGTCACAACTTTGAGAATAATTTTTTTTTAAATGATTGCCTCGAAATTGGGCTTGGTCATATTTTGGGAAACTTGTGCACCTGGGGGCTCCTTTTCCTGTTAACTGTGAATAATGTTTTACTACTAAGTACTGAGTCTAAGTTTACCAAAATATATGTCCCAGATACCGAAAAAAGTGCGTAAGACACCATTTAGTTCTGGCAAACATACGCTGGCCTACCCTGGGCGTCAGCGTGAAAACAAGGATAGTGAAGACGTAAAAACACTACCGTACTTCCTTTAATAAGGCGGCCGGCCGCCTTATTTTTAGGATGCTCAAAAATCAGAAAAATTTTAGGTCGATCTCAACATTTTTGGGTGAAGATCCAAAATCAGCGGAATCGGCAGAGCTCGTGGAAGTTAAGAAACATCCTTTGAAAAAAATTCTCTGGGCTGAGATATAAGTCTTCAAAGTAGAGTGGCCGCCTAATTAAAGAGAGTGTCCGCCAGATGCTTTAGTGCCCATACTTTTTTCACCCTGGTTATTGGCCAGTACTTACTAATCAAGCTGTTTTATTTCACTTTATCAGGTAATTAGCATCAACGAAAAAATACCCTAGATTCAGCTGGACCAGAATTCATGATTTTTTTGGTGTAAAAAGGATTTTTTTGGTGCAAAATTACTTTTTAGACGCATTTTTAATTTTTTGATCTTTTTTAAATTATAGGTTATACTTTAATTAGGTAGCTCTGCGATTCTAGTTTCTGGTGAGATATTATTTACTGCAACATCACTCTAAAAAGCATTACAAAAAGGTAAGGGTTTGAAGCAAACCATTTTTCCTCATTTTCTTCATGGTTCCACCTTTTTGCGCTACATTTTACGCAGATGTTAAAGTAAATGATACATATACTGAAACTAGAATCACAGGGCTACCTGATGGTGTTATTACTTTTTGAAAAAAGCTGAATAATAAAGTAAAAAATGCAAAACTGAAATTTGCGCTGAAAAAAAAGTAAATTTGCACTGAAAAAAGTAAATTTGCACTGAAATTTTTTTTTTCTGAACCGAAAAAATCCATAATTGGCAAAAAAAAGTTCTCATAGTGAGGGGTGTCTGTCGATTGGAAAGCGATGCAATTTTAGTTACCGTAAATGTTTTAATAAATCCCCCCCCCTCTAATAGAGCCCCCCCGCCTATTTTTTACCAAGATTTTAGAGTTAAGGCATTTTTGATTGACAATTTCCAGATTTTCGGGGGATCGAAATATAGAGCCCCGGGAGCTCTATTAGAGCATTTGCAGTACATTCGAACAAGGTTTTAGTTATAGCAAAAAATAGTATGGGTTTCAAAAGAAGATAAATGAAACACAAAAATTAATATCCCGTACGCAAATTTTATCTATCCATATGGATGAATTCGATATTTGATGGCCGGACTAATTAAGCGACTTGCAAGCCATTAGATAGATTTAAATATTTGCAGATGAACATAGACCAATGGAGACGTCGTCACATACACCCTTATACCCCTGAATTTGAGTTGAGCAAGCAGATGTCTATCACTTCCATGAGTAATCCTTCTAAGCGAAAAAAATCTATTTAATCAACGTTTTGAAACATAATGTTTTAGAGTCTCACCTACAACCTGAAGACATCGTCAATTCGACCACCGTCGAATTGGTGGTCGGTGCTTTGGTGGATTTAGCAGCTATGCAGTCCACCGGTAATATTACCTGGATGCCTCACTATAGGTTGGGTTTAACATTCAGCAAATTGGCAAAAAAATACTATATTTAGTTGTCCCATTCCTTGCGAGTACAGGTTCTTTGTTTGGCGCAACCTTTTCATTGCTTCCTCGGTAAGAACATTTTGAATTAAAAAATGTTTGATATTTGTGACCTTGGAGTGTCCACGTTGTGATAACACTTTTATTGTAAATTCGCTTGTACGCTATCCCCAACACCCACCTTTTGAGGAAAAGTTCAAAAATTAACCAAAATACTGTTTTGAATCCAGAAATGGGATGCCTTATTAAAAAAAATGTACGGTAAAAAGTTGTGCTCCAGTGCAAGGGTACATGACAATTTTGTGCCGTCAATTTTGTGCCGCGACAATTTTGTGCCGCTATAATTTTAAGCTTTCAAAGCATGTGACCCTTAATGGTTCTTCACCATCCTAACTACTCCATTACTACTCCTAATGGGGGCAGTGGTAAATTCCTTGCGGTAAATTCCGCCTCCAAATTTTGTTCTAATCCTACGGACAGCGGACCTTTTTTCTTGAATATCAATCATAAACTAGTTTTTATAAGACTTTTAGGCCTCAGGGGGGGGGGGGGTGGGGAAGCACCTGGTACCTCGCTAAATGGGCATCCAATTCTAGAATCCAAAATTTCAGATTTGGCTGGAAGTAATTAAAATAATTGTAACCTAACCAGAATCGTGTCATGAAAACGGTTTAATAATGTTAAACCGGCAATTTGACTTGCATGAACTCCAAGTCTGGAGTAGTTTCGTATCCCGTGGGGTGTCCAGGTGGTGCTCAGGTTGTTGTACCTACGTATCGGTATTCAGGTTTAAGTATGTGGGTAGTAGTACTTAGTTAGTGGTACCCAATGCTCAGGTGGCTTAGGTGGATGGAGATATCTAAAGATGCGAATGGCTATCCACATCTTAGGTGAATGGCTATCCAATGGATAGGTTTGATAAGCAAGTTAACTATTTTGCTCCACTAAATCCACAACGGGGTACAAGTGTCGAACCTGCATGTCCACTTTGGGCAAATTTTAAAATTTTTTGATTTTCCTTTTTTCGATCAAAATTTGTATTGAGGATTTATATGTGGTGAATCTGGACGTCCGCCTGGGGCAAAAAAATTATCTTATGTTTCGGCTTCAAAAAGCATTTTAATGCACCAATTCCGATAATCTAAACATAGTTGTAGGTAACAGACTGTCATTTGAACAATTTACGAAACTCAGACAATACCCTACAAAATGGCATTTTACTATCGTCAAACTTCTTTTGAAGGCTCGTATTAGTGCATGAAACATGCTTTTGAACTCGAAAGACATAAAAAATTGCACTGAGTGGACGACCGACCACGTGGTTTGGTTGATGAATGGATCATCCAGTAGAACTTAGGTTGGATAATAAAAAACATTTGAAATAATAGGAGTTCTTCACAAGACAAAGAACACAAAATTTAAATTATGGCGGCGAAAAATTGTCGGCACAAAATTGACCGGTACCGCCAGTGCAAGGTTGCGAACTCAAATTTAGAAAAAAACATTTGGCCAAAAAATACAGTTTGATCATTTTTCTTAAAAAATGCCATTATATCCAGTGCTTATTGGTGTTCGAGTACAAAATTAAAGATTTTGACGTAAAACCTCATAAATAAAAGTGATTTCGGATACCGAAAAAGTATAATTCGTTATTCTGTTTTAAAGGGGCATGCCCACGCTAATAAGAGGTGGTGCGCGGGAATTCAAATTTTTATCCTAATCATTGAACTTCTGCACGGATTTTCTTCTTGGTTTCTAACGAAATAGGGCCTAGAATTTTATTTTAGGCATGGTTTTGTTAGAAACGAAGTTAAAAATTCGTACAGAAGTTGAATCATTAGGAAAAAAATTTGAATTCCCGCGCACCACCTCTTATTAGCGTGGGCATGCCCCTTTAATGGTATTTCATTTGTATCTGTCATTTTGACGAGAAAGTTTGCGAAAGTCCCAAATACTCAACTCCTGCATATCATTTGGAACCCATCGAAAAAGTTGTTGGGGCATGGCATTGTTTGTTACAAAGTATCAACCTCTGAATCGCCTCTTACAAGATAAAACTCCCTAAAAAACATTGGTTATTAGCAGTGTTTTGCTGAGGACACCTTTTGGACCTGTGAGTGAGAGTGAGTGAGAATGACAGTTGTCCTCACAGCCTGTGAGTAAGAGTGAGAATAATTTGTTCGCCCTCACAGCTTGTGAGTGAGAGTGAGAATATTTTTGTCCTTACAGTCAGTGAGTGAGAGTGAGAATCGAAAAAATCTTGTGAGTGAGAGTGAGTGAGATTCTCACTCAAAGTGAGCTCAGCAAAACACTGGTTATTAGTACTAACTCAGTGCTGCTAACATTCCAATCTATTCCACAAAGGCTTGTTTTTTGACTATAGCACCCTTAGTGCTTTAGTGTTAAAAAACAAATAAGGAATTTTGTACAGTGTCTGTTAAAAACAGCTTAAGGTTTTGCGTAGGTCTGTGTGTTTATCTGTGTTTTCGAAACTCACACTCACACTAACTTCACATACATTTTTTTCCTATTTTTGTTTTCGTATATCAGAAATTTTTGCACCATTTTGTAGCTGAGATATTTCTCTATCGATTGAATGGTCAGACACTTTAGTTCAAAATTTTTTTTGACAAAATCACGCCAAGTGTGAGGTAAAAAACCAAGTGTGAGCCTCACAAAATTTTTGAACTGAAGTGTTTGACCATTCAATCGATAGAGAAATATCTCAGCTACAAAATGGTGCAAAAATTTCTGATATACGAAAACAAAAATATGAAAAAATGTATGTGAAGTTAATGTGAGGCAAAAGTGTGAGTGTGAGTTTCGAAACACTGGTAGTTATTAGTAGTTACTAGTGCCTGCCCGCCCTACGGGCGGGTTTCATTTTCCGCTGTTATTTCCGTAGAAATTTTAAATTTATTTTCCGCTTATATTTCCGCTGCATTTTTCGATATATTTCTTGCTGATATTTCTGTAGCATTTTTCGATTTATTTCCTGCTGGTATTGCCTTAGAATTTTTAATTTACTTCTTGATGATTTCACCTTCAAATAAATTTCAAGGCATATGAATCTGAGAAAACTATAATCACATACTGTCCTCTCTAAGACTTATCCACTCTTCACACAGCTGACAAAGTGTTTATTTTTGTCGCGAGATTCACAAAAGCTTTCGCTTGTGCCTTTATTGAGATTCATAAAGCGTATTTTGTGTTGCGTGATTCATAAACACACATAACTGAACATGAGTCATAAGCTATGAAGTCCTTTCCAAAACTCACAGAACTAATCTACCTGTTAACTTGATAAAGGCGTGTTCATGTTGTGCATAATTTTTTTTTTTTTTCTGAGGTGAGACTCGTAAAAGCGTCTTTTCAACTGCTCCAGATGCTCAAGAAGCGTTAATGAGAATACAACAAACACTCCCTGAAGAAGACTCTAAAAAAGATTAAATTCAAACATATTCTCGAGACATAATTAATCAATTTCCTTTAATCCGAAAATGAGCAAATATCTTGTAAGATACACACATACTACACACGACACAGAACACAAACGACAAAACATAAATTTTTATTGACAAACAAAAGAGAAAATTGAAACAGGCGCGAAAAGTTAAAAAAATGGGCCGTGCGACCGAAACATGAGCCGTGAGCTATTGACTCCTTTCAGAGACTTACAGTATTACTCTATTTTCCAGTCTTTTTCGACGTGTGTGCTGAGATCCATACAGGAATATTTTTGCTGTGCATGATTTACAAAAGCATTTGTCTTTATCATTGTGGTCAGACTTGTAAAAGCGTCTTTAAGACTGATCAAGAAGCGATAATGAACAATACCATTTTCTTTGTAGGGATTTATAAAGCGACTTTTTTCATATGGCATTGATTAATAAAGAATTTGTTTTGTTGATGCTGGAGGTTTGCAAGATTTATTTTGTTTTGTTGAGCTTCATGAGAACACGGTTCACAAAAGGTCAAAATCAAACACATGAGAGCCAACCATGAAGGCAAGCCAATTAATCCCCAATAAATTAGACAAAAGTCTCGCTCAAAATAGAATCGATGAATTCCCAAGATAAAAGTCAACTAATCTCATGTGACTTCGAACATAGAGCAAGATATATTAAACGGGATCAGGACGTTTGAGTCCCGGGCGTTTGGGTCCCACGGCCGTTTGTGTCCCGGCCGTTTGTGTCCCGCCGTTTGTGTCCCGGCCGTTTGGTCCCAGGCCGTTTGGGTCCCAGGCAGTTTGGGTCCCAGGCAGTTTGGGTCCCAGGCAGTTTGGGTCCCAGGCCGTTTTACTCCCCAGCCGAGCAATCAATGCTCCCCAGCATTGATCCCGCATTTGGGCCCCGCATTTGGGCCCCGCATTTAGGCCCAATTATAAAAATTTTATATTTTTCAACGCAGATGTGTTGTACGTATTAGAACTGGTGCTGCACCAAGAAAAAGCTATGTGGGTCATCAAAGGTCAGCCATTATCCCGTACCATGTACCCCAAAGGGTCAGCCCTTATCCCGTACCATGTACCCTTAAAGGGTCAGCCCTTATCCCGGACCATGTACCCTCAAAGGGGCTTTCTAATGAATTAGGTTGCCTGCCGAAGGCAGGCAGGTGGAAAATCTAGAAAAGTCAAAATTTTCGATGTATTGTATGCGGAGGGCCCAAACGCGTAGTAACCGGAAGTAGACCGTAAAGGCTGAATGGCAGCTTGCTGTTGATTTTCTTCATCGCTTGAATAGCCACTAAGGCCATTTACAATACAAAACAAGACATTTTTTAAAAATGAATAATAGTTGTGCGGGGACTCAAACGGCCGGGACCCAAACGGCCGGGACTCAAACGGCCGGGACACAAACGGCCGTGGACCCAAACGGCCCGGGACTCAACGTCGCGGACCCATATTAAACATCGTAGACGAATTGCACATGAGACTACACATACTACAGAAGACATGAGGCACAGAAGAAGAAAATTTTAGTTTTATTGACGAAGACATACAGACAACTGATACTAAGACTTTTGAGGACTTGATTCTTAAGCATCCACGGAGAGGCATGACACCACCAGAGACGAAGATGCAGCCATCAGTTTTCACGCCCGAATGATGAAGATAGACGACACACGGCAATATCACCTGCAAAGAAAAGAAACAATAACAAATTTGTTTTTATCACTTGCTTAAGCAGGAGACTGATGCATAAAACTAACGCACACGATAAATTAGCAGGAGACCAAAACACATGAGTCACAACAAAGTCACATGAGATATGACCATTAGGCATATGAGACAAAAGACTATGAGACAAAATACATGACCATGACACGTGACACATGACCATCAGAGTATGCAAGAAGGTTGGACCATGATTCAAGATAGAATTCTTCAAGTTACAAATAATCTCAACTACTTTGACTTTGTTATCGTTTAATTTGAGATTCAACCATGAATCACAGCATATTCCAACTACTTCAAGTTATTACCATTGATGAAGCAGCTGGAGTGTACCATGGTTCCTACTCGAATCATGACGATTCACATAAAACATGCTTGAAAAAAATTATAACAAAATGGTAACTGCAATAAGACCACATCATGAATCACAGTCTTACCCTCCAATACCTTGACTTAATTACTCGTCAATTTGAGACTCAACCATGAATCACAGTTCAGTCCAAGCACTTCAAGTATTTACCATTGTTGAAGCACTTGTACTGAACTATGATTCATACTTGAGTTAAGAAAATTTCAAAAAAATTAAGAGACTCGAGTTCAAAAAATTCAATCCGAGATTCAAACTCAATCCAGGTACTTGGACGATTCACAATAAGTCGAGAAAAAACATGAGAGTCTCACTGAGATGCGACCACAAAATTAATTCGAGAGAGCCGACTGCTCATCACACTTTAAAAGAAATAGTGAGAGACTACTCTGTACTAAAGACTTGAGAAAATTTACTTTTCATGTCGAGACAAAACGGATCAAGTGTAGTATACACCCTTCACTCAAGTGTAGTATACACCCTTCAGTCAAATTAGCTTGGGGGACCAAGGCATAATTTTTAAAATTATTTTATTTTAAAAAAAGTTGCCTTGGTCCCCAAGCTAATTTGACTGAAGGGTGTATACTACACTTGAGTGAAGGGTGTATAGTAAAACTTAGCGACAAAACATTTTGTGACATTTAAAATTTTGCGATGACTGACATACAGGCAACTCTCTTTTAGAATATAGGATTTCTGAATGTTTTGGCCCTTACCACTCGGAAATCTCGAACTTCACGCAGAATACTGTGAAATAGTCGCAGTAAAATAAGCGCTATAATTATACTCAAAAATAATCACGTCGTCAATTACAAATCCTATTATGAAAATATGCATTTAGAAGTTCAAAAGTGATCAAGTTTTTTTGACATGCCATTATTGATAAAATCACAATTTTTGAGATTTTTTTATTTTTCACCAGACTCTGCCCAATGAAATATTTAGACAAAATTTGATTTTCCAATTACTTTTTCAGATCCTAAATGTGCTTCTCCTGATTGCTATTCTACCATTTGTCAAGCGAATGACCAGAAGTGATGCTAGTGAAGCACTGATTGGGGGACTAAATAGACCAAAGATTCTAAATTTCTATCATTTTCGCAAGACCAGATTGTACCTTTTTATTCCATCAGCTTTTTTGTTGGTTAAGATAGCTGTAGTTGCATATATGTAAATGTTTCCTGATGTCTATAGCGTCTTTCTTGTACTTTTATGGCCTTTTCTGCAGCAGACTTTTTAAATGTTTATTTTTTCAATAAAGCCAATTTCTCACAAGTGTTTGAAACCAAGTGATGGCTTATTTAAACTTATCAATCTAAAAATAATATGTCATTAGAGAGAACAGACACAAAGCTGAAAAATGGTGTGAAAAGAGATATGATCCAAATATTGATAAGATAAGGCTTTGATGATCCGCCGGGAACTTTTAGTGCAGCTGTTGTATTTACGCTTGTATTTATCTTGGTTATTTTCTTTTTTTGACAAACATTTTACAGTTGTCATAAATTTCAGGTACTTAGTTTGACTTGAAAATCAGCTCTTAAAGCAATATGGAGTTCAAGCAATTGTGTCCTCTGCGAGCTACTTCGCCATGCCATGATCGCAAAACTGTGGATTGGATTCACCAGCAAAATCCTGAAGCAGCCCAAACAGTGAGTTTACCTAGGTGTTATACCTTTTAAGACTAAAATTTATTAAGGCTAATATGCACATTCTCAAGTGGCTCAGCGATTTTTGTAAAGAGTTAGTTTATAAAGTGCCGGCCGATCGCCTTGTTGCTGCCCTGCCTTTCTTGAGGCTCTCAGTGATGGTATCCTGCTGGCTAAACTAGCTAATGGTTTGTCTCCTGGATCTATTGAGTGCATCTACACCAAGAAAGTAAATGAGAAGCAGGTCTACAAAGATGCCAACATTGAAGGCTTCATCGACTTCGCTAAGAATGTCGCAAAGCTGGCTGATGGATGTGTAAGTTTTTTTGTTTTAGGCACTTACCGTATTTCCTGTAATAAGGCGGCACCCTCTAATAAGGCGGCACCCCAACTTCGAGGTCTATATCTCGAAGCAGAGTAAATATTTTGGTTATCTGTTTGATGCGTTTTCTTAACTCCCACGAGCTCTACCGATTCTAATTTTTAGATTTTGGTTGAGCACCCGAAAATCTCGAGATTGAATTCGAATTTTTCGGATTTCAGGGGTTTGAAAAATAAGGTGGCATGCCGCCTTATTACAGGAAATACGGTATTCAAGCGGAGCGCATTTTATAATATTCGTAAAATTAATTTAAATTAATTTCGTAAAATTAAGTAATTTTTATACGCTAAGAACAACTAAAAAATTGTTTCCTGACAAAGTAATGAAAAATTAATTTTTTGGAAAAACTTGATTGATTTACCAAAACCTTTTTTAATTTTTCCCAAGGAGAAAAGTCAAACTTTGGTTTAAAAAAGTTTAACTAATCGATTTTTTCAGTAGGAAAAAGTCAGAAAGCAGCTTTTTAATGTTTTTAGCGTAAAAATAACTTAGGAGACGTTTAAACATGATTCGAAAATGATTATTCAAACAATATTATGAAAATGTGATAATTTTAAAGACGATAATACAGTCTTACTCTCGATTTAAAGAAAGAAGTTCGTTCACACATTGGGTCAGACACTTTTTTTAGCCCGGTTTTTTTAAATTTTCGCCAGTTAAGTTTTAACAGTCTAGTCATAAATATCGCAAGGATTTCGATTTTGCCGATTGTTTTTACGAAATCTAAAATTTTTTTCTTTAAAAAACCAAAAACTCAATTAAAGGACAGGAATTTTGAAAAATCATTTCCTTAAAAAGAGTTTTTGTTTTTTTAGAAAAATAGATTTGAATTTCTGAAAAACGACCAGCAAAATCAGAATCCTTGCGATATTTGGGACCAGACTGTCAAAACCGAACTGGCGAATAATTTTAAAAATTGGGCCGAAAAAAGTGTCGGACCCAAGGGAAAACGAACTTTGACCGTCCTCTGGGTGTCCTTAAATCGAGAGCGAACTGTAGTCTTATCATGGAAATAATTTTTTTTTAAAGTATTAGTAAAATTATTATTATTTTTATATATTTTTCGTTTATTTTTCAATTTTTTTTAAATTTTAAATGAGATACAGAGCATGCCTCATACTTTACGATAAATGGTCAAAAGTCATATAAACAAGACAAAAAATGTTCAAAGAATTTTTATTAAAAAACTGCAAGTTTTAGGTGTTCCTTGCGGAAGATTTGCAAAACAAGTATTCTGACAGCTATAAAGCTGTGTTTTACACGCTTTATAAGCTGGGTATTCAAGCTCCACAAAAATTTGGCAAGCCTGGTCTTAATCTTGAGCTAATTGCCAAAGATGCTTCCACAGCTTTCCAGAAGAGTCTAGAAGAAGCTATGAAAGAGAAAGCCAACCAATGTGAGCCTGTCAACACGCACTCTAAAAAAAGAGGCACATTTCGAATTTTTGTGATTACAACAACTGGAAGCCGAATGCTGCTAACGGTCCATCCCAACGACAGTGTAGAGAGTCTGAAGGCGGCAGTACAAGACAAGGAGGTATTCCGGTAGACCAACAGCAAATTATTCATACAGGTAATCAAACGAGGAAAAATTCAGGCCAAACATATGAGCCCAAACCTAAAGAGGAAAAATATTTAAGAGTCAAATATCGAGAGATTGCTCCTCGGCTATTATAAGAAGGAAATAGCAATTATTCGACATCCATTTTTTCAACTATCGTATCTTCTCTTATAGAACGCGGACCCTCAGGGCCAAAATTACAGTTGTAAACAACTTTTTATTCAGGGTATCAAAATGCGAAATTACTTTTAAATTACTTTTAAATTACTTTAATTACTTTTTAAAAAGATTTTTACTTTTTTGGGACATGATATCTTTTTTATTCTTAAGTTTTTACGTCAAAAAATTTGTGCGGTGCTCAAAAATCAATGAGCACTGGATAAAATTGCACTTTTTGACGAAGATTGACCGTTAATTGTGCATTTTCGGCCAAATCTAAATTTGAATAAAGCTAAATAAAGCATATTTTCGCACCAGATAGTGGTATAGAACCTAGATACATGGCTTTTTATATTCTTGTTTATACTGTAGAGTTATTTATACACAATGTTTTTTAAGGAAGACAGCTTCAAGATGGCCGAATACTGATGGATTATGGCATACAAGACTTATCGACACTTCACTTGGTCTTAGCTCTTAGAGGCTGCTGAATATAGAACGCCATGGCCTTCTATATGTGGAGACCCAGACAAATCCGTAAGGCACCCACTACAAATGAAGTTCAGTCATGAACCAATCAAATGATCTTGTTGCAAAATCTTCCAGCCACATGAAGTGCACTGCTTGAAAAAAATATTGTCTATAAGATGTTTCTTTTGGTTCTGGAATAAATGTTTTTAAAAGCTACCTGAAAACAGGTGCATTAGCTGATAACCCTGCTCCAGCCAGCTGGTACATCACTAACGTTGTTGATAAAAAATATTTAAACAAAAATACAGTCAACTCTCGATTTAGCAAAAATTTTGCGAAAACGAATCAACCGACCTTCGATTGAGAATTCAATTTTGACTTAAAAACATTTTCGGGTAAAAAAGCTGTCCCTCACGAATTCGAAATTCCCGTGGCCATAGACGGCAATATTCTGTTATAAAACATTTTGGCTTACTACTGATTTAACATTTTAATAAAAAAGTGGTTTTAAAAAAAATCTTAATTTAAGTTAATTTTGACTTTTTGGACATTTTTTTACTTCAGCAAAAAAGTTGGGTTCAGCTAAGTTTATTCAATTCTTGGCTTCTGGAAAAGGTTGAAATTTCAAAAGCATTGTAAGCAATGTAATGTATTACGAGCATTACGAGCCACGAATCAAATATCGCATTTTAAGTGTGAAAAATCGGAAGTATTTGTGCTTCCCAAAAAACTAGAGCAAAAGTTAAAATCTACTGAGAAAACAAGGTTTTGAAAGTAAGCCGGAAATTTTTAAAAACTATCCAGGGTATTTCAGACACTAGCCACATTCATTTTACTATATGTGCAGTCACTTGAACATTATGAATGGTGCACATTTGACAGCTTTGCAGAGGAGTTTATGCCAATGAAAAGTCAAAGATAGTTAATTAATTAAGTTTTTAACATCTTATTCGATGTGGGTTATTTGTTTAAAGGGCCATAGATTGTCCACCGCCAATTAAAAAATTTCCCTGATCATTGAACTTTTGAACGGATTTCTCAACTTGCTTTCTAACAAAACAATGCCTAGAATTTAATTTTAGTTGTAGTTATGTTAGGAATAGGGTTGTCGAGTCGAGTACTCGAAATCGATTAATTTCGAGTATTATTCGAAATTTTTCGAGTATCGAGTCGAGTACTCGAAAATTTCGAGTTTCGAATATCGAGTCGAGTCTAGTACTCGAAAATTTCGAGTTTTGATAAGATTTCGAGTCGAGTACTCGACAACGCTAGTTAGGAACCACGTTGAAAAATCCGTACACAAGTTCAATGATTGGGAAAAACTTTTTGAATTGGCGAGGGACAACTGTTGTCGGAGACGACAATGGCCCAAGCAGTTTGTAAAAATCTCACATACATACATGTATTTTAAGAGAATGGCCAAGAAGAAAACGAATGAGCTGAATAAATTAGTTGAAAAGCTATCATAAAATATTTTAATGTACAAGGTGGGCAATTTTTCTCTGCGTCTTTATTTTGCCCATAACTTTTTGTATTTGCGGTATTCAAACAAGATTTTTTTAATCGAAAGCTGACACTCTAGGCAATCGAATGACACCAAATTTGAGAATTTTTATTGTTGTTATCATTGTTCAAAACATGTTTGATTGCGAAGTATTTTTCTTCGTTTAGCCATGGTGTATGGCGCTCAAGAGAAGGCTAAATGCGTCGAATGGTTTATCGAGGAAGGCAAAAGCGTGGCCAAATTCAGCATTCAAAAAGGAATTTAAAGATACCAAATAGAGCTGCGATCAAGGACTGGTATAGCAAGTTCAAGGCGGAGGGCGATGTCAAGCGGAAAAGAAGCCTGGCAACAATCGCTGGATCGTTGGATCGGCTGTTCGAAATTGGTTGGACGAGAACTTCACTCTTCGTTAGATGGCCGAGGAACTCCTGCTTCTGCTGCTCCGTTTCACCTGATTTGACACCTTGCGACTTCTTTCTCTGGGGATGGATCAAGAGCCAAGTCTACACAACACCAATCGCCAACATGAATGAGCTCCGAACAAGAATCGAACGTGCCTTTGTAAGCCTTCCGCAGCAGATGATCAACAGAGCAATCGAAGCCTATGAAAAACGCCTGGAATACTGCCTTCAAGTTAATGGAAAAGTACTAGCAAGAATATGAATGAAAATCGTTGTTATTTTTGTCTGTTGATGATGCGTGTGTTGAAATAAAGAATTTTCTGCAAGTTTGATGTAATTCGATTGTCTAGAGTGTCAGCTTTCGATAAAAAAAGATCTCGTTTGAATACCGCAACTGCAAAAGTTATGAGCAAAATAAAGACGCAGAGAAAAATTGCCGCACCCTGTATAAAAAAATACTGTATACTTTTCTTTATGTTTCGACAACTTTATTTCATGATGAATTATTTCATCAAATTCAATTTCCGAAACCTAAGAAAAAGCTTACATCTTTTTATGAATAAAAATATTTTGCAACCTATAAAATTGTAAAAGTCATTTCAGTGTGATGTGTAAAATTATCCGACAACCGATAGATGAGTACCACCTTGCTGATATGTGCGATAGCGGAGCTCAAATAAATACGGCTGAAAATTTGTAAATTCGTGTTTGTTTAAGAGGCCTGCAAAACATGCGTACTCTCTAGAACATTGAACGACAAACCTTTTTTTGCAAAAGGCGCAATATATCATGTTGTTTTTATATAAAAACTTTTAACACAAGCGAAAAACGAACAGAGTTACTCAACAACAAGTAGTAGCACTCAAAAATAATCGATAAAGATGAATATTGGCAAAGCGTCACATTCTTCTTTTTATGAAAACCACTGCTGCTGCAAATAAGATGAAAGGCATTCTTTTCCTTTGACACCAACCACGTTATTGCATTAATCCGATCATTGGATGGGTTTTGTGGTCAATCTCTCGACTACAAACAGTCACTACTACTACTATAGTCAATATTACTACTGCTAATATTGCCACTCAAAGCCCAGATGAATCGGTTATCTATGGATTTGAGTGAATTATCTCTGGATGGACCACCTTGCAATTTTGATGAAGAAACCTGGCTAACCGGTGATGGATTATATGAAAATACTGGCGGGGATGAGGAAGATCTGAACAAATGGCTGGCTGGAGCTGTTAAGAAGGTCGATTTTAGGACGAGAAGCGCACTGACCAGGCGATTGGACAAGAAAAGTGAGTGCACTCGTGGTAATCCGTCCGAGCCTGTACAATTACTCGAAAAATAATATTTTCACTGACCATACTCTACGAGGACTGCTCAACAATTTCCGAAATTTTCTGTTATTATTTTCATTCGAGTCTATATCGTTCCATTCGGAACCGGGAAAATCTAAGAAAATATCTTTAACATCATTTACATAAAATTATGTTCTAAAAAATGGCTCAAACTGTTTTACCCCGTCAAATTTTATAACTTGCTTTTCCTCCTAGAAAGCTTTCAATTGATTTTCAAGTTTTTACACCATTGTGTAGCCCTGGATTTCAGCTTTCTAAAAAGCTATCAACTAACTTACTGAGATGTTCAAAAATTGGAGAAAAAAGTCTTTGTATGGGACAAATTGTTCAAAAATTAGGTGGCTATAAAAATACTTTTTTCGCCACCTTTTAAATATCTCAGTTAGCTGGTTTATATCTCGTTAGAAAGCTAAGATTCAGGCTGCATGCCGGTATAAAAAAATTTGAATGATCAGTTAAAAATGTGATTCACCATCTTACTTATTTGATCTTTTTAGAGCAGAAGCATGAAAATAAGGACCGCACTAAGAGCAAGATGGATACTTTACTTGATATGATTGGTATGTTTTGTTGGTTTCACAGTACTAGCCAGTCAGTCATTACTGGTCTAATCTTTAAAACGAAGTTACCTATATCTCTTAATGGGGGAAGGTTTGGAACCCCCCTGCCCATTGATGGATAGGGCCGTGGAGTACTCCTGGGTTCCGGATTTCGTACGTAAATAATTTTGAACAAGTTAACCGAGGCAAGGTTCATAAACAGGAAAAATCGTGAGAAACTCTGAAACCTATTCAACCTTATTTATCTGGTTTTCTTCCATGATGAAAGAATCCCGCAACAGCACATCGCTGAAAATTGGCAGGCATCGATGCGCAGCGTATGTAGGGGTTGAGTTTGCGTAACGCGTAGTTAACCTTCTCCCCTCGGGGGAAAACCTTCACTAAAAAGTGCAATTTACGAAAGTTGCTCCCTCCTCCGTTTGGGTGGAAAAATTTATAAGAGATTACTTCGCTCAATTACTCAAATTCAAGAAGTCGAAGTTGCAGCTGCGCTTATTAGCAATGATTGTAATGCAGTCAAGTCTCGCTATAACGACACCCCAAGTATAATGTCGCCTTAGGGTTCACAAGTTTGGTTGGTTGAAATTTAAACACAACAAAGTTCACCCGTAATATAACATCACTGCTATAACGTCAACGTGGAGCAGACCTATGGTGGGACTCAACTATACCCAGGGCTCCGAATCGTCCTTTTTAAAAAGATTTGTCCTTTTTTGGCACCCCAAATCTTTTTTATTTTTGAAAATTTAGTCAAAATCTTTTTTTTTCGCTTCAAAATGGCAACAAGCACTGGATAAAATGACCCTTTCACTTCAAAAATAGTCAAAATGTCCTTTTTTACCCAAATGTCCTTTTTTGAAATTTTTCATTCGGACCCCTGACTATACCTAATTTTTTCAGAGGAGGTCAGCAATGAAAGCAATAGCGAGCGGGATAAGCAAAGAGATAGAGGATTGAGTCCCAAGATACGGGTGCAACAAAAGCAGCAAAATATTGTGCAATGTAAGTGGTGGTAGTTGCTCTCTTGACATACATCTGTTCTTTTTTAGCTTCTATGAAAGCTTCATACAGCGACTGTACAGACAGCTTTGTAGAGGATGAAGATGATCTGTTTTATGATGCTGCTTCAGAGCAGCCACAAATTCATAGGACAGCTGAATCATTCGGTAAGCTCATTTCAATGAGTTTTTAGAAGCCCATCTACCAGCTTACAGGCTAATCATACATAAATTCGTAAAGCTTCGGCAACCTTTTTGAAAACTATCAATGAATTTTAAAGTTAACGGATTTAAAGAAATTCTTTCGCTGCTCCCTAGCTCGACGGTTAACATTCACATACACCGAAATTTGATATTTCGAAAATTTATTAATGAAGTTGCCTCAGACTATCACGAAAATACACACAGAAAAAGTGAAGTTGCGTTTAATGTTCTCAAACCTCAATTTCGTTGCTGCGTTTTTGCCGAAGCGCGTCAAAAGATTTATGGGTTTTCATTTTATGCATTATCAAGTCCTAGAAATTTTGATAAAATTGCTGATGTCTGCCAAATAAAAATATTGGGTTGGGAAGTAATTTCTGCTTTAAAATATTTTTTAGTTTAATTTGAGGATGGGTTTCACACTTTTGAATATATAAAAAGCTCTAAGATTTTTTATAGGTTTCACAATTGAAATTCTTTAAGAGTCACCAAAGTTTAATAATTTGACAGGTTTTAATTTCAAAATTTTCCTTTTGAAAATTGAATTAGGAAACCTATTAAATAATTTCAGATTAGTTATAATGAATTAAAAAATTTTGAAACCTATCAGAGAGTGAGATAAAAATAATATTAAAGCAGAAATTACTTCCCAGCCCAATATTTTAGATGTCTTTAATTAAATGTGTCTTGAATTATTTTTCTTCTAGAAAAAGATGGATCTAAAACGTTTCGGCTGGAGTGAAGAGTTTAACACTCGGGAGCCATGCGTAGTAATTGGTAGACTGGACTCAGAATTTCACGCTGAACACGATGATCTTTTTGGTTTTTTAAATTTTTGTCAAAAAAGTTTTGCTAGAGCCTTTCAAAATTTTGAGGTTTTTTATATTTTTGTCTTGGCACGAAATTGCGAAAAATGGTTATAACTTTTTCTTCACTGAAGATTTTTTCAATGTGTAAATTTCATGTTGTAGAACAGATTTAAGCCCTGTTTCCAATGAGCGGATTTTCCTTTCACTCTCACTCTCAGTCTGCCTCGCACTCTCACTCTCAGTGTGTACCCAACAGGAAAAAATTTCCTTTCAGTCTTACTTTCACTCTCACTTGCACTCTCACTCTCACTTTCAGTGTACCCAATGAGTTTTTTTGACTCTCACTCTCACTTTCAGTGTATCCAAAGACTTTTTTCAGTCTCACTCACAAATTTTCGGGAAGGAGAGAGATGTGCCATTTGAGATTGTGTCGAATCAAATTATGCCTTTTTGGTTTGTGCCCCTGCAGTTTGTGCCCCTGCAGTTTGTGCCCTTTTCAAATTGTGCCAATTCAATTTGTGCCTCTTCTGTTTGTGCCAATTTCAAATTGTGCCTATGTATTTTGTATCACGATTTTGACTAATTTTAGCTATCAAAATAACGTAATTATTTCCCAGAAGACTCCCAATTCAAAATCGTCCATGACCAGCACTTTGGGTCAAGCGATCACTTCACAGTTGCGCACAACACAAAAATTTTTTCACGTTTTCCATGTTCCAAAACCTGTTTTTTGGACTAACTCAGGCATGCTGAAGATGGTTTGACAGTAGCAAAATAACATTTTCTCGGGTATTTTTTGAGTTTTAGCTAATAATTGATTTTGCCAAAATCAATTATTAGCTAAAACTCAAAAAATACCCGAGAAAATGTTTTTTTGCTACTGTCAAACCATCATCAGCATACCCGAATTAGTCCAGAAAATAGGTTTTGTAACCCGAACAACGTAAAAAAAAATTTCGATCCAAGTGGACGACCACTTGGTTTTGTTGTACCCGGTGGTAGTACCCAGGTTGGGGACTCAGGTAGTGCAGTGGTACCCAGGTAGTGATGTTCTTGTCTTGTAAAGGGCTTTTAAAATTTAAACTGTTTTTCTATGATCCAACCTCAGTTCTACTGGATAATCCATGCACCAACAAACCAAGTGGTCGACCACTTGGATCAAAAATTTTTTTTTACGTTTTTCATGTTCCGAAACCTGTTTTCTGGACTGATTCGGGCACGCTGAAGATGGTTTGACAGTAGTGAAATCACGTTTTATCGAGAAAGTTTTGAGTTTTAGGCAATAATTGATTTTACCAAAATCAATTATTGCCTAAAACTCAAAAAATACCTGAGAAAACGGCCTTTTACCACTGTCAAACCATCTTCAGCGTCCCGAATCGATCCAGAAAACAGGTTTCGGAACGCGAAAAAAGTAAAAAAAAATTTGATCCAAGTGGTCGACCACTTGGTTTGGTTGCTTCAGACTAAAAATAGAATGAGGCTTGACTTGCCTAGGTAGGTTTATGTGAAGAAACATACCAGGAGATACAAAGAGAGAAATATAAATAAATAAAAAAAATTGAAAAAATTCACTCTCAGTCTGCCTCTCACTCTCACTCTCAGTCTTTTTCAGTTTCAAGTCTTATAAAAGTTGCCATTCACTCTCACTCTCAGTCTGTCTTTCACTCTCACTCTCACATTGGGTACACACTGAGAGTGAAAGTGAGAGTGAAAGGCAGAGTGGGAGTGAGAGTGAAAGGTTTGTTGTGTTTCCAATGAAGAGTGAGAGTGAGAGTGAAAGGAAAATCTGCTCATTGGAAACAAGCCTTTAGGGCTATTTTTTGAGTAGTTATATGCTTCTGTGTCATATAAATTTGTTTCTGCAAAATCCCAAAGATTATAGTGTCAGCTGTTTGATAAAGACTCATTTTCAAAAGTCTATAACTTTTTTCACTCGGCACCAACTGAGAAAAACAATGGATCATTTTAAAGAAATTTTCAGGGAGAATCCGAATCTGCAAAAAAATCATCAAAAAATATTTCCTCGCAGAGGAATTAAAATTTTTTGAAACCTATCAGTAGTAATTGGTAGACTGGACTCAGAATTTCACGCTGACACGCACCGGATTCGTGTTCAGCATGGTCGATTTGCTTGAAAACTGTTCTTACAATAAAAACCTCAGTGTTAAATTTTGAATTCTTCTTAAAACAAATAATTTTTAAACTTCTAAAAAATTGAATATTTAAATAATCTTTGTCTCGAAAGGAATTCAAAATTTTACATAATTTTAATCCAAAAAAAATTTTTCGAAAATTTCTTGCGCCTATCTTTTTCAGCACGAAATTCTAAACCGACTTTTAAGTGTTAATTCCTTATAGCTCATTTGATTCTCAATATTAGTTTGAAAAGTCAAGCCTAGCTTTAATAAATTTGAAGCAAGGTGTTAGCCTCAACTTTCAGATATAAGTTTTCATTGGTATTCAAATTTTGATTAGAGCGGCATTTTAGCTGTGAAATTCCGTGTATCCTTGAAAAACTCTAAGCCTATTCAAGAAAGTAGATTTGACAAATACATTTTTGTGGCCTAAAAGCGTGTAGCGCATAAAGGGGAAGCCCGAAATCTTTGATTCACATGGATCAAAGGCGACAGACGATCAGAAATCATGAAAACCTCTGACACGTAAAAACAGTTGGAATTTGAGCATAACGTGTACATCAGTGGTTGAATCTAGCAATCTCGTTTTTTTATTTATTTGTTAAATTCCCGCAAAAAGAGTTTGATGGGGGCTAAAATGTTTTGCCCCGCCAAATTATTCATTTACCCCGCCAAATCGTAAAAATGAGTATTTCTCGGTGTTCTTATGTCGTATATTTTTTTTTCTTTTGATCATCATGTAGCCCTGAATCTCTTGTTTCTGATAAGCCATCGACTGACCCCTTATCGTTAAAAAAATTGAGAAATACTTATTTTTATGAAAGAGAAGTTGTTTCATAAAAACGGGTATTTCTCAAACTTTTATCAACAACAAGGAGTCAGCTGATAGCTTATCAGAAACAGGAGATTCGGGCTGCATAATGATTAAAAGAAAAAAAAATTACGACCGAGAAATACTCGTTTTTACGATTTGGTGGGGTAAATGAATAATTTGGTGGGTGCTAAAGTACTTGCAGCTTTTGATGGGTTACCAAAATTCATTTCTGCAAATTTTTATTTTTGGCGTTGTTTGAAAGACGCCCACACGTAAAATTTGGCGATCTGCCTCAGCTGAGCACTGCCAGCCGATTTAAAGACCTGTCACCCGTGTCAGCTTCCACGCCCGTCTTTTATCCATGTTCGCGTTTTATGCTGTTAAGAAGATCACCGCATTTTTTTCCCTGTGATATCAGAATTTTCAGTGACTCCCAGCGAGCACCATCACACTGCTCAATCCTCTGCTGCCAGTACCAAGGCTAACCACGACGGTCCAAAATTGTCAGTGGGAAGCATGACCACACCCAGAAGAAACGGGCCTGCTACAAGAAGTCTGCGGAAATCCTACTCGCATTTTGAGGAGGGGCAAACCAACGGGTCTAATGCACTATTTTCTTCCCCTCAACACATGAATATGACTGAATTGGAGAGGAGAGCTAAGGAACAGGAACAAGGTGCTTTGTATATTACATACTTTCCTATTGATCAATAAATTTACAGAGTTAAAGATGGAGTTAATGTCCTACATGCAACACGACCGCTTGTATCCCCGTTCAAATGGGGACACTGCCTCTCAACACTCTCGCCCTAGTAAATACTTTAAATTAAATTATCAAGTTCTGTAGAATCTTATATTTACTGTCGAGCTTGAAATTGCTTTACCAACCATTTCGGCAGTTATCACATCCGCATGATTTTTTAAAGCTTTGGATTATGATATTTTTTGGACCCACTGCCTTTTACGTGATTATTTACCGAAAGGTCAAGTATTTAAAGTGCCCGCTTCTGGCTTTTTTCTGCCCACTTTTTTTGAAAATGATCAAAAATAACCCCAAATTGTGAGAATTTTTCTTACTTTGAGCTGCACCAGTATAGAAAATTTCCTAAGGAATCCGAATTTATTTACAGAATTTCCAAAAAGCTTTTGGCTGCTGAAATGTGACCATTTATTGCATGCAAGAGATTTTTTCGCCTAAATTCTGCAAAGTGGCCGAAACTGGACAGCTAAGAGCTTTTTAGAATTTCTGTAAACAAAAACGGATTCCTTAGGAAATTTGTATACTAGTGCGACTAAAAATAATTTTTTTTATCACAAATTGGGGTTATTTTTGATCATTTTCAAAAAAGCGGGCAGAAAGAAGCAAAACGGGCAGAAAAAAGCCAGAAGCGGGCAAAAAAAAGATTTATCCTTTACCGAAAACAATATCAACAAGAGTGCGGTGAAATTGTTACCTACAAAACTTGGGGATGTAACTCTTATGGTCAGGCACAGGTTTCAACTTGTAAAAATTATCGCTTTCATTTCTGGAATTTCTAATTTCAGAAAAATTATAAATGAATCTAGGTGCTGTTGCACATATTGTTGTGACCAAAGAATTCCTAAGCCTGATCAATTACAGAAAAACAACTGGGGAGACCGAGTTCAAAAATCAGTACCTAATATAGCATAGGGCCTTTTGTGAGTAAGCCATTAAGATTCGACCTGTATGCCAAAAATTGTGAAATCTTGACGAGCACTGGTTTTAACCCATCATTGGATTGATTTATTCTTAAGTTATGTGCATACTTTTCATGTCGTCGCTTAGCGCACTTGCACCGGGTTATCTAGAAAGTCTTGTATTGAAAAGACTTTCTGGTGTGACACTGTGATGGGTTTTCAGGTTTATGTTCGTAACAATTGCCGGAGCAAAAATTGTATAATTGATAACGCAACTAAATGATTTGATGGGTTTCAAATATTGGATTTTTCGGCGCTAGTAGCGAATACCCCCCCCCCCCAAGCATCCGACCTTTAAAAAATGCTGTACCTACCCTTACAAACAACAAGTTTAGGCTTAGCCCTTAGGCTTGGGTGTAGGCCAGCGTACGGAAGTTGTGACTAATGAAGAGTTTGCGCACATTTTCCGGGTCTGGGACATAAATTTGGGTACTTTTTACTAAAGTAAAAAAGTGAAAATCGTTGGGGGGGGGGGGGGGTATTCGCTACTAGCGTCGATTTTTCTTGTGAGGTTTGAATTCTAGAACTCATTAAAATTCTCTTATAACAAAATAAATATAAAAATCATCACAGTGTCAGACCAGAAATGTATTGATACAGGGCTTTCTAAACAGCCTGGTAGAGTTAAGAATTCAGTTCAAATATCTTTCTATCTTGACTTTCTAGACTATCCAATATTACGCACGTCAAATGTTTATGTTTTGCAGACAGCTCATCTTCCAATTCTTCAGCCAACCCTGTTATAGCTACTAGCAAATCAGTTGACTTCAGGAGCGTCGCCAGCTCTGTCAACTCCGAAATGTCCAGTTCTCGGTCTAATGACGGCTCTATAAGTGATTTGTCCAAGTTGGACAACAGGCCTATGTTTAATTCAGTGAGTCAATCAACCCAAACACAGTCTTTTTTAAATCGAAATTTCACACGCCTAAATTTTCAGCGATTGCCTTTGCCTAGAAGACCAGGTATTCCTGGTAGAACAGGGATCCCGTTGCCCACACCCAAATCTTCGTAGGTTTTTTTAATTTCCTTCTAATAGGTCATTATTTAAGTCTTGATTTGGTTCTAAAGTCGCGTTTAGATAAATTGTCGACCCAAGTGTCGACCTAGGCAGTCTTGGGATATAAATTATTTTTCTTCATTTTCCTATTACTAGGGTTGAAATAATAAATAAAAATCGGATAATTTTCCGGAGAATTCTTTAGAGTACACATCTAGAATTTTGTACGGAAGAACTGAAAATTCCGGAGGATTGTACAACCCAGTTGTCACCATGGTATAACAGCAACTCGTTACAAATTGTGACTCGTTACAATTTTGAATTTTCAATTTCATTTTTTTGACTGTTTTCTGCATGTCCTCTTAACTTTTTTAACTTAGGCCTTAGGCTTAGGCTTAGGGTAGGCCAGCGCACGTTAGGGCGGGCTCAAACGTGTATCTCAGACTGAGCACCAAAACGCGCCAATTTGAAAAAACTGTAACGAGTCACAATTTGTAACGAGTCGCCTGGCAGTCGTCACCATCTTGTATTCAAGATGCAGGGCTTTAAAATTAGCTATAAACAAACCACATCTGGCAAAAACACTTTAAGTGAAATTGCTTAGGTCCGCACTAAGGTCTACTCTCGACCTAGTTTGGGCCGGAACAGTCCGCCGGAGTGCGGAACTAAGCAACTTTATTCATAATGTTTTGCAGATGTGATTTGTTAAAAGCTAATTTTAAAGCTCTGCATCTTAGCTACAATATGGTAATAACAAAAAATTCAACAAAGAAAAAATGTATTGCTATTCTCAGATTCGTCGTACAATTCAGTGCTGTGAATCTCGGCACCGGCTAAGCTTCAGGCCCCTGTTTCTAGCAGTTATTAACATTACTCACCCCGTTGCGGCGGATTATTAGGTAGCTAAGAGATCGGCCCGGGCTAGGAATAAAAAATTAATCATTAAACATTTCTACTTAGCGGCACCAAATTGGCGCCGAAACATTTTACACGAGAATTTCACGTTAAAATGGTTTTGGTGGCAAGCCAATGCCGCTTTGTGGAAAATTTTTAATGATCAATTTGTTAATTTCTAGACCGGTGGTGATGTCTGAGCTATCTAATAATCCTCCGCACCGGGGCTAGTAATAAATCAATAGATACAAACATATCTATCTATTGCTTTATTTCTTTCCAAATAGGCACTGTATCTTTCAAAGCATTAACAGCTCTAGCAATAGCTTCGTCTAGATATTCGTTGGCTTGTTCTACAGAGAATGAGGCAATATTCAAGTCTTGAATGGGTATTCAGAGTTTAGAAGATTGAGGGATAGTCATTATTACTAGGGTAGTCTTCAAAATATTCGGTCACTCTTTTGTCTATTTGTCTATCTTTATGTGCTAATAACTAATAACTGCTAGAAATAGGTGCCTGGAGTTTAGCCGGTGTCAAGATTTACAGCACTGCCACATTTTCACTAATTTTGCAACTCAGAAATAAAATTATCGAAACAAGGCTTTTAATTTGGCGGCCCTGTCACGCTTGCCGGAGTTAATTCGTTCACAGAGTTTCGTATATTTCCTGACGACCTGAACGTTAGCCAGCCGCAACCAACACCCCCCCCCCCCTTTCGACATTTCTTGTTAGTCCTCTGCCGGAGGTATAAAAATATTTGGTGAGAGAGGGGGGGGGTGTATATTCCAGTAGCGCCGGATTTTTTATTATCAAAATATCTGCTACATTCTAGCAGTCTTTTTGAATATGAGATGGCTACAAGTTAAAATTAAACAGTTGGTCTGGAAATATTTGAAAGCCTGTTTTGTGGGAGTATAGAAAGAGAGCCTTAAAAAAATCCTAAAGATTTTTTATAGACTTGTCATCAGTGTTGTAAGTGGCACCGATGCGGCACCAGCACCGGCACCAGCTCACGGCACCGTACCGGTGCCGTGAGCTGGTGCCGGTGCCAAAATTTATGGAGTCGGTGCCATAAGCCGGTGTTGATGCCGAAATTTTCAGGGTCGGTGCCATTAGCTGGTGCCGGATTTTCCGAGGTCGGTGCCGTGAACGAAATGCTAATATAATGGAAATTACATCGGTGCGGCACCGGCACCAGTTCACGGTACCGCATCGGTGCCGTGAGCTAGTGCTGGTGCCGCAAGATTTACAAGGTTTATAAGATTTACAACACTGCTTGTCATACACCTAATTTTCACTCTCGGACTTAATGGATAGTCGATGTCTCTGTGGGCGTCAAAAAAACTTCAGGATTTTTAAATAGTAGCCTGATTTTTATTAGTGCACACTAAAACTAAAAAAATGGTATAAACCACTTTAAAAGTGCCCAATTGTTCCAGCAGATCAAATCAATTAAAAACTTACAGAGTTCAATCACGAAGAAACACTCCCAATGGTGCTACCACTCCAACCCCTAGCCAACAAACCAGCAGTCGCTATGTCAACTTCGACGACGATGAATGCTTCTAACTATTGTTGGCTGCAAAATTCTAAGTTCCTTATTATCCATACCGGTGGTTGTTGGTTTTGTTGTGAAATCCAAAAACAAAACTGCACCAAATTATTTGAGTATTTATTGACAAATATTGCCTACTACAATTTTTTTCTGAATTTGCGGTTGTAGAAATTTACAGAAAGCTATGAGTCCTCACAAAAATATTAGTAGATTCAAACAAATTTTTTGCTCATTCAATATAACTTTTTGTTATGAACATGACTTTGGAATTGAAGAAAAGATGTGAAATAATTTTTCAGTCCCAGCACTTTATTTCACTGTGGCTAGAAAGTTTGATATCCGATATCTTTTCATATTTGATACATCCCTGCTATAAACTCATTTGATCCATGCGTCTAAAGCAGCATTCTCATTCGTCCTTTTTAAAAGATTTGTCCGTTTTTTGGACCCAAATATTTTTTATTTTTGTCAAAATCCTTTTTTTTCGTTCCAAAATAGCAATAAGCCCTGGATGAAATGAGCCTTTTTCTTCAATAATGGTCAAAATTAGGCTTGGCAACGGGACGGGAATCCCATGGGAATCCCGCTATTCCTATCCGAATCCCGCCGGTTTAAAAGCCAAAATCCCAAATCCCGATCCCGAAAATTTTGAAAATACCAATCCCAAATCCCGCCGGAACACAATCTGTCAAGCCTAGTCAAAGTGTCCTTTTTATATAAGTGTCATTTTTTCAAAATTTTGAATTGAGAACCCTGTTTTAAAATGATTTTTGAAAAGTCAAGCCTAAACCACTCTGAATCTATGCAAATGATTTTTTTGCCAAAAGTATTTGGCAGGTAGAATTTGGCTAAAAATCGTCTCAGAAACCACCATGTTTTTGAAAATCAGCTTTTTAAAACAACTATTTCCATCCAATCGAAGACGTGAGTAGAGAGGCCTCCACTGTCAAATAAGTTTCTGTTCAAATGCCTGAAAACAAGCGTTCTTACCAAATTATCGATTGTTCTTTTGTAATATCGCCACGTTATATTGACGATCTATGTAAAAGGGGGGGGTTGACTTCACGGCTACTTTCTGTCATCGATTACCATAGTGACCGCGCCGTCCGTGGCCGTCCTAATTTTTTTCATCGCCATCCTGCTTTTTCACTAAATTTTTATAACGGATTGCTTTTTTTATTTTACATCATATACCGTATTTCCTCTAACTGCCCCCCCCTAACTTCAAGTGGTTCAAAACTCGTGTTTTCATTTAATGTTTGAGCTGTGTAAAAAGTGCCTGCGAGGGATTTCAAAAATCTAACAGGCACTTTTTACACAGCTCAAACAGCAAATAAAAACACGAGTTTTGAACCACTTGAAGTTTGAAAAAATTGCATGTTTCTAATTCCCGCCCGGGGCGGCAATTATCAGTTTTTATTTTCTTACTTTATTTTTGGGTGACCGTCCAGATTTTCTTTCACTTTTAGTTCAAAAAATGGGCCTTCCTAATTTCTCCGACTTTTTGGGTAATTTTTCGAGCAAATTCGGACGGCCCACTTTTTTGAAATAAAAATGAAGTGATAGAGAAAAATCTTAGCTACAAAACGTTGTAAAAACACAATATTTTTATATGTCATATTATGAGATAAGAAAACAACATACCGTATTCTCTCTAATAGGCCGACATGTCGGTTTATTTTTCAACCCTTCAAAAATCGTGAAAATTTTGGGTCGAACTCGACATTTTCGGGTGAAAATCCAAAATCGAAAAAGCGGAATCGATAGAGCTCGTGGGAACTAAGAAAACGCAATAAACAGCGATGTAATTTTTTTTCTTCGGACTGAGATACAGTCCCTCAAAGTAGGGGGTGTCGGTTTATTAGAGGGTGTCGGCCTATTAGAGAGAATACGGTATGTCAAAAAGTGTATGTGCAGTAAAGTTCCAGTTGTTATCAAAAAGTAAGCTTGAAAGTCCCCCCTTTAATTTACAGGGGCATGCTCATCTGTTCAAATTTTTCCGCATCTTTTCAAAAAAAATTTCCGAATCATTGGACTTCTATATAGGGTTTTCAACATGGTTTCCATCAAAACAAGGCCTAGAATATAATTTCAGGTATAGTTGTGTTAGAAACCAAGTTGAAAAATTCGTACAGTAGTTCAATGATTTGAAAAAATCTTGTATTAGCGGGACAAATTTCGCCTTAGGCGAGCATGCCCCTAGCCGGTAAATGTATATGTAGTCTATGTAATTCCTATGAAATCCTCTTTCTCCAATCATGTGCTTGCCTTTTAATTGCTTTTATAGAGCTTTTATTCGTGTATGTTCAACACAAAAAGACCTTCTTATGTATATCTTCAAACAAAAAGCGGATATTGTTGCCCCAAGCCTAAATGATTCGCCCCTTTTCCTCTGTAGCCCAACATATTGTTTGTTATGAGTGTATTGTTGAAAAAAATGAAGAGGAATAAAAAATTTATTTGTGATATAAATATATTTTCTCTAATCCAAGACTCATAAACAAGAAACAAAAAACGGCAATAAAGTGGAGTAGCGCCGTTAAAAGAGAAGACAAATGTCCTGCTCCTGATGATTCTCCTGCTGCCAATATTGTGGTGGAACAGCCGCAGGGATTACGCAAGGAAAAACATGTTTTAGTGCAACACCCACAACAAAAATGCTTTATTTTAGGGAACCCACTCAAATATTTTTTATTAAAGTAATTATCAAATGTGATCGAGATTATCGCATTATCGGAACACTTACAAGGAGGGACCTTGACCGTGACCTGGGGGAACTTCGATGAGAAATTTTTTCCTGCGTATTGTTGTAGAGCGTGCATAAGTTCCTTACCAACGTGGTTCCCCAGCTCTGAAGGTCCACAAGATGTGGTCAATAAGGGTCACTCAAAGTTCAAAAACACCTCGACACCCCTGTCATGGTTTTTCATAGCTGATCCATGGACATGGGTCATTCCTGAAATTTTTATTGACTTTCAGAGGTGGGAGCCAAATTCACATAGGATTAGCGCACACTCTACAAGAATACGCGCACAAAAAAATTTATCGAAAAAACTCCAGGTCACAGTCAGGGTCCCTCCCTTGTTGGTTGAATCAATTGCGTGGTGACATTTGCAGTTGGAGCTTTGCGGAAGGACATTAGCGGACTTGATATTTTGTGAAACGACAATAGTGGCTCGACCTTTGAGGAATGAAATTGGCGGACGCGACATTTACGGCCCGACAAATGCAGTTGGTGATTTGCGGACGTTATTTCAGCGGACCCATCAAAGAATTCCTGCAAGAGTCGTTTGGTCTAAAGTCGCGTCAAAGAATGATCATCCGCATTTGTAAGGCCGCAAGTGTCGCATCACCCCGAATTCTTCCGCCATTGTCGCGTGCGCAAAGCCAAAACCGCAAATGTCGCCACGCCGAATCAATACTTGTCGTCTTTCCATATTATCCATACCGTCAAGTTGTCAAGTCTCAAAGTTGAGCGGACGGCAATAAGAGGAAATACGGTAATCAATTATCCGGTCAACTTTGAAAATATCAGTTTCTGACTACTGGTATGTGCACATCCCGTCCGGTCCATAACTTTGAATCCCCGACTGACCAGCCTGGGCCAAAACAAAACGTTTTTCTTTCTAGTTGGATTTTGCTTTAAATGAATTGGAACCTATCATTTTGTTTTGTGGACTTACAAGTTGTATTTTTGTTAGTTTGAAGAAATGGATTCATTTTACTTTTTACTGAATTTCACGAGCTTACCACTGCAAACAATTCCCTTGACAAAACCCTCCATTCCTTCAAGTTTGACCCTAATAGCAAAGCAATTTATAAATCGTGCTGCACCCAGCTAAACCAACCCTTCCAACAACTCACTCAATCCTAGCTTTACATTCCAGTCTCGATTTTCAGCTCTCTTCATAAGCTGCAAAGCCGACATCATCTTTTTGTCAGACAATCTATTTCATGCCTTACAGAAACAACCACCTTTGCTCGGCACCAATGACATCATAGAATGGATCCACAAACACAAAGACATGTACACTTCCCCTCTCCCTTGTTCTCTAGTCGCCGCCTTTCCACCCCTTTGTCAACCCCTTCCACACCTCTGCTACTGTCGCCCAGCTTTGAGTCACCCACCTTCAGGCCTTTGCATCCAGATGATATTGGGCAAGTCAACATATTTTACAAAATATTATTTGCACTATTTGTAATACCTTTCTAGTAAAATGATGCCACTAAAACTAACATCGGTTCAATCAGAAACTCGCGATCTCAAGGGTCGCGTTATATCGATAGCATACTATATATTGAATATTTTTGGATACAGGGTTCTTTAAGAAACTCTTACCATTTCAAATGGCTATAATTTTTTTCATTGGTCGTTTTTCGAAATTCTGATTTTACATACTGTCAACGCTCTCCATAAGGGACCCGACGGAACAGGGCTCAGCCATCCGTTATAAAGAGCGTCCGTAGTTATGGAAAGCGTTCATCTCAGTCAATTTCAATAGAAACCAATCAAACCAAATTTTTTGTCCGTTATGGAGAGCGCCAACTGTATCGATTTCTCGCTGACAATATTTTTTAGTGTACACTGTCAAAACACACAAAAACACGTTAGGTTCTCGCTGTGATTTTGGTTTTGGCTATCCAGAGATCAGAACCAAAGCCACAGAGGGACCAAGCAAGAAGACAAAATTTTGAAAATAACTTCTGAAAAATTTATAGCCATTTGAAATGGTAGGATTTCTTGGACCACCTTGTATATGTTTGCAATGTTTTTCAAATATCTTTTGAACGATCTCCGTAAATCGATTTGTTTTCTTACAGCTTTTAATCAGTGTCACCATTAAAAAACCATGGTTTTTGCGCGCAGCGGCACACGCAAAATTTGAATTGGCGAGGAACACTTCTCTTTCGTTTATCAGTGTACTCTTTCGAGTCGTTTCGAATGACAATAAAGAGTACATTGATAGACGAAAGAGTGTCACCCACCAATTAAAATTTTGCGTGAGCCGCTACGCGCAAAAACCATGGTCCTTTAAGTAGGCTGATAATAAACATGCTTTTGAAAAACATGCATAGCGAGACCGTAAGTCATCTAGTCACCTAAATAATAAAAAATATCTGCTTCGTGAGATATCATGCAATAAATTTTGGTAGATCGTTGGAAAGCTTAGATCCTCGGATACGCGGTGATAAAAAATTGACGCTACTGGAACATACACCCCCCCCCAATAATTTTTCAGGTACACAAAAACCATACTTTTTTTTGAAAAATGCTGAAATTAGTACGGGTTGTCCCTGAGCCTAATGCCTAGGGCTGGTTGGAGTTGGTTACAGTTGCGCTGGTTACAGTTGCGACTCGATACGCCAACTCGGCAATTATAACTCACAGCTGCCGAAGTCGATCATCCGCCGGTGGACATAGAAAATGAGTTGGAGTGAAGAAAAAACTATTAGTCACAAATTACTGTTATGTTTAACCATTTCTGTTGTTATTCTGCCTCTGTTCTAATAAAATGTGAAAGAATATGATACTTCTATGACCGAATTTTCTTTATGACTTAGTGACGATTAATAAATGAAGCAAGGAAGGCAATTATAACTCACAAAAAATGAAGTGTATCGAGTTGGCGTATCGAGTCACAATGTGTATCGAGTCGTATGTCAGTCGAACGGAGCCCTCATCTGGTTTTCGGAAACTTCAAGTCTAAAGTGATTAGTACTTTCCGATAGGTTGCAAGATATTTCAATTTATAAAAATCGCACTAAATTTTTTGTCAGGTGTCACATTATTATTTTTGAACCTATTAGAGAATTTAAATTTACTTTTTTGACATCCGATGTTGATTCAATGTTAATTGTTGATTTTAAAAGTTGAAACTAGGGTTTTGGCGGTCGGTTAACCGAACCGGAACGATTCTGGACAAATTAGTCGAAATCGAAAACCGGGTACGAAAAAAAACGGTTAACCGAAAACCGGGTACAATTAAATCCCGCTTATTTCCGACAAAGATAAACCGAAACCGGTTGAAACCCGATTAACCGACCGAAACAAAACTGAGATACCGGATACACCGATATCTTGGTTTTAAAACCCGCTATTTACCAACCCACTGGGTACCAAAAAAACTGACCGCCAACAACCCTCGTTGAAACCCACGAGAAAGTGTTTGACACTTTAGTTTGAAACGAGAATTTTCCTACAACTTGATAGGCTCGTAGGACGCAATCGACTGGTTGACTTCAACTGGTTCAACTGGAATTCAACTGGTTGACCTACTGACGACCTTGAGACAAAAGGTTCCTTCTTTTTCATTTCAGTAGTCATGCTGAAAATTTATCTTATAGGTTTCAATATATTTTAAATAACTTGCGACAAAAGTTTTTGTTAATTTTTTTAAACAAGGTTAGAGCTAAATTTTTCATGACCAATAAAAAAGCAGAGAGAAATGAGTCCTAAAAAATTCAGCTCAAACCATCATCGAAAGTTTGGGTCAACAAAACTATTTGTTGCGCGACATTTACGACTTTTTCCGGAAAATTTTGGGTCGCCGTTTGAAACGACGTCAATAATGAAAACTCCGTGGATTTTTTAAATTTTTTGTTTCAAGTTTAAAACATTTATTTGCGTTCACAAGTCTCACCATTACAATTCCAGAAGCAACAGAGCGAGAAGATCCCTGAGTCTAGACTCTTTTCTCATACTAACATCTATCCAACCTCCGCACTTCAGCACCAAACCCTCACCAACCCCACAGCCAAATCACATCCTCGTGGTTTAGCCAGCCGAATACTGCAGGCAGTGTTGCCAACCATTACTAATCCATTGCCTCACTCCCGTTCTTATCAAGATGGCATGGGGCAAAAGGAGGGCAGCAAGCAAGTGGGTCCGCCCAACCAAGGCCTGGTTCAGTCTGTTGTTTAGCCTCGCCACAAAGTGGAAATCGGTTGGCCTTTGCCTCTACCCCCTCCTGCTCTTCTAAACCTCAAAAGATTGATCATTGCTCAGTTGGTGGTGGAGCTACTTCTGTACTATCAAGCCAGAAGAATAGAGGTGTTGATTTCCCCTTGCTATTATTGAATGGAGGCTGGAAGAGAGGCCTAAAAAACAAATTAAAATCCAGAGCTGCTGCCCTTGCTGCTGCTAAATCATCAAAATCTTCGGCTGGCTGTGCAAGAGTGTTTGTGCCGAATAGAATTTCTGCTAGTTGCTCATTTCCAATAAATATGACTGCTGCTTCTGGTAATGGTAGCGGTGGGATGGATGAATTCAATGAAGACTTTGTGCCATTTTCTTATGTAGAAAAGGTGAGTGGGAATGTTAAAATTGCGGTGCATAGAATAACTCGTAGTCGAAGAATCTATGACAAAAAGAGAAAATGTAACCCCTGGGATACCATCGGGAAAAAGTTATCGGGCTTCACATTCAATAGCTACGTGACCCCGCCTAGTTCAGTTATTATTCACAATTACGAAAGGATATTTCTGGGTTGCGCTATATTCATTAATATTTAGAGAATCAAGTTTAATAATCATAATTCCGTGTTGATGCTAATCGAGTAGCGCCCCAACAAGTGACAAATGTAATTGATTTGTATTTTTTATTAGTTTCGAAAATGTTGCAAATGTTGCGAGTCGCGATTGGCGACTGGAAAAAGTTGGATTAGGAAATCAGTGTTAAAATTAATTCAAAAATGCTAAAAAAATAGAGCGTCAAAGATAAACAAGTTTCTAAAGGGCTATGTTCTAAACGTTGTCGTTGACATTGACAATTTACTCCCGAAAAATTTTTTAAAATAAGACAAAATTTTTGAACTTCGAGAGATAACAAGATTTGCTACACGAAAATGCTAAATTTTTATAATTTAGGAAAATTTTTTGCGTTGGCGTTGAATTTTTTATAGAAGGGTCGTCGTTGGAGTAAAAATGCGTTTATGAAACATTTTACGATAACGACGCTTGAGTTTATAAAAGTGCTATAACGCAACTTTTTATTCTGCCCAAGTTTTGCATACATCGAAACAACGGGGTAAAAAATGGGAGGGGTGGTCCCTGGTCCGGTCGCCACCCCTCCCCCCTCTCTGGATACATCCTGGGTCCAGCATAGGGTCGTGCCAAAAACAAATTTTACGATTTTTTAAAAAATAAATCAATCCTGTTTTAAAAGAGCATGACGCATGCTCGGTGGTTACAAGTGAAATTCAAACACCAATTAATTCGACGCAATTTTGTAAAAGTCGAGGAAAACAAAGTCAAAATCATTTTCGTAATCCGCCACTTTTTTACCACCAGACCACCGATACTACTAAACAATGAAAGGGTTTTCGATTACTTGTAGCCGAGAGAGTTATAAACAAAGTTTTATTTCAAAATATTACTTTTTCGAATTGACCTGGTATTCGCCTTTAAAAATATTCCCATCAGCGACGAGCATGCCCTTTAATGTTCATTTAATAAATCAAGCTGCCTCCTTTGCTCATCGTTCAAATTAAATGCTAATTTTTTTAGTGTTATCATCGATTTATGTGGATATAAGGTTGTCAGTGCTCTCATTAAGCCACCATCTTACATAAATTTCTGTTAGGTCTAAGAAACCTTCACATTTGAGATTTATTCTGACCACAAATGGCTGAAAAAACAGACTTATAAATACCGTAACTAGAAAATCCCAAAAACAAATATTCAATTACAAACTATTCAATTTGTTAATTTGCTTTGTTTGCGAGAAGTGTTCCTTTTCAGTCTATTGGTTGTGGAAATAGTTTTCAACCGAAAAGGATGTCAATATTTAAGCTAATTTGACTTTTTAAACACACTGCTCACACTCATTTTTCTTCTTCCCATTTTTATTAAAGGGCACCATTTGAGATCGATATTGTAGTGCTATTAGTCTTTGCTTCCCCACTCTCGAATCTTCTTCGGAGAGCATAACAAAAATAATATTGATGGGGAGTAGTGGTGGTAGTAAATGAGAAATTCCTAGTGATATTTGCCTGCCTCTCGGGAACAAGCACATGAGTCAAAAATATAGAGACTATTTCGGCTCTAAATAGAAAATTTATCCCCCGAGAATATTTTAAGAATAGTAAAAACGTGAAGAAGTGCAGAAGAGGGGTGGCACAAATTATTGTTCGACTAGTTTTTGAGTTATTGAGATATAGAATAAATTCCGTTCTCCCTTTCCAAATCTAAACTTTTGTAGATTTCTTTTTAATTTCAATATAATATTTCTTAAAGGAGCATGCCCGTGCGTTTCAAAAAGTTGAGGCGGGGACCATCAATTTTTGCTTGAGGGAGTGCACAAATTATCTTTTTTTTTGAATCCTTCAACTTTTCACTCGTTTTGCATCCTATCTAATATTGATGACCCTATACTGCTTTTAAAAACTAGGCAGGAAAGTTAAAAAAATCCGGATGAGAACGTATGTAAAATTTAATCAACAAAGGAAAAAGTGCTGCTGCTTGCCTTCCCTCCGTGTCGGTCACGGCATGCCCCTTTTAAGTACCATCATTCAGCTCAGGTTCAGGTTTCTTTACATGATACCGACTACCGTATTTTCTCTATTAAACGCCCCCTCTTCAATAAACGCCCCTCTCTAATAAACGCCCCTTCAGTGACCTATATCTCAGCCCAAAAAGATAATTTGCAAATCTGTTTTTTGCGTTTTCTTAATTAGCACGAGTTTACCTAATTCCACTTTTCAGTTTTTGGTTGAGCACCCAAAAATCTCAAAATCGAAATCATTTTTTTCCGATTTTTCAAGGGTTGAAAAATAAACGCCCCGGGGCGTTTAATAGAGAAAATACGGTAAGTTGAAGTTGGTTACATCGAATGATATGAAATAAAAATAGAGTCAATTTTTTGCAAAATTTAGATCAAATCTTTTCTTCATTCTTAGAAAAATTTCAGGTAAGTTAGAACTCTGAGCAGAACGCTTGTACAGAAATTAAAAAAACCTAATACGAAAAGAAAGTTACAGTGTGAAAAGTTAAGGTTTGGGGGGATGGTGAATACCGGTTGAATAGGTCGCCGACGAGTTCGCTAATCAACCAAAGTAACTATGGCCTTGGTACTAGTTCGGTTTAGCCACACCTCTTATTTTCCATTTTTTGCGTTGTTTTCTTCATTTCTTTTATTTTTGCTTTCAGACATGGAAGAAATCAGAAACTTCAATTTGAGACCACAAACAATACATAATATCATTGCCACTAAACTTTTTACGCCAAAGAAAATCAGAAAGGTAACTGCGAAAAACTGATCTATGCTTCATACTTGTGACGACGTTCAAACTTCTGCCAAGTGGATTCAATTGTTTATGATTTTGTTGGCGTAAAAAGTTTAGTGGCAATGATATTATGTATTGTTTGTGGTCTCAAATTTCTGAAATGTACATTGTTGAGTTATAAAGGATTATTTTGTAATAAAAAAATGGAAAAATAAGAGGTGTGGGCTAAACCGAACTAGTACCATGGCCTTTCTACTGGGCCCCGAAAAAAATATATATTTGTAAAATTCACAGTGAAATACTCTAATAACTCTATAAGTAAAAATCAAAAAATTTTCACTTCGAAACCTACCAAATAATTTTCTTTACTTTTGGTAGGTTGAATTAGTCTCTAATTAGTCAAAACAAAAATCTGGGACAGCAATAAGTGAATCTGGGTCAAAAAAAGTATATCCCCTGAAAAAGTAGGTTTTAATTTGCTGATATGTTCGAAAGGAGTGTTCTGAAACCTAACAAAAAGTTTATTCTAGTTGCTGTTGAACTAAAATATTTTGCAACTTATCAGAAAGTACTAGTCATTTCAGTCTGAATGAAAGACTTATTGGACAACCTGATATGGTCGCAAGCACTGCCACTGTCCTTAATTTTTTACAGGAAGAGCTTATACGGAATATGGGTGTAAGAATTGAAAAAACAATTCTTAAAAATACAGGGAGAAGGTCCTTAGATTATTTAATATAAGGAGGGCTGAAGAAAGGGTGTGATCTTCTCTTAGCAAATTTTGGCAGGGAAGGAATTTGACAGAGCGCAATCTTTTGATTCGGGGAGGATCACGGATACGAGGAAATAGAAATACTGAAGGGGACGGGTTTCAGCCTGAATTATGGACACTATGAACAACGGTCCGCAAAATTCGCAAAAAACTGCAAAAAAAAAAGCCGCAAAATTTTCATAATTTTAAGGTTTCCACATCCAATGGTTCTCCACGGATGAAAGTGTTCAAATCAGACGAATGTCCCTAAAGGTCAGTTTTTTAAATTTTTTTTGTCAATTTTGAATATTTTTCCATTATCGCTTAAAAGTTGTAGACTGCAGATTTAAGACAATATCTTTTATAGATTCTTAGAAAAAATTACACCTATTTAAGTTAACAGTAATTTTTTAAGGAATTTTCTGGACTTGATCACCCGGAACTATCCACTTCTTCCACGGATGGAAGCAGAAGTGATTTGACTGCTACAAACATGTAAATAAATTTGTCCTTATTCTCTTCGAAAGCCATGCAGCTGAACGTACTTTAATTAATTTTTCATCAACTGAATTTGTTGATAGGTCATTTTACCGTAACACAGTTTGTCGATGCCCATAAGCTTAAGACTACTCAAAATGAGGGCTATCTTTTGAAAAGTCATTCAGTTGTGGGTGTTTTTAAGGGACCTGGTCTTTTAGGGAAGCGAATTGACCACTATAATTTTATAAAACTTTTTCATGCTTACCGTATATCCTCTATTAATGCCCCACTCTCTAATAATCCACCCCCCCCCCCCATTTTTTTGACTAGGATTTCAGAGTTTAGGCCATTTTGATTGACAATTTCCGGATTTTTCGAGGGTTGAAAAATAATCCCCCATGGGGTTTAATAGAGAATATATGGTATTATTGTTTTTTACCAATTTATTTATTTATCTATGCTTTGAGACAATATTATGCCAATCTGGACATTCTTGGTTTGAATTTTTAGAAAAACAGCCACTGAATAAAGGTTATATTTGAAAAAAACCACCAAAAGTCTAAATTTCACACTTCACCTTTATAATGATTTTTCGGCGCTAGTAGCGATTACCACCCCCCCCCCCAAGAATCCGACCTTTAAAAAATGCTGTACCTACCCTTACAAACAACAAGTTTAGGCTCAGCCCTTAGGCTTGGGGGTAGGCCAGCGTACGGAAGTTGTGACTAATGAGGAGTTTGCGCACATTTTCCGGGGTCTGGGACATAAATTTGGGTACTTTTTACTAAAGTAAAAAAGGTGAAAATCGTTGGGGGGGGGGGTATTCGCTACTAGCGTCGATTTTTTCTTTCACTTTTTGTTGTAATTTTTTTGTTTTTTCACAATGGCATGTAACCCTAGCCATGTAACAAGCTTTTTAATAATGAGCTTCCATTGATACTAAGCTATCAAACTCTACAAAGACTTTTAAAGAATTCGAGATATTCGGTCGGAATTTCAAGAATGTAAAGATATAGAACGGTGGATGCTATCATGAAAACAATTCTTTTTTAGAGGTTTACGTCTTGTTTTTCAACTTTTAATGAGTTAATATTACAAACTCCATCAGACTTCTTTGTATAAAATCCATAAACACTTACTTAAGTAGCTGGCACAGGCACGTCACAAATCAAGTCCATCAATTTGCAACGTATTTGTTGTTATAGAGGTCTTGTAACCAGTGTTGTAAGTGGCAACAGTGCTGAAAATTTTTCGGTCGGTGCCGTGAGCTGTTGCCGGTGCCGCAGTTCTAAGATTTACAACACTGATTCTAACTCTTCAGGGTATTCAACGTCGTGAAAAATTGATTTCAATTTTTGCAATAAAACTAGTTTTAGCCCATGGTTACGGCTCTAGGGGTACGCTTTCATTATAGACTGCTCTTCTAATACAATAAATACGGTATATGCTTATTTATTGCAGCAACCAGAATGTTGGCTCACCCCTACTTGCCCGCCTTCACAATGCTTCACCGTCGCGCAATGTGGGCAATCTGCTTGATAAATTCAGCAATCGAAGACGTTCATCTGCAGGGCTCAACAAGTTAAGCACCTGGAATAGTTTTGCTGCAGGCAGTGGGTCTGGCGACCCTACATCAGCTAGAAGTGGTTTGCCTGGCGAGAGCCTCTACGACTCTTTTGACATAGCCATAGAAGGTATCAACATGGCCATCAATGAAGCAAGCCGGAATTGTGCTAATGGCAGCAGGTCCAACTCTCTATCCAACAATTCACCAGACGAACAAAAGCCACAGTTAATTGGCCACAAAATGTTCGAACAGGCTTATAAAAAGTAAGTTATTTGTCCATAGTGGTGGTTTTTACCAACAAAATTTATACCTTTAGGGTGTTTTTTTGATAGAAATTTTATATCAAGACTGACTCGTTACTAAATTTCTTGACACATTTGAAAAATGAAACAAACATTTTTTGAAATTCTTGGTTGCTGACATTTGACCATAAGTTCGTTTTTCTCCAAAATGACTGTCCGACTTACGCAACTTTTGGATATACCGTATTTCTTCCAAATAGCCACTAAAAATGGGTTTGTGGCATGGTCTTTTTGGACCACTTTCTGATTTCTTCTCTCAGACAGTTCACCATTTATTTCGTATCTCGTTGAACTGGGTACAATTTCGGTGTGAACTTTTTTGAGAGTGTTTTTTGAAAAAATCGGTCGAAAACACTATGACATGAACATAATTTTGAATCAGAGGGACCGTTTTATTGGAGGGGATTTCAGCGTTTTTTTTACACAAGCCGAAAAGCCGTGCCAACTCAGTTTTTGGGCGTTCGATATAGCCGATTTTTCCGGCTATTTCATGCTTCAAATTCAAAATTAACCAGCCGAGCTGACGATACTCAACGCTTTTGAAGATCAGAATTAACTGATTACGAAGCTACAAAAATCTCAAAAAGATAGAATTCTCAAACTACTTTGAAATTCACAAACACTGTAGCTATTGGGTTGCCCCTAAAATTGTCTTTGATCCATGGACAACGTTGCCGTGAGGGCTTCAAATCTTTTTTAATTAAATAGATAATACAATCGACAGATGGGCTCCAAAATTTAGTTGAGTTCTACTAATCCTGCATTTTAGATTTTGTATTTTCACCCGAAAATTTCAAAATGACTCTGATAAGCGCTCCTACTCTCCTAGGTCGATCGGAAAATAAGCGCCCCGGGGCGGCAATTAGAAGAAATACGGTATGGTTGCGTCTTCGACGCAAAGAATTAACCAGAGCTTCCCTATTCCCTGCTAGCCGCAAATTTCCTTTCATAGGCCTGCAGGGAAAAGTCAAAACATATTTATTTGTAGTATGTACAGCTTGGGTGTCTGCATCTCTGGTCTACAGTCTCCGACTGCAGACCAGACAGGCAGCTGCCTAGAGCTAAAAGCAATCAGTTGTGTTAAAAGTTTGGGCAAAAAGCCGTAGAAAGAAAGCTGCTATAACTTTTGTTGTAAATATAAAAGAAAGTAGAAGAAACAAAGCTTTTCGACCGCATTTATTTACTATTGATTTATTTAAAGTAAAATTGCTAGGCCAATCGGCCTCTATTAAAAACCCCGCTCCCATTCCGACTAGCCCTAAATTCCTACTACAACGACCGCGTACTCGACCTACAAATTCTGTGTGTGGCAGCCGAGGAACTAGACCACCCGAAGGCTGTATCCACAATATTTTCATTTTTTCCTTTCGTATGATATTTCTCGACGTAGACACAAACAAATAACCAATATCCATATTTGGGTTCAAAGTACTCTCTAGCTATGAAAAACAAACAAGTGTTTGCTTATTTATTTCTGAAATCTGACACTTCCACCAGTCCTAATTGTTTCAGCAGCCATAGCAGAGCAAATCCCATTTTCAGAAGCTTGTCTTCCGAAGAACCAACCTTTTTTCTTGTATTAATCCCTGCAAATCCTCACTGACAAGCGGGGAAAGCTCTTTTTTGCACCCAAGGAATCGAGTTTCGATTGGCAAATTAGGTTGTAAATGGATTTTCTTTTAACTAGAATTTTTTTCCAAAACACACAGCTAAATTAGTCAACTAACTTGTCTTTTCTGATTAGTCAAAATGTAAATGGCAAGTTTAGAAAAAACTAAAATGCTTAAAATGTTTAATCGAAAGCAGGCAAACAAAATATTAAATTATAGGCTTGAGGCAGTAAAGAGAGGCTGACCAGTTCAATGAAGAATGTGCCCAATGAAAGTCCTAAAAAAGTGGAAAAGGGAGGTCAGAGTGAGAAGCTGGAAGTGCTAAATGAAACAAGGTAGACGGTTTATTTTAGGAAAAATTCAGCATTACTCGTTTTATCGCCCGAACGGAAAGTCAAACAGGTCGAAAGGCAAAATCGACACTTTTCTTGTTTTAATTTTTGGGGTTTTCATTATATTTTTCTCAATTTTGTATCCTTGTGTCTAACCTACGCTTATGTGTGTCATATATAAGAAATTTTCAAATCACTGGTCGCCACGGCGTGTCAAACACGTCAAAAGACCAAATCGAGGTCTTCGTATAGAGACAAATTCGTTTAAAAAAACATTTTGAATTCAAATTTTTTTGTTTTAGCATTTTATGTTTTCGGTTATAACTTTGCTTAGGTAAGCTGTGTTCGATTTCTTTTGTAGCTCTAACTTTGCTCTTGCGATTTGAAAAGAATCAGGCTCTGTTATAAATGTTAAAAGTTAAAAAATTAAAAGTTAGAATTTATCGGTTGGCAGAATCGGATTGCCAACTTAAAATAGATTTTTCTCGTAATTCCGTGTTAAAAAAAATTCTGTCTGCTTTCTTATGCACATCACAGTTATTCCAAATGTGCAGTTCTCACCGAGAAAGTGGACGATTTATCAAAAAAAAATTCCCAGGTATTTCAAGGGAGTTTTGGCCTGCAACTCAGTCATGATCATTCTTAAACCCCGTGCTGATGGTCTTGTTGGATAGCCAAGAGACGGAAGATCATTTTGACACCAAACTTGTAAATAAAACATGAAAAAATGGGGTAAAAAATAGGGTATGCACCCAGGCGGATTTGAACCTATGACCTAGACAATGCGTATACAAAAGTAGGTCCTCCCTTTAAATAGCGGAAATTGAATTTGAAGCAGACTTTTTAGACGAGAAGTATCCATAGAAAATCCTAAATAATAGTTTTATGAATACTTAGTGCATAAAATTGAGCATATTTTGTCAATGGTATTTAAAAATGAAAAACTATTTTGAATTTTCGTTAAAACATAACGCCAAGCCCGATTTGGTCATTTGACCTGTTTGACACGCCGTGTCGCCCACTAATTGCTCTATTGATCAAAAAAAACTTTACCCAGTTGCATAAGAAATTTAAAAACTTTAAATTAAAGGAACTCTTAAATAACGTCTGGCAGAGTCAAATTACGAGCTTCAAAGGGGAATATCTCCGAGTATTTTCGATCAAAATATTCTCTGGCCGACCACCTGACAGCATTTTTCCTCAGCATTCTTATAATGTATTTAGTTATTTAATTCGTCGTCGATTTTCAAATTAAACGAGTGGTTTTATTAAAATTTACATGTTTGGCAAGCTAATGGAACTCATATCTCAGCTGATACAGCGTAATTAAAAAAAATGACAAAATCGAAATCCTTGAAACTTTTTAGACTAGATGTATTAAAAGAAACGGACCAAAACGCAAAAAAATTAAATTTGGAATAAAAAAGCGTTGGACCCTGGGCGGAATGAACTTTTCGAAGTGTCGGTGTAGACTAACGAAAGTTGACTGTACTGATCTAAGCTTTTCAAAACTACAAAATAGGACAGAAAAGTTGGCCAAAAATGATAATAAAAAATAAGTTGTTAGTCTCAGGCATTCGTGAACTTCTAAATTAAAATGTGTTTTCATTTCAGGCTACTGGTCGGAGCGTTAGTAATTTTATTTGTGTTGAACGTGCTTCATTTCTTTTTTTAATTTTAAGTTGCAAATCAATGGTCAGGTCCACTTCTCAGCCAATCGATGACAAAGAACTATTTCCGCTAATTCAAACCACTGTGCATTGTGCCGATAAAGTGACTCAAGCTGTGGAAGCTGCTCTTCGAAAAAGAAATTCCTTGTTTCAGGCTGAACTTTTGACTGCAAAAACAGAACAGGTTTGACCTTTTACTAAATTCTATAAGCCAGATAATTGAACAAGTTCATTTCAGATGCTGAAAGCACTAACAGAAACAGTCCGTGATCTTGAAAAAGCATATGGCACACCTAAACACGGTCAAGAAGCCAAGCAGTTGGTTCGCAGCAGTACCACATTAGCAGCTTCTTTAACTCAATTAATACAAGCTGTGCAACACCTTTAATTTTGTGAATCATATTATTGATATTATTTAATCATGCTGTTTGGTCAGGTTGTACAATAAACACAAACTTACTTCACTTATGCTTTGATAAATTAGACTGTGTTTCACTTAAAAGTTAAAAAAGTGGACAGCAAGACAAAGATTACCCGTCATCAATATTACGAATACTCTGATTATGAAAACATCACTGTAGGTATTTTAAACTTTGTGTTTCACAAGCGGTAAAAAAGCAGTGAGCATGCAGACCATTACCGTATTTACTCTAATTTAAGCCCCGGGGTTAAAATTTTCAACCCCTCTCTTTGGGGGGGGGGGCTTAAATTAGAGGAGCACACATCCATTTGGAGCACACATCCAATAATATTTCAACAGAAACTGAAAATTTGTGGGTTTCAAATATTGGGCCCTATCAAAGAAGTGGGTGCGTTTTTGCCTTGTTCCCCCATGTAGTTTCCTTCCTCGTTTCACTATGTTCATATCATCTTCATCTTTGTCACATGCCATTGTATTTTGAGAAGTTGATTGTTTGTAAGAAATTTGATGGCAACATCCACGTCAAAAGCAAACAAATGCTTCAAGCGGATTTTTTTCATAGCCTTGACTCGGATTTCATCTACAGTCGACTTTCTACATAACGTCATCCAAAAGGTTGGTTCCCGCCCAGGGTCCGACACTTTTTTAAGTCTTATTTTTTAAGTATTTTGCCAAATATGATTTGTCAGTCTAGTGAGAAATATCATGAGGATTCCGATTTTGCCGATCATCTTCGAAAATTGCAACACTTTTGCCGTAAAGACCCGCGCCTCTCTACATAATGTCTCCCTTTTCTGAAAATAAGACGACGTTATGTAGAGAGGCGGGGTTTTTACGGCAAAACTGTTGTAATTTTCGGAAACGATCGGCAAAATCGAGATCCCTGTGCTCTTTTTCACAAGACTGACTAATCCTATTCGGCAAAATACTTAAAAAATCAGACTAAAGAAAGTGTCGGACCCGATGCGGGAAAGAGTTTTTGGGGCGACGTTATGTAGAGAGTCGAATGTACTAGCTTTTTTCACATTACGGTTCTTAAACCAGATACAATAAATATGCATGGCATAAATACAAAATTCGAGTTCATGAATTAAAAATTAGCACAGACAAAAAACAAAATATTAAAAAACTACAAGTGACCAAGGCAAAAAACGCACCCATTTCTTTAATAGGGCCAAATACTGCCTAAATTTCTGTTTTGTCAATTGATTCAATATGCCTTTATTATTCATAAAATGCTGATATCGCATTCGTTATAAGATTGTCAGGAATACAAAATTTGATATTGTTCACAAAAAGTATACAGGGTGGCCCACATTTTCGTCGAGATTTGTTTTGCTCATATCTTTTTTAATTGATCGTGTCTAGGCGAGATTTTTTTTATTTGAAGAGGACGCTCCGGGCAGTCGAATGACACCAAACATGCACTATAGGATTTGTAAAAATATCAACAAAAACAAATTTTAACAATGAAAAAACAACACATTTGTTTCAATATTTCCAACTCTTGCTCAACGCTTCTCCTTGGACATCAATGTATAGTTGGAGTAGGCAAACGTAGCTGTTCATTGCTCGCTGTACCATTTCTAGAAGAATTTTCGTCGAAGGTTCCAATGATTGCTTGCTTTAGTTTATTGAGATCGGCTGGTTGCTTCGGCAAGCTTGGTCTTTTATCCAAACCCTAATAAAATAATTGCACTGATTTAGAGCAAGCAAAAGTTTAACAGGTAAGCAAAGTACAAAAACCTGATTAACATAGGGTAAATAAGGTGTCATTCGATTGCCCAGAGCGTACTTCTTCAAATAAAAAAATATTTTGTCGAAACACAATCAATAAAAAAAGATATGAGCAAAACAAATCCCGGCGAAAAAAATTTCCACCCTGCACAAAAAATTGGTGTAGCAGCACCCTCAAAGTAGAGGCGATTTGAAAGACAAACTGTACAATTCTTGGATTTTTAATGTTAATTATTTGCTAAAATAATCTATGAACAATAATTTCTTAATTGTTTCCAAAGAAGTCAAGTTTAGTGAATCACGAGGGTTTCCCCCGATAATACTCTATCAATCAGTCTCTGCACAGAAAAGATAAATGATCAAAAATATAAATGCATTCAATCTATCTGTAATGCACGTAAACACCCACACCCTTGCACCTAATACACCATCACAGTTAACTGCTACATATTTCTGTGACGTAGTTTATATAGCTAGCAGTGTGATAAAATGTCTTTTTTTAGACAACTTTTTACTTGTATAATGTTCTGATACAACTTTTTTTGGCCACTTTATTTTTTTGACCAGTTGATAAAGCATTTAGGTTTTTTGATTTTTTTATTGATTTTGAAATAGCTGTTCATTTGTTTTTTAGAATTAATTTTGACTAGATTTTATTTTCAAAAAATTCCATGTGGCTATGCTAAACGCGCCTTACTTTCTCTAATAAATCTTCGCGGTAATTTTTTTTACAATCTTTATTGTAAAAAAATAAAAGCAAAAGGTTATGTCGATCAGGAGTGGGTGTGGGCCCAATTTTTTAGTGTCCGGCGAATTTCATCTCAAGCTCAGAATTTTAAAATTGATGCCTGGCCGAGCAGGCTCGAAAGCACGTGAAATTTTGCACAAATCTTTGTTCGCATTGTTTTCACAGTCTAAACCAGGATTAAGGGCTGTCTTTATTCGTAATATTTGTCCTTATTTCAAGGATACAAAAATTACATTTTTTATAACATTTTACGTCAAAATATTGTGTTCCGTCAGCGAAAAAAGCAATAAACCAGGGCTGCTATATGTTCTTTTTAAAAAGATTTGTCCTCTTTTCGAAATCCCGAATCTTTTTACTTTGAAATTTCAGTCAAAAATTTTTTTGGCTTCAAAATGGCAATAGGCACTAGATAAAATGCACTTTTTTCGTCAAAATTGTCAAAATGACCTTTTTTGTCCAAATGTCATTTAAAAAAATTTTGAGATGGCAGTATTGCAATAAACCCTGAATAAAAAAGTATATTTTTGCAAAAAAATGTCCTCATTATGAATAAATGTCCGGCGCTACTTGGATATACCCCCCCCCCCAAATCAACTTTTTTTAAAATGTTCCCAAACACCCTATATCGACCTAAAATCGCCTCAGAAGCTCAAAAAAGACATTATTTTTGAGTTCTGGTCAATAAAAAATCGAGTTTCTGATCACCCAAAATCACCCATTTTGACCATTTTTAAAGGATTTAGGTCTGTATTTGGGTGGGAATGGACCAAAAAGGTGCCAATTTCTAACAAAAAGGAAGATGTTGAACATAGTTTTGTTGACTGGGCCTACCGCATAAATAAACTCTGGTATGCATGCTTTTTATGCATCCAGAGTCACTTCCGAGTGATTTGCGTCTAAGGTATGTGGGTGTGCGCATCTCAACCCAAGCAACCAAGCCCCCTGCGCCCCGAAGGGTGCGCAGGGGGCTTGGTTGGTTAGAGATGCGCGCACTCACTTGCCTTATACAAAATTCCGAGCAAGACTCTTGAACAAAAATGCATTTAGAGACTATTTTTGCCCAGCTCCAGTGACCAAACATGATAAACAGGTAAAAAGTCAAAATTTAAAAGTGTCCAAAACTCGATTTTTTATTGACTAGAACTTAAAAATAATGTCTTTTTGAACTTCTGAGGCCATTTTAGGTCGATATAAGGTGTTTTGAAACACTTTTAAAAAAAGTTGATTTGGGGGGGGGGGTATATCCAAGTAGGGTCAAATGTCCTTATTTTAAAAATTTTGAGATGGTAACCCTGGTCTAAACTTGTCTAAAGAGTGCATATAATTTTTTTAATTTTACCTCGAAATCCGTATTTTTCGTACTCAAAACACATAAGCACTGGATTGAATGTCACTTTTTGACAAAAATGACCATGTGTTTTTATTTTATGAAAATTTCTTCTATTTAAAAATTTTGAGTTCGGAACCTTGGTGTCCTAACTTTGAAACATCTTAATCTTGCGTGCTATAGCTGAATCTGAGTTTCATTTTGTGTGCTTAATCACAGTTTTCGGTATTTTGTACTTTATTTTGACGGAGCGATACATTAGGAACTTTGCACGCTTATTTCTATCTGGAGAGTCTATAAGCAGAAAAACAAAATTCAATGCTGGGTTTCATAGTTTGAAATCTTTTCACTGACATTCAAAAAGTTGCTTCAAAGGGCATGGATGCACTTGGGGGTCTGTCAATGCGACATTTGATTCTTGTTTGAATTGACCTGGTACCCGCCTTTCGAAATATTCCCATCGGCGGCGAGCAGGGCAGCCGACGATTGCGCCATTTCAAATTGCGCCAATGCAGATTGCGCCAAAATCGAATTGCGCCACTGCATATTGCGCCATTACAACCCTGCAAATTTCTGGTCATTTTACTGAAATTGGTCATTGAAGGACATGAAAACAGTCAGCCCTAATAGTAGAAGGAACAAAATTCGTTGAGATCAGATTAAAAAAAGTATTTGCCTAACTTTGATTAGAGTATATAGTGGCGCAATTTGATTTTGGCGCAATTTGCAGTGGCGCAATCTGAATTGGCGCAATTTGAAATGGCGCAATCGTCGGCTGCCCGGCGAGCATGCCCCTTTAAGTAATAAATCAGTTGCTGCATTGCACAAATTCAACTTAATCCATCAAAAATATAAAATGTTTTAGTGCACCATCTGAAATATCGCCGCCGACACAAATTTGAAAAATAACAATGACGCATAAAAAATCGTTTAAAAATGGCATTTTCAACAACAAAAATCTTTGACTAAAAAAATTATAACAGAGGAAGCTAAAAAAAAGCATAACAATCTACTTAAAATCTCTAAATTTTAATCAGCTTTTTTTTACGTAAAGAATATTTTTTATGCCAAAACACATAGTCAATATATTTTAATAATGAAAAATAACAATCAGAATACAAAGTGGTGTAGAAGAGCATGATCCATCATCAAACACTCTTTTCTGACTTTATTTATTTTCTAGTCAAAGGGAGTAATAAAAGTTTGGTTCTTCTCTTGTTCTGGTGATATACCCTGTTGCGGGGTTGATTCTTGTCTGTTTTATAGCGCACATGTGACCATTGAAGTGTTTGTTTTTTGGTAGGAATTTAGGAAGTCTAGTGTTTAGATGTATGGCCATTATCTAGGTGTGCATAGTTATTTTTCTGCATGCAAAATTATTTTCTGGCGGTATCACGAGCAAGGTGATGTCCTCATCCGCCTCAGGGTAAACTCAGCCATCAACCGGCTGAGGCTGACGACTGAGTTGAAATTTTGGGCCCAGATGACGACTAAGGCTGAGAAAAAATTTTCCAACTCAGCTGGCTGAGGAAAGTTTTTGAATGAAATTTTCGGCGCTTTTTGTTGATTTTCACTTGTTTTTCTGACAATTTTGAAGTCTTCAGTCAATAAAACAAATTCAGTAATTGAAATAAAAATTATGTGAAACCCTGTAATTGACCAAGCAGTCCAAATAGCATTACCCTTTGTAGCCTTGTGCTCAAAGTCAGGAAAGCCTTTTTAAAACAGGGGGTTTTAAAAAAAAATAATAAGGTTATTAATTATTTTTCCCTAAAAATCAAACTTTTTTTTGTCAAACAGCATGTTACCTAATTAGAACTTCTTATTTTTCTGCTGCTACTGCTAATTATTTAGCCTTGGCATGCTAGCTGGATAGACCAACAATCATTTCACTTATTAAATGCAGGGTAGTATTTGTGCAGCTAGCTGGCACACACTCACAGTTATTCTTTGACTTGCCTTTGCGCAACAACAAAACTTTTTTTCTCAAGCTGTATGTGAATGCGAAAATGCCATTTGCAAAATTTGTTGTGTTCTCCTTTTGTTTGTTGCCTTTTTTGCTTTTTCAAAAGAGTTATTTTCTAAGTCATAGTTTTTCTTGCCTCATATGTAATTTGTTTTGCTTCCAATATAACTTGGAGATAGGGCTATGTACAGGTAATGGGTTCTAGTATCTGTTTTGGTATCAAGCTACCAGCAAGTTTCCGATCAAATAATCAACCTTTCTCGGATTCCTCCAAGTCTGCCTCTAACCCTTTAAGCCGACACATATGTATTTTTTGCAATTTATAATCCTTGATCTAATCTCAAATTTGTTTGCAACTTTTTGGTGTAGAATCATCAGCCTCATAACTGACAGAATATTTTAAAAACTTAGGGCAAAAAATAGGTACAGTCCATTCTCGATTTAAGGACAGAAGTTCGTTCCCACCTTGGGTCTGCCACTTTTTAGCTCGATTTTTTAAATTTTTGCCAGTTTTGTTTTGACAGTCTGATCCCAAATATTGCAAGGATTCCGATTTTGCCAATCGGTTTTTCAGAAATTCGAAATTTTTTTTCTAAAAAAGGCAAAAACTCGATTCAAGGACAGGCTTTTCAAAAACTCCTGTTCTTAAATCGAATTTTTGCTTTGCGATATTTGGGACCAGACTGTCAAAACACAACTGCGAAATTTAAAAAAAATCGGGCTAAAAAAGTGTCGGACCCAAGATGGGAACGGACTTTCGCCGGTCCACTGTGTCCTTCAATCAAGAGTGGACTGTAGACCTAGAATGGAGTCGAGTTCAATTGTAGTTCTCTTGGAGAGCATTTCAACTTCTACGAATCATTCCCTTTTCTTTGTACATATACCGCCTAAGGCAGGGTGAACATATGTCCTGCTTGGTTCAAAACTCCTGCTTATTAAAATCGAAATTCTGCTCTTTCTATCTGTGCACTTTTTCCGAAGTTGTCGGTGTATTGAGAGTTCAAAACTAAACAAAGAAGCCCAACATCTCGGTTTATCAGAGTGTCTATTGCTCAAGACTTCACTGTACAGTCGACTCTCGATTTAAGGACACCCGAAAAGTTCGTTCCCACCTAGGGTCCGACACTTTTTTTAGCCCGCTTTTTGAAAATTTTTATCAGTTTGTTTTGACAGTCTGGTTGCAAATATGGCAAGGGTTCCGATTTTGCCGATCGTTTTTAATAACTGAATAATTTTACTACTTAAAGAGCAAAACCTCGATTTAAGCACAGGCCTTTCAAAAATCCCTGTCCTTAAATCGAGGTTTTGCTTTTTGAGTAGTAAAATTATTTAGTTATTAAAAACGATCGGCAAAATCAGAATCCTTGCGATATTTGCAACCAGACTGTCAAAACAAAACTGGTAAAAAATTCCGAAATCGGGCTAGAAAAAGTGTGGGACCCTAGATGGGAACGAACTTTTTGGGGTGTCCTTAAATCTAGAGTCGACTGTATTAACAAAATAAATTTCGAAAAAAACTAATGATATTTTTTTTCAAAAAGACCTCCACTTAATTGACTGATATTAGAAGAAAAATGTTTAAAAAAATTGATTGCAATAGTGGAAAAACAAAGCAAAGTCTCTTTTCTTCATCTTTTTCTTTCATTGAGCTGATAAAAGGTGTTGATTGCTTCTGTTATGCTTGCTAGTAGTAGTAGTGTGTGTATAGTGTTGGTGCTGATGGTCTGACACTCACTCAGTGAACTTTGCCCAGGCACCCCTCTTATCTGTGTTTATGCGAGACAAATTCTTGTGCCAAAATCTATTTTGTTGTCATTTTTTGACAACTCTTCGTAGCCCATGTTTTAAAATAGGAAATCAATTTTTTATTATTTTAGAAATACCTGCGTCGGTCGTCAATAAATCGGCATAATATTTATACTCTGTTTTTTATACAATTTTTTGTTCAAAACCGTTTTTCGCGTTGAAAAATAACTGACACGGGAACCGCCCGAACTGTAAAATGTTAACCATTAAAATTTTTATTTGTCGTAAGTATTTTCCGTGTTTTCGATGCGCCTAATACGAAAATCATGCGTATAGTCATTCCTGGGGTCGACCACAAAAATTTCGAATTTCGGATGCCTTGATCCCCTAGCTGATTTTTAGCTATTTTGAGTCTAACAAAAGTCAGCTTGGGGGACCACGGCATGCGGAAATCGAAATTTTTGTGGCTGATCCTAGTAATGGCTATATTAGACATCCAAAAAAAAATCCTAAAAACAAATAAAAATTGGAAATGTTTACATTTTACAGTTCGGGCGGTTCCCTTGTCAGTCCTAACTTTATTAATAATATTTTTGTTGTTGTGACGCATTTGTTTTTTGCTTTTCCAGTTACAATTCCGCAGGGAATATCTCTGTAGACTTTTTATAACTGAGAAGATATAATTTGCAAGAACAAATAAATTTCAAACTCGGTGTAGGTGAAAATATGAGTAAGCCTAAGCTGAAAAATGTCATGATGAATGTGGATTTGTGTGCAAAAACTATTCTCGTTTTGCCACCCATTTTTTATTTTAAGTTTTGTCAATACATTCGGTACTTAACAGTGAATAGGCTAATTATAGATTTTGACTTTTTCGTTAAATTTTTGGTTAAAGATTGTTTTTTAGTCGAAAATCAACTCAGTCCCAACTTTATCGATTAGTTTTGTTTTGCCCTCACCAAGTGAGAATTTTTTAGGGAATATCTTTTTACACTCTATGCTGTATCTACGAAAATTTAATTTTGCAAGAACGGAATAAATTTCGAGCTCAGTGTAGCTAAAATTATGAGTAGCATAAGCCGAACAAATGATTGGATTAATGGGGTTAATTTGATCAATAATTTTTGCAACCCAATAATTTTTTTTGATTTACGAGAATTACCGTATATTCTCTATTAGAGGGCCCGGGCTTTCTATTTTTCAACCCTAAAAAAGTCGGAAAAAATTCGGGTCGATTTTGAGATTTTTGCGTGCTCAACCAAAATTTTAAAAGTGGAACCAGGTAAGCTCGTGCTAACTAAGAAAACGCGAAAATCAGATTTGCGAATTTCTTTTTCTAGGCTGATATATAGGTCCTCAAGGGAGGCCTTCTATTAGAGAGGCGCCTTCTAATAAAGAATATACGGTAATATCATCACGGGTTCCGCCGTTAAGCAAGGCTCGAGTGAAACAGTATGTTTTGCTAAAAGTTTGTGCGCTGAAGTCTAGTCCAGAACCTCTTCTGACTGACAGCCGAGCAGAAACTTTTTGTCACCAGATAAACAAAGAGCGTGGAATGGTTTTGAGAATCTTACAAAAAAGTTATTGACGGGTTGCAAAAGATTTCTCATTTTTCAACCTCAAATTAAATATAAATTCGGCAGCCCCAAATTTCTCCTCCATCGCTTTAAATACCGTATTCTCTCTAATAGAACCACACCCCTTAACACTCTCAAGCTCCGCCAACGGCCGTCTTACTCCAATGGATTGTCAAAGCCTGGGAGAATCTCTTGTAGGAGCTCATCGTTGAGTCGTTTAAATCGTGCGGAGTTCCCAATGACACCGATGGATGAAGGGACGACGCCATTCACTGCTTCAAGAAAGTTGGGCCGGTTCCGAGTGGTCGAGGCAAGGTGAAGCTCGCGCAAGATGAGAAGAAGTTTGCTGAGCAGATACAAGAAATCGATCTTGAGGAAGCGCAAGAAAATTTGATTATAGTAATAAAGGTATATCTCTAGAGTGTTAATGAGTTTAGAAACCAGCTCTGGTTTAGGGACGCCTATTTTTACTATAGATATTTTATTTTTTAGGTTGATCAAGTTGATTATGGTGGCCGGGGTGACAATAATCACCTTAATAAACAAAATTACTTATTAAACTATTCATATAGGTTATCGATATAACCATTACTGCCATAAAGGACAAAAATAAATAAAAAGTATATTATAAATGAGCGCCCCCCCCCCCTAAACCAGAGCGGGTCCGAAATAAAGAATTTATGCGCGTATGCTGCAATGCTTGAATATGTTGAGAAGGTTGAAAAATATTAGGTTGTGTAAAAAGTTTTGACAAAAAGTACGCGGTGAAAATTCAAAAAATATTTTTCCGAAATATGTCTTGAAACGACATTTCTAGGGGTAAATGACACGCTGAGCACGAATCTGTGCTCAGAAATGGCTCGAAGCTCATTTTTTGTTAAAGGTATGGCAAAGTTGCCAATTCGTTGGAAGAAAGTTGTTAATTGTTGTGGGGATTACTTTGAATAAATTTGTTTTAACTTGTGTAGATGAATATAATGTAAGAAGTTAAAATGGCTCTTTTCTCAGCTTTTCATAAGTCGCACGGCATTTCTGAGCACAAATTCGTGCTCAGCGTGTCATTTTACCCCTAGAAATATAGTTTCAAGACATATTTCGGAAAAATATTTTTTGAATTTTCACCGCGTACTTTTTGTCAAAACTTTTTACACAACCTAATAGAACCACACTCTTTATTAGAACCACACTCTCTAATAGACCACACTCTCTAATAGAACCACACTCTCTAATAGAACCACACTCTCTAATAGAACCACACCCCCCAAGGGGGTTGAAAAATAGAACCACATGTGGTTCTATTAGAGAGAATACGGTAATTCTGGTTTTAACATAGTTTTGCTGGCTTGGATCTGCGGCGTGAAAAACCCCTGTTATACTGCTTCCATCATGTGTTTTCAACTGTTAAGTTTCTAAGGTACATGTGCGCATCTCTACTCATAAGAATACCGTAAAAAATCGGAGATCGATAGTTGAGACATGAATTTGGGCAAGACTAAGACCTCGCACGCAATGGTGGACTGTGAATTCAACAATCCTCACTCGGAAATGGCCATAACTTTTTTTATTTTCCAAAAATTATTCTTTTCCTGCCATTTTGTAGCTGAGATTTAGCGCTACCAGATAAGCTATTAATAAACTTATTGTGAATCTGAAAGATGTTGAGCAAAAGTCAACAATCCTCACTCACAACCTTCACTCGGCCGCAGATACAAAATGGCAGCGAATGAATGATTTTTGGAAAAATTAAAAAAGTTATGACCGTTTCTGAGTGAAGATTGCTGAATTTACAGTCCACCATTGTGAAGAAGGCCTAACAATCAGAAAATGCATTCTCATCCAATGAGAAAACCCTGGTAAAAACAACCAAAGAAGGTATTCTCGAGTGCCCTGTACAACTTAGAAGGACAAAAGGTGGATTTTTTATCAGAAAATTTGGGAAATGCTTTTCCGATTTTTGATCTTTTATGCGGTCAAACGCATAGAAACGGGTGTGCATTGGTTGTCGGTCCTAGGAGGATTCTTTATTCTGTAATCTGCGATTCTGTCTTCAAAAGTAAATTTTACGGGAGAATTATTTATTCGTAAATTTATCTCAACCCAAACTACCGTATTTCCTCTAATAAGCGCCCCTCCCCCCTCGACTTTGAGGGTCTGGATCTCAGTGTAGAAGCAATATTTTGCAAAGCTGTTTGATACGTTTTCTTAACTCCCACGAGCTCTACCGATTCCACTTTTTAGATTTTGGTTGAGCACCCAAAATCTCGAAATCGAATTCCAAATTTTCCGATTTTTGGGGGTTTAAAAAATAAGCGCCCGGGGCGCTTATTAGAGGAAATACGGTATTTAGTTTCCGAATTGGTCTTCTGCTCTAAACTTAGCATGCAAACTTACCGTATTTCCTCTAATAAGCGGCCTGCTCTAATAAGACGGCCCCTAAAAATTTTATTCATATTCAAAATTGTTTTAAATGCGCCGAATCCTAATTTTCATACTTTTGATTGGAATTGGTCACATCCTAGTCTATGATTGTTTATCATTCATTGTTATGATTGTTGTTATTACCTCTTAGTTCAAATTTGTTGTTAGAGAATTTAAATAAATTTTGTTGAAAGGATGTTTGAAATATGAGGCGGCCCGCTCTAATAAGGCGGCCTGCTGGAGGGAGGTTGAAAAATAAGGCGGCCGGCCGCCTTATTAGAGGAAATACGGTAACCAATAAACACTAGCTTATTTAACTAAAACATGATGAGCGGGTCAGAGAATTTCATCTGACTTTTTAAAGTAAGTTCGAGTATTGGACGAAGGAAATAGTTTTGGTAGAACAGAATTTATCTTCATGGTTTTTTTTTTTTTTGGAACCCATTATATTTAATTAAAAATTACTCATTCAATCCAAATCTACCCCGACTCTGGGTCACCTGGGGTAATGCACACAGTTCATTCTATCTGAGGCTAGTTGTGGTGATTATTGTTACAAAGGCTCTGTTCAAAACAAAACATTTTGAGAAGTTTCAGTTTATCATATATCACCAGAAAAGATACAAAGTAAACACGATCAAGGCCGAATATGACCAATATCGCCTTTTACTCAGAATTTTATGCTGAGCAATTCTGTGCCAATGAAGCCTAACGAATATTTTGAGAAAAAAATAAAGAAAAAAATGGACCTAACTTTTAGCCTGTACACTAGACAAAAATGACGAATCGCCATAATGTCCATGTTGATATTTGCGATAATTTTTGAGAAATTCGCGGTCACACCCAGATCTCTTCATATTGGAATATTTGGGCCAAACAATAGGTCAATAATAAGAGGAGCAGTAGTTTCTAGTTGTCTGGCCTATTTCTCTAACAAACTTAACTCCAGTGCTGCAACTGCAGCAAAAACAAAGTAGTCACGTGGTGGTTGTTCCCCCTTCATCTTCTCTTTGTTCCGTCTTCTTAAAATGCTTTTCATTTTTTTCTCCGGCCATTTGCCCCCTTTTCATGTTTTTATTAGAGTTTATGAAGCCTTTGACTAGAGATTCAATGAATTTAGTGCTTTGCTGAATTAGTGTTCGACGGAAAGTATTTGCATTTAATTGTTTTTGATATGATTCTGGTGGTTTGCTTGACAGTGAAATTTATGGAGGAGGAGGTTATGTGAACGGTAGAGGCATTGTCGCTGATTTTCGATTTATAAAATGTAGGCAAGATTAATTTTGGCGAAAAATAGTTACTGTTGATATCTTTATTAGTGTATGGGTGGTTCATAAGTCTAGCTAGAATACATACACCGGTATCCCAAATATTTTAAAAAATTGAAGTCGCACGATGACTCTTAAACAAGCAGTTAAAAGAGGTAAAAGGCTACTTAAGTTTGAAAATTCGGTCTCGGTGGTGCAGTGGGTGAGCGTTTTTTTTTAAATCGTGCGTAGGTTTGATCCTACGTGATGGTACGCTATTTATTTTGGCCTGTTCGACCGATGTCTAGGGTAATTGGGGCTGCTGACTCCTAATCTGTCGCTAAAGTCAAAATTTGCATTGCCCCAATAAATTGGTCAAACAAGCCAAAATGAATATCCTGCCATTACGTGAGATCGAACCTATGCACGATTCCAGGCCAAAAACACAGCCGGTTACCCACTGTGCAATCACCAACAGTCGACTTCACCAGTCGACTGGGGGTACAATGGATAGGGGTACAATTTCATTGTACATACCGTATTTCCTCTAAAAAGGCCCCATGCTCCGATACGGCCACACCCTCGACTTTCAGGATTTATATCTTATCCCAGAGTAAATATTTTGCAAATCTGTTCATTGCGTTTTTAAACTCCCACGAGCTCTTCCAATTCCGCTTTTCGACTTTGCTTGAGCACCCAAAAATCTCGAGATTGACTTCGAATTTTCCTAATTTTCGGGGGTTTGAAAAATAAGGGCTCGTAGGGCCTTATTTAAAGGGTCATTGCCGTCTCCGACAACGGTTGTCCCCGCCAATTCAAAAAAAAATTCCTAGTCATTGAACTTCGGTACGGATGTTTCAACTTGGTTCCTAATAAAACTAAAACTCAAATGAAATTCTAGGCCTTGTTTTGTTAGAAACTATGCTAAAAAATCCGTACAGAAGTTGAATGTTTAAGCGAAAAAATTTGAATTGGCGGGGGACAATTCAAAACAGGTGGCAATGGCCCTTTAAGGAAAAAAGTACGACATAACAACTGTCGATGCTGTTAACCATTCCATTCGTATTCCAAACCAAAGCACCCCTTTCGGGTTTTAGGCGTGGTGCGCAAAACAGATAAATTTATCTGAACCGATAAATTTATCTGCCAGATAAAATTTTATCTCACAGATAAAATTTATGTAACAGATAAATTTTATGGGTCAGATAAAATCTGATTATTAAATAAAATCATTAGAAAATTTAAGAATGGGTTTCACAGTTGCAAATCTATGAAAATTTTCAAGAATAATAGTGACTAAAATATTTGATGGTTTCGCCAGAAATCCTGGCTGAAAAATTCGGAAACCCATCAGCTATTTCAATCAGCATTATTCTTAAAAATTCTATAGATTTGCAAGTGGAACCCATTTTTATTTTTTAATGATTTTCGTTTATACATCGAATTTTATCTATCAGATAAAATTTTATCTGTCAGATAAATTTATCTGTTTGGCGCACCACGATTTTAGGTTCTGTTAACAAATCAAAGATCATTATCAAAAAAGTCAATTTTCAAATACGAAGCCAAGCCGAGTAAAATTCAAACAAGCCGAGTAAAATTTGTTTATGTTTTCATAATATTATTTTTCAAATGTTTACACAAAAGTCATATCAAAGATTAATTGTGACCCATCTGAAAATTGATTAGACTCATTGAGTTTGCAACTCACCATTACTTCAAGGTCATATGCTACACAATGACCACAGTGTAGTCAACGTGGCCAGCCATCCATGTCGCTATAAACGAGGTTATATTTCAGCCGGGTGGTGTTTCCTCAGCTCGCAAACTATCTCATTTTGTAGCTGAGATTGATACCTTCCTAGATTCTTATACCCTTCTTATACTTATTGTGTTTTATTGATGCCAAACCAAGCTTTGCAAATATGACATGACCACTTTTTGGTCAACGTGGTCGTCCTAGGATCGAAAGATCAGTGTATAAATAATAATCCATATAATACTATTAGAACTACGAATATGGCACTAGCAGGCTGTTAGCGAAGTCCTGACCACATTTATTTGCGCCAAAAATTTTGGATGTCTTGCGAATTTTGCTATTTATAGTCACACGAGCAAAACAATCGTATGAGTTTCACATTATACGTCAAATGGGCCGAATACAGTCAAACCTCGTTATAGTGCAACCCCAAAAGTTCGTTCCAGCCTCGGGTCCGACACTTTTTTCACCTCGATTTTCGAAGATTTTTGTAAGTTCTGTTTTTACAATCTGGTCCCAAATATCGTCAGGATTGCGATTTTGCCGATCGTTTTTCTAAAACCTTAAATTTTTCTTTAAAAAAGCAAAACCTCGATATAGTGCGATCCTTTTTCAAAATGTGGTCGCACTATATCGAGGTTTTGCTTTTTTAGAAGAAAAAGTTTTAGTTTTCAGAAAAACGATCGGCAAAATCGGAATCCTGACGATATTTGGGACCAGATTGTAAAAACAGAACTTACAAAAATCTTCAAAAATCGAGTTCAAAAAAGTGTCGGACCCGAGGCTGGAACGAACTTTTGGGGGTCGCACTATAACGAGGTTTGACTGTAATTGCATTAATGTTTTATTTTATGGTAACACTTTACTTGGCCCCCCCCACGGCTGACCCACTTTCGAGGTGAATTTTTAAAAACCGATTGCATATTCGTGTTTCTCGACCCGGTTTTTTACGGAAATGATCATCAGATTCTCTGAAAGTGAAAAAAAATTTTTGGATTTGCCTTGGTCCCCAAGGCAAAATTTTAGAAAAATTTGAAAAAAAATATTTTTCAAATTGGCGCCTTTTGAATTTTAAAGGGATTAAGGCTGTATTGGGAGGGGAGGGGAATAGAAGGGGGCCACTTTTATGGCAGAACAATAGAAAAGTAAATATATGTATTCTTTGACTGCCTCACCATGTTTTTCGACTGGGCAGTGCAAAAAGAGACTCTATATGCATTTTTGATCAAGAGTACTTCTCGGAATTATGTCCAAGGGAAGTGAGTGCGCGCATCTCTAACTCTCAAGCCCCCTGCGCCCCTTCGGGGGCGCAGGGGGCTTGGTTGCTTGGGGTTGAGATGCGCACACCCACATACCTTAGACACAAATCACTCGAAAGTCTCTGGATGCATGAAAAAGCATGCATACCAGAGTTTATTTATGCGGTAGGCCCCAGTATTCAAAACTATGTTCAACATCTTCTTGTTAGGGGCCTTGTGTGATTAGTGGCCCTTTTTATTCCATTCTTCTCCTATACAGCCCTTAATCCTTTAAAATTCAAAAGGCGCCAGTTTAAAAAATATTTTTTTTTTCAAAATTTTCTAAAATTTTGCCTTGGGGACCAAGGCAAATCCCAAAATTTTTTTTTTCACTTTCACAGAATCTGATAATCATTTCCCGTAAAAATCCGGGTCGAGAAACACGAATATGCAATCGGTTTTCAAAAATTCACCTCGAAAGTGTGTCAGCCGTGGGGGGGGGGGGGACGGCAAGTAAAGTCTAGCCTATTTTATTATATACAAAACACCCCTAGACCCAAAATTATAATAAAAACATAAAAAAAACATTGATGCACTTATACGCCGATTGAGATATAATGTGAAACTCATACGACTGTTTTGCTCGTGATTCTATAAATAGCGAAATTTCGAAAGACATCCGAAAGTTTTGCCGCGAATGAATGTCCTGACAGGACTTTCCTAACAACCTGGTAGATCATTGAATTTAGTCATGCAAGCTGCAAGATGTCAGATGAACTATCTCACGGTACTAAGAGGAGACGTAGTGCGGGGGAATTAGTTCGGTAATAAAAAAGACATGATGGCTTGCAGCCAAATACTTTAATTGTCCACAAGCAAATAAGATGCAATTTTCGGTAACAAATTTGAGATTCCTAAATAAGGCTATGTATTATTTTCAGTTCGAAGGGACACGCCCGTGCGCAACTATATCATGATGATAATTCAATCGTACGCTGCCAGATATGTAACTCGGAAATGGCCATAACTTTCTTTTAATTTTTCAAAACTTTTCTGTTTTCGCCATCTTGTAGTAAGATTCAGGGCTACCAGATGAGCTATTGAAAAAGTAGATGTTGTTTTGAAATTGAGATAAAAAAAGAATAAAAACCGCCCGCACGCGACAAGGAGAAAAGCGGGGACAGCATTTCTTTTATTTATTTTTTTGTCTAAAGTATGGTTAATGTGATATAAGTGATCCCTGTATATAGAATGTGGCCTTTTGTTTAAAAAATCTTTAATGTGTGCTTTTTCGCAGAAACGACTGATAAAACCAGAATTTTTGCGATGTTTCGGACTACAAAATCAATTTCGGCAGAAATATGTGAATTTAGGGACAAAAAGTGTCAGATCCACCTTAGTCGGATGAAAGTACGGGTTTGAGTGTATTGATATCTATTTCGTGATCAGATAAAAATTATTATTTTTTAATCTTGAATAAACATCAGAAGCAGGCGAATTGCTTGGCATTTTGTCCATTGTCTGCCAATGAGCAAAAATTACAGCAGCAAAGGTTGCGATTGCACCAAAAATAATAAGTGAAGTTTAAAGTCAATATTGACTGATATTTTCTTTTTTCTCTCCTGAAATTTTGCTTTCGGAAATAGACATTGACTCTGTCCGGGCGTAGGGACTTAAACCAATCAATTTTGAATTAATTTTATAGTCTGCTATTATTAGTTTTATGTAGTCTCTTAATAAATACTATTGTCTGCCCAATTTTTGTGGAAATTGGCATAAATTTCGTGGTCTTTGAATTGAAATTTCATGTTTTATAAAAGCTTTTTTTTAGATTTCTCGGTATCAAGATGTCGAAGGAGCCGATCCATTCAGGTCATTTCATACTTCAAACCCTCACTCTGAGATCAATATTGAGGATGAGGACGAGGATTGTGAGGTAAATTTTAAAAAATTCAACCGTCTCCTGGACGGTGACAGCAGAGACATAATTTTTCGGAACCCATAAAACATCCTTATTGTTTTTATAAATTTCACATGCATACTGTGCCACTTGAACCCAGAATCCAATGTACCATGGTTTTACCGATTAATTGTTTCAGCACTGTTTGAGCGATTCTATTGGGTTGTAACATAAGTTCTGTCGGTTTTTGTTCATGAAGATTTTGTTTCGATGTAAAATATTTCTATCATACGAGAAATGAGCTTCAAGTTAAAAAAAATAATTATATGCGACATCTTTAGAACTAGTCTAAAGTTTAGTCAATTGTTAGGCGCTGCAGCAACAACTCAGCACTTAATTGTAGCGCAGATAAAGAGCTTCAAAATCCATTTTACAGAATGGTTTTTGAAAATCTAAGTATTGAGATATGACTGTTTTAAAAAAGCAAATTCTTCAAAAATGACTGAAATCCGGGAAAAATTATGAAAACTTGAATTTCAGTCATTTTTCGAAGAATTTGCTTTGTAAAACAGTCAAATCTCAATACTTAGATTTTCAAAAACCATTCTGTAAAATGGATTTTGAAGCTCTTGATCTGCGCTACAATTAAGTGCTGAGTTGTTGCTGCAGCGCCTAACAATTGACTGAACTTTTGACTAGTTCTAAAGATGTCGGAGATAAATATTTTTTAACTTGAAGCTCATTTCTTGAAGGCTAAAATCAACATTTTGTTGTGAAATTGTGAATCTGAAATAGAGCGATGAAATAGGAGATTCTTTTATACAAAATGACATATAATAGTATGGTAGAAATATTTTACATTGAAACAAAATCTTCATGAACAAAAAACGACAGAACTTATGTTACAACCCAATATTAATTCACGATTTTTTGTTCGATATGCATATGCTGTTGGTGTAAATTTCATAAGGCAGTGCAATGATGTGTTATCTGAAAAAAAAATCGAAGTTGAAATACCATAAAAAAATAGGGGTTTCACTGATCCGAAATTTGTCAAAAACAAAATAAAATGCTGCGTTTTCGTGTACACACCTTGTACAGGTTACAAATAATTGACAACCTTTGAACTTCCGTTTCATATTGTGTTTGTGCCTGACATTATTATCATTTTTGCCTATTTTAAAGTAAAGTTTGAGAATTCAGAGAGAAAGTGTTAGGAAATCGGTAATCAACCGGAAAGGGGTCCATCTATTCCAAGTTCTTTTAGTGGTCAATTTCTTTGCACACCCTGTATATAACTTAGATCACCTGTTCTTAATGTTCTACATCGTTATTTATTACAGGTAGATGTGGTGGATGTGGATGACAGCACAGCACGCAGGCTAGCGAGAAGCGCAACGTTCAGGATAGGGTGAGTAGTAGGCGGATTACATTTAATTCGACTGTGTGCAACCCACAGAACTTTTCGGAACGATTTTTTTATCAACGTTGTCTAACAAAAGCCTTGCCCAATAGATCCGTGGAGTCGTTTCATTCAATTACCCATCTTAAAGGGGCATGCTCGCGCCCGATGCAATAATTCTTGCATTTTGAATTCGCGGGTACCAGGCACGCCAGAGATTTGAATTTCAAATCAAATTTGAAATCATTTTGAGTTCTGTGCTTTGATCTGTCGTGACTTGCCGGTAATTTTTGCTCTTATTTTTACGCTTGCCTTTCTTACTAACTGACTGTTTTGGTTTTAGCGTCAAATAATCTCGTGTGTTCAGCTGGTCATTCTCGTGCATGCTCAGGTTCTTCTCTTGATCTTGCTGTTTGTATTAGATAAGTTTTTTTTATTTTCTGTGCCGTCATTTGCTTTTTCCTTGTTTCGTTTTTCAGGTGTCTATCTGGAGGTGTCAAGAAGAATTTAGGTTCTCTCCTCGGGTATTTTCACACATTTTTTACACAATTTACGCAGTGACTGCATACATCCTGTCAAAGTCCCTTATAAATGTAACGTCAAATATAGCAGGCAGCCATTTACGTAGCGACTTTCGACTTTGTCAGCCTGTATGCGGTCGAAGTGTCACTTTCTATGTGCCTTCGTGCTTCATTCTATGGCAGTATGGCTAGGCCCTTGTAACATATCTGTCGGAGCGCGTCAACTTCTCTGAAGAGGCTGCCTAGCGAAAGTGTTTATTCCGCTGGTCTTATAGCACTAATTTTCAGGTTCAATCGACAATTGGGACCATATCTTTACGTCTTGCATCTTTGTTCCGTATGGTCTATCCCGAAAGTTGCTTGGTTGTTTGCATTTGTAAAGTCCGCTAAAAACACACACCTCCGGCAATGAGAATGTAAAAGTTGTTGCAAACACGAAAAAATGTGGGCAAAACTTTGAATTACAAGTAAGTGCGGACTGGATGTAGGGCGGTTATGGTAACCTAAAAATTCTATCGACTGGAATCGGAAGATTGGAAAGACCTTACACTGCCGTATTACGACACTGCCGTCCAAATATCTTCTTTACGTCACCGAATTCCTCTTTCACTTCTTTCTTCGGTTTTCATCAGTTATAGACCACTTTTTACTTTGGTCTCCCTGTTTTTTGGCTTAGGTACGATTTCAGAGAAAATTTTAGTTAATGCGTGTTTACCAATAAAAAAATACTTCAACTTTGACTCCATGATCACATTAGAGCAGGAGTGCTCTCAATCGGGAGTGCTGAACGAGCCATACAGACCAAAACTATCATCCCTAGTATCCAGACACCAAGCGGACTCGTGTTCGATTGCCTTCTGGAGCCAAAAAACGATCCCGTGAGCTAACCATACTATAATCGTAATATTTTTTGTTAGATTGATGTTTCAACATATTCACAATATCCCTAATTCTAAGAATCATCGCTGTTGATCGTATGTACGGATAGCTTCTCCCTAAAGTTAGATTCGTATACTACAAGTACGACTCAAAGCGAAATTGTTAGGTTGGTTTATGGTGTGAACCCTAGTTAGACTTTTTTCAGCATATCGAGCATTCCGTCAAATGTCAAGCGTTGGAACAAGTGCTGGACGGTTAGTGTGTCTAGCTGTAAGAATTCTTGGAGCGAAGCCGGAAAAAAAGAGGAAGAGAGATACTATTTGAACTAAATTATGATCCAATAAATTGTTATAGTTATATGAACCTGAAAGCGTTATTGATTAATCAGGTATACTTTCTATCCAGCGTCTTTGCTATGTGAGCTGCTACAAAGATGCAAGACGTAAAGATATGGTCCCAATTGTCGATTGAACCTTGAAATTAGTGCTATAAAGACCAGCGGAATAAACACTTTCGCTAGGCAGCCTCTTCAGAGAAGTTGACGCGCTCCGACAATATGTTACAAGGCCTAGCCATACTGCCATAGAATGAAGCACGAAGCACATAGAAAGTGACACTTTCGACCCATACAGGCTGACAAGTCGAAAGTCGCTACGTAAAATGGCTGCCTGCTATATTTGACGTTTACATTTATAAGGACTTTGACAGGATGTATTGCAGTCACTGCGTAAATTGTGTAAAAAATGTGTGAAAATACCCGAGGAGAGAACTAAAATTCCTTCTTGACACCTCCAGATAGACACCTGAAAAACGAAACAAGGAAAAAGCAAATGACGGCACAGAAAATAAAAAAACTTATCTAATACAAACAGCAAGATCAAGAGAAGAACCTGAGCATGCACGAGAATGACCAGCTGAACACAGAGATTATTTGACGCTAAAACCAAAAACAGTCAGTTAGTAAGAAAGGCAAGCGTAAAAATAAGAGCAAAAATTACGGGCAAGTCACAAGATTCAAAGCACAGAACTCAAAATGATTTCAAAATTTGATTTTGAAATCAAATCTCTGCCTGCCTGGTACCCGCGAATTCAAAATGCGAGATTATTGCATCGGGCGCGAGCATGCCCTTTTAAGGGGGGGGGACACTTGGGGGGTTGAAAATGGTTTGTCAACCTAATGAAAAAACCATTGACGGTATTACAAAGATTTTAAATATAAATTATTTATGTGATTTTATGATGGGTTTCATTACATTATTCGACAATAATTAGTGAACCCATCATAAAATCACATAAATAATTTATCATATTAAAAATTTTGCAACCCGTCACTGAGTTTTTACTTAGGATGACAGGACCATTCTCAAACCCACCCCCCCCCCCCCCCCCCCAGTGTCACCCCCCCCCCTTTAAGAATAAACCGTGAACTGTCACCCAAAGAAATGTTTGCAGGCTGAAATCCATTACCTTTAAACCCTGATTTTTAAATCCTTTACTGGTCCTTTTTTTGTAAAACTCGGCTTTTTTAAAGAGAAGAGAATCTTTAAATTATTTGCACATCACTGGTCGAAGACAAGTCCTAAGAGACTTCGAAAACCAGGAAAAAAATGTCGACCTTAGGCTGCGAGGAACTTTTCGGTGAGCTTATGCAAAGATCGTATTTTTTATGTACAAAACGCGACAGGAGCTAAAGCTAAGATGATCTGTAAAACATAATTTTAAACATAAACGCAGAAAGCAGTTTCATCTTTTTATAACTCTATTTGTCGATCTTCCTTTGAAAACTACATTCCGTGCTATCCATAACCTAAAAAAAGTTTAACATTTTTAATTTGAAGCTAATGCTTTCCTTTTTTCGTCCACAATCTCAAACGCTTGGAACCAATACTTTTGCAGGACGAAAAGCAGTCACCTTTTACAAATTTGGACCGCAGAAAACGCAGTCCATAGCCATTGATGTGTCACTCAACAAACTAAACAAATGCATCAAAGTAGCCTACATGAAAATGACCACTCCCAAATGGAAGGACTTCAAGGGTCTGAAGCTGCAGTGGAAGCACAGGATTCGGCTCAATACGTTATTTGGTGGTCACACTGTCGCACTCTCCACATCAAATGTCTAACTCTATTTAAATAAATTTAGGAGAGCTTACTACATGGAATGTAAGTTTGATGCAGATTTGGCATATAAATTTTGATTACCAAATTTCAGTCCGTAAGCCCGACAAAAAGAAAAAACGCCATATTGCTACTTTGCCGTACCTGACGATGATACTACTCACACCAAACTTGAGTGGCATACGACATTTTTTGACTCGAGCAGACTAATTTTCATGTGTTTCAGGGAGTGTATTGGAAGGGATGTATTGGAAGCGGAGGATGGAGGCTGTCTGTGCCCAATACAAACGCTGGAGAACCTACAACAGGCACGCTAAAGAAAGCCCAGGGGATGTTGCAGAAAAAGGGTAGGCATGGCACGTTTTTGCAGATTTACTATAACAATTCAACAAATATCAAGCCATTGATACCAAAACTGAATAGCGCCAATTATATATTCACTCCGATAATAATATGTCTTTAGGAGAACAGCTGTGGATGTGATAGAACTCAGCAAATCAACATGCCACCCCAGAGCCAAAACACCCCAGAATTTGTCCACCATTGAAGACTTTTCGACATTGACGATGATTTTGTAAGTCAATTTGCGTATAGAAAATAAGATAAAATTTTGTAGGACAATGAATTCACAAATTCGTTGTTCGAAAGTCTAAATGCACCATTTTTGTTTCCTAATCCAAAGAAAGTGGTAAGTACTTTTTTACTTGAAAATATATTTTTAATAGACTACACGTTTTAGTTCAATGTGGAAATGCGGATATCATGCAACCGGGACTACTTTCACTGCAGCCGAGCATTGAGGAGATCATGTCTGTTGGTAAGTCGACAGTTATCTTTTTTTGCCAATACATTCAACCCTCGATTTTACGTAACCCCCAGGGACCGTCCTAAGGTGACGTTAACCGAGGATGACGCTAAATCGAGGTTTACTTTTATTAAATTATAGTCAAGACCGACCAAATTGGTCCATTTTTGGTGATGTTAAATCGAGGCTGGACTGCACCCATTTTGAGGCACATCTTTAACTATTAAATTAGTGCTGCGTGCGATGCGATATATCGCATCGCAAACATCGCAACATCGCACGAATTTTGCCTTAAACATCGCATCGCAACATCGCATCGCAAAGTTTTGAAACATCGCAAAAATCGCATCGCAAGTCTCGGACCAAAAACATCGCATCGCAACATCGCAAAAACACAAATGCGCAGCACTAATTAAAATGCAATAATTAACAAGACAAAAATTATCGTTTACAAAGAATCAAATCGAATGGTCAAGATCGAAATCAAAAAAATGTTTGAAATTTAGCATTTTTTGTATTTAGGCCGCTTTCCAAATTTTCTTCGAAGTGAGTTGAGGGTTTTTCAAATTGATATTATTTTGCTCGTCTTAGGCTAATTTTTTAAATTCGAACCCCAAGATTCTTTTGCAGGGTTTTGAATTCAGGCGGAGATTAGGCTTAGAGTAGGACAGGCTTCGTTAGGATGATCTCAAACTCAACTCTCAAACATATGATTTTTTAATTCTTTAGCTATAAAATGCTACAAATTTGTGCTTAGAAAATATACCTCGAATGGCATACATTTTCAGTTATTTAAACTTAGACAAAGCCTTAAGCTAAACTTTAGACGCATAGTGGGCAGCGCCCGTTAAGACTTTCTCAAACGTGTTTATTTATGGCACAGTATAAGGATTTATCAAATTACTGCATGGAATCGATGAGATCCCAAAAACTTTTAAACTTCTTTTTAATTGTATATGCAAATTCACTTTGCAAGATTCCTGCTTAAAAATTGCTACTGAAATTGATAAAAAGAAAGGGCAAAAATTCTAATGAAATTTTACGTAAAAATTCAGACGGCTGTTTTACTGATGATCCTGGTCACATGGTGGACAGTCTAGACAGCTATATTGAGCGAATGCCTTCCACCATCCAAGAATTTGCTCACCCACATCCGATGAGACGAGGCCCACCGCAAGTCAGTTCCAACCAGCAGTCGTCACAACAGAGCAATAACCTGCAAGCCAATCGTGTGTCCTCCCAATCCAACTCTGGTGGATATTCTGCCAAAGAGTATGAGGCAGCAAATGGTTTAAACATGTTGGTGACTATCGAAATCAGCAGCAGCACCTTCTGAAAAGAACTTCTAATGCTCCAATGCCTTCACTCATGACCTCCAATATTGCTCAGCCATTGTATTCCCAGGTTGGTGTCGATTTCACAGCACCGTCAAGACATCCTACTGAAGTGACCAAGTCGCGTAGACGGCTTAGAAATTTTGTGGTCGTTGAGGTTTAGTGTGTATACAGAGTGACTAAGGTTTTCTAATAGGTTTTGAAAAATACGTATCCAAAACCTTCGGCCATAAAATTTGATCAGTCTGGCCTTGTAACGAATTGTAACCGTATTTGCTCTATGAGCTAGGGTCATTTTTGATAAACAATTTCATGATTTTCCAGGGATTGAAAAATTAATACCCATGGGACAGAGTGAATAGGATAGACTTCGAGGGATTTTCATTGGACACCTCTCTGATGCTTAATTTCATTTTGCTAGAAAATATTTTATGTGTTACAAAACCGGGTGGGATAGGAAGGAAACTAATTTCACCCATACTGTCTAAATTCCTCATGGCTTGTTCATGTTCTTCGAGTTAGAGTTCGAGTTAAAGTAAGAGTGTTCATTAATCAAAAAACCGAACTCGAAGGTGTTCACGTACTTGGAGTTAGAGGTCGAGCTTGAAAATGTTTATGTATATAGTTTAGATCACTCGGAATCTCACCCCAGAGCGGTCAAAGGAGGGTTATTAAAAGGAAATCTAAGTTAATTACAAGTAAATAACATGCTCTGATTTCAGGCAGTCTACGAGCCGCGTGGATTGAACAGCCCAGGCACCCAAGAACACAATCTGATTATTGGATCCTATGACCAATCCATTCGGAACAGTAGGAGAAAAGCGGCATCATTCCGCCCACTTCAAACCAATCCCCACCCAAACCTACCTTCCTTAACCCAGGCTCACTGCCCAGTGGAATGCCTCCTCACACCATGGCTTGAATGCACTCAATTACATGCCTCAAATATTCGCAGCTGCACGAGTGACGACAGCTGCGCTTGGGTCAGTCAGTTCGGTTAATCCCGCATTTTCCATGATCAGCACCAGGTGGGTGGTGTGAACCATACTTTTTGGATCAAATTAAATTTACCGACAAAAGACTAAATTTTCACAACTGATTTATACTCTCCATTCTCCCTAATTATTTAATTATATTTTCTTTATTTTCCATTCCGGTAAGAATATGGTCGTGGGATCGTATATGAAATAGCGGGTGATTTTGCAAATTTAAAATTACAATTTTGCAGATTTTTTTTAATGGTAATATTTTATTTTGTCCATAAATTGTTGAAAAATGTCCCAAATTTTTAATTGATTTTTTCTTTATTTTACAAATTCGAGATTACCCTAAAAAGTCGCTGCTTTTTAACTTTTGATTCCAGCCACATTCCTGTATCAACCTCTTTCGCGCATTTGGAAGACTGTGACGAACTTTTAAATTAATAATCACAATAAGTATATTAAGCTCAAAAATGAGCCATGCAAGTTGAAAACTCAAAAAATATTCAAATCGAAGGCTGAATTGCTCTATTGAATTCAAAGTAAGCTAAAAACCATGATACCCCGTATGATGGTTTTTCAGCGAACTATAGGAGGCTTTATTTCCCTGATTCTTAGGGTAATTTCGAAAAGGGGTAGCACTTCATTATGGTACGTTCACTTCCAATTAAGATTTTTTATTAAAATGATGCCCATAATCTTAGCTACCGAATGAGACCAAACTCTGAAATAAACTTAAGGAAAAATTGCCCAAAAATAAATTTTTTCTTCAAAAACGCGCTTTTTCGAAATAACCGTAAGAAGTCGTTTCGGGTGCTCTACACTAATCTTCAAAAAAAAATATCTCAACGATTTCTTTGTAAAAAGGGACTCCTGTCCAAGTTACCTTGTCAGATATACAAGTAAAGATAAATTTTGAAAAACCATAAAACCTCTAAATATTCTTTTTTTTGGCTAAATTACACCTCACCGGGTAAATTGAGCTTAAAGCAAAATTGGGGTTAAAGCATCTTAATCGCATTTTTAAGGATTGAAAACGACGAAAAACATGTTTTCAGAGAAGTTTTCATTTTCACAAGAAAAAAATTTTCGACCCGTGGGGGGGGGTATTATAGTTTTTTAGTCGAAAAATTCTTTTTCAAATTGGCGCCAAAAGATTTTCAAGAGAATAAGTGCTTTATTGGGAGGGAAGGGAATAAAAAGGGCCTCTAATCACACAGGGCCCACTAACAAAAGGATTTGAATATAGTTTTGAATACTGGTGCCTAGAGCATATAGAAACTCTGGTATGCATGTTTTTCATGCATCTAGAGTCACTTTCGAGTGATTTGTGTCTAAGGTATGTGGTGTGCGCATCTCAACTCCAAGCCCCCGAAGGGGCACTCTCACTTACCTTAGACATGATTCCGAGAAGTACTCTTGGTCATAAAATGCAAATTGAGTATCTTTTTGCCACGGCCAAGTTAAAAAACATGGTAAAACAGTTAAAATATACCAGTAACTGCTGCTAATACGTTTGGCCACAAAGTGGCCCATTTTATGGTAAAACGACAGTTGGCATCGAGATCAGTTGGCATCGGACAGTTGGCACCGATACCAACTGTCCACTTCACTATGTTTAAATGGCAATACTTATTTTTGTAATTTTTTTATTCTAAGCCACTATAGTAGCCAAAATTCACTCAGGAGCCGAGTAATTTAACAGAATTTCAAAAAAATGTTTAGTTGTTGAGATATAAGCTAAAGTTGGAAAATAGACAGTATTTTCCTAATTTTGATCATATCTCAACAACTAAGCATTTGTTTGAAATTCGGTTAGTGATTCGGATTTCTGAGTGAATTTCGGCCACTAGTGTATCTTAGAATGACAAAGATTACTAAAAAGTAAGTATTGCCATTAAAACACAACGAAGTGGACAGTTGCATCGATGCTAACTGTCCTATGACCCATGTTTATTCCCTTCCCTCCGAATACACCCTTGTTCCCTTCAAAAAAATTTTGGCACCAATTTAGAAAAGATTTTTTTCCACTAAAAACCATGATACCCCCTCATCGGCCGAAATTTTTTTTCTTGTAAAGGGCTTTCCCACACATGTTTTTCGTCGTTTCCAAGCCTGAAAAATACCTTTAAGATGCTAAAATCCCAACTTTTGCATGCCCAGTATAGTGTAATCCGGCCTTTTTGTAAATCATTGAATGGAGATTGATCGGACGATAGAAAGCTGACATCTGATATGTAAAAATTGTAAAATAAATGCAGAATTTGAGAAAAAAATGGGTGGTATTTAATTTTGACCGCAAATTAATATGACCGATAATCTCTGAAAAGTGACAGGAAATTTCTAAAAAATGACGCCAAATTTCTGAAAAAATACTGTAGATTTCTTAAAAATGACCGCGAATTTCTGAAAAATGACCGTAAATTTCTTAAAAAATGACCGCAAATTTCTTAAAAAATTATAATTTGAAGGCTATTTCCCAATAAAAAATGATGTTTGCTGAAAGAAAATTTCGAACCTGGAATCCCATGAGAATATGCCTTGGTCTCCAAGGCAAATAAAAATTCACCAAAAATTCTTTGGTCACACATGTGGTTTTAGTTATTTCATCAGATCATAACTTTTTCCTAGGTCAAACTTAAATTTTTAGAATTTTTCACTAAAGTAAATCGACCATTTTGCGTCGATTAGAGCAAAAATATCTTACAAATGGCTGCTGAAACCGGCTTAATCAATGAAGATTGAGATTTGCGTTCATTTTTAAATGTTACCTGCAAAAGTCAATTAAAATTTGTGAACGTTTTCTAGCAAATTTGAGGACATTTTTCAGCGATTCGGTGACAGAATTAATTACCACCCTTTTGAAGCATCGTATTTTTGAAATACTTTGTTATCACTTAGTCAATATCTTTGTACTTTCGATGTCTTCTTCGCCCAAAAATGTTTTACATGCAATACATTTAAGCAAATAGGACAAACAAGCTAAGGAAATATCGAAAAAATCTTTTAAAAAATATTGTTTGGAAAAATCAGACGTTTTTTTATATATAAAAAATCCGATTTCCGAAAAATTCGCCATTTCGCATATGACCCCTGTTTTGTTCATTGCTAATTTGTTGGAAAGCTAACATCTACGACAACATGCTAATGCAACAAAGTTAAGTAAAAAAATTGATTAAAAGTCAGTCATAAAGTACAAAAAATGACATTAGCCGGACAGATTTTCATTTTCGTGGAGTCAGTCACAGCCATTTTTAGAGCTATGAGTGTCAGTTTTCATGTAAAAAAGATCTTGTCGAAATAATGAAAAATTTGAAAAAAATTCTGGGCCACCATGTAATTTGCTAGATTTAGCGTGCCCCTTCAAAACGTGCCATTGGGAAGTAGAGCACACCTGATTGCGCAACAAACTCCGTGGTGGTTGAACCCCAACACAATCTACAGCAATACCAGATTGACAATGAGAGAAAAACTGTTCAGGTAAGGGCGCTTTGGCAACTTTAATGAGGGCGGTATAACCGTATTGGTTTGTTCATTAGTTGTTGCGCATATTTTGGCGCTAGCAGAGAATAGGTTCCCATTTTTTTTATTTGAGAAAAATCAACAGGGGTCCAAGGCGAAAATGGGAACGTCTACTGGACCAGTACTCAAAACAGAAAAAATTAGACTGATGCTAATTCGACCATATCTTGCCGATCAGTCAACTTTACGAAAAACAATTTTTAGGGGTCGAAAGAGAAACTCAGTGGCTTACAGATGAGATATAAACTACTTCCAGAATGTCTTGACATGGCTAAGATATATGGATTGGTAGAATTAGACTCCGAATTAGACTCCTAGAAATCCACTTTTTTAGTTGGGATGCTAATTGGTTGATTGCGTGGAAAAAAGTTTGTACTTAATTTTGTGGCTATTTTTTATCGGGTAAAGAATATGTTTCTGCGCATTTTGGTATATGACAGTCAAAGCACTGGAAAACGGATAAAAATTTTATGAACCACCTATAGGGCAGTCTAAAGTCTAAATTTTCACTTTTCAGCAAACTTTTGCCCGTAAAATTTTTATCCGTTTTCCAGTGCTTTGACTGTCATATACTAAAATGCGCAGAAACATATTCGGTTCTTTTGGTTATCGGAATACCCGACCTCAGTCGTGCTAAGACAATTTATGCGTAAGAATCGGGTATTCCGATAACCAAAAAGAACCACATATTCTTTACCCGATAAAAATAGCCACAAAATTAAGTACAAACTTTTTTCCACGCAATCAACCAATTAGCATCCAACTAAAAAAGGTAACCCTTTACTTGCCCCCCCCACGGCTGACCCACTTTCGAGGTGAATTTTCAAAAACCGATTGCATATTCGTGTTTCTCGACCCGGATTTTTACAGGAAATGATCATCAGATTCTGTGAAAGTGAAAAAAAAATTTTGGGATTTGCCTTGGTCCCCAAGGTAAAATTTTAGAAAAATTTGAAAAAAAAATATTTTTCAAATTGGCGCCTTTTGAATTTTAAAGGGATTAAGGGCTGTATTGGGGGGAAGGGAATAAAAGGGGGCCACTTTTATGGCAGAACAATAGAAAAGTAAATATATGTATTCTTCGACTGCCTCACCATGTTTTTCAACTGGGCCGTGGCAAATAGAGACTCTATACGCATTTTTTGATCAAGACTACTTCTCGGAATTATGTCCAAGGGAAGTGAGTGCGCGCATCTCTAACTCTCAAGCCCCCTGCGCCCCTTCGGGGGCGCAGGGGGCTTGGGGGCTTGGAGTTGAGATGCGCACACCCACAGACACAAATCACTCGAAAGTGACTCTGGATGCATGAAAAAGCATGCATACCAGAGTTTATTTATGCGGTAGGCCCCAGTATTCAAAACTATGTTCAACATCTTCTTGTTAGGGACCCTGTGTGATTAGTGGCCCCTTCTATTCCCTTCCCCTCCCAATACAGCCCTTAATCCCTTTAAATTCAAAAGGCGCCAATTTAAAAAATATTTTTTTTTCAAATTTTTCTAGAATTTTACCTTGGGGACCAAGGCAAATCCCAAAATTTTTTTTTCACTTTCACAGAATCTGATGATCATATCTCGTAAAAAATCCGGGTCGAGAAACACGAATATGCAATCGGTTTTCAAAAATTCACCTCGAAAGTGGGTCAGCCGTGGGGGGGGGGGGTGCGGGCAAGTAAAGTCTAGCCCTAAAAAAGTGGATTTCTAGGAGTCTAATTCGGAGTCTAATTCTACAAATCCATATATCTTAGCCATGTTAAGACATTCTGGAAGTAGTGTATATCTTATCTCAAAGCCACTGAGTTTCTCTTTCGACCCCTAAAAACTGTTTTTCGTAAAGTTGACTAATCGGCAAGATATGGTCGAGTTAGCATCAGTCTAATTTTTTTCTGTTTCGAGCCTAAGCCTACCAAAGCTTTACGAGAAATGGGTTTGTAAGACAAGTTCGTGTTTTACACCATAGGTGGACCGCCGCCGGCGTCAGCCATTCAGTTACCCCCACTGGTCATAGATTTAAAGATGATCATCCCACCATCATCTAAAACAACTAAATGCTGGGGGTAACCAATTTGGTGCCGTCGGCCGCGGTCCGACCGTGTGCCACACATCCATAGTGTTTAAAAGAAATGTGGACACTTTTGACTAGAGCTCCGGTTGATACGATATATCGTTATATCGTATCGATCGTTCTAAAATATGGCCGAAAATATCGTATCGTTATATCGATCGTTGGGAACGAAAAATACCGTTTATCGTATCGTTCACACGAAAAATAACATACGCCCGTTTTTTCAAATTCATAAGATTTTTTTAATTGCGTCTGTGGCAATTCAAACTCTGTGTCTTTTTTGTTTTTTGGAACGATTTTGGAACAACTTCTGTGTCTTTTTTGTTTTTTGGAACGAGGTTCAACTGGCGGCCATCCCAACTGGCTGCTACTATGACTACTACCTATTAACCCGACTATTTGAAGGTGCACTAATTACTTGTATGGTATCTCAACCTTCGACAACACATCTTCTGACCGAACTAGCTGTGCCAGCGTGAACGCATAGACTCTTGATATGTGTACCTAGTTGGTTGTACCCCGGCGGTGTAAAGGTTTCAAATTCAGGTAATATTGGCCAGGTGGAGGTATCATGACCCAGGTATCTAGATTGGAGATGGTAATATCTAAGACCTTATATCTAAAAAGTAGAACCTAAGTATCCTAAGTATATTCCACTTCAATCAGAAGGGCAGTTCACCTCCCCCCCCCCCCCCAAAAAATTTAAAATAGAAAATGACCGAATATAACCAAATATGATAGGTCAAATGACTGGATTCGAAAATGACCGATCATATTCCAACCCTAACTAAAACTGAGAGAAGTTAGACCCTTACTTCAATAAAACAACCAAAAAACAGGCAAAATTGCATAGTGAGAACACCTCAAACTTCCACGGACATCGACCAACACCTCCACCTACACCCGCCCATTGTAAGAACCTAATAGTATTTTTATATAAACCAGGAACAATTGTCCCTCTGATACAGGCCGGAAACTATCGGCGCCGGGAGCTATTGTTCATATGAACGACTATCAGTTCGTGACCATTTTGATTCGTGACTATCGATTCGTGACCGTATCGATTCGTGACTATCGTTCGTGACCATATCGATTCGTGACCCTATTGACTCGTGACTTGTCTTGTAATAAGTGATTTCTTTGCTCCTGCCGTTAGTCCAACTTTTACTTCATCAAAATTTTCTTCTGCTGTCTCGTATTTCAGTTTTGACTATTTACTCTCGACTTGAACTTCTTCATTTTTAAGCTTGCTTTTTTGTTGTCTGCCTTTTTTTACTTCCGTACAGTTTTTTACGCTCTCTTTCTTCAGTTCTGTATCTACAAAATTGTGAACAATGTTTTGTTATATACTCTTTTTCAGATGTCTTCAATAAATTTTGCTTATTCAAACAAAATCGGGAACAAAAAATTGGCTGTCACGGAATTCTCTTCAGACAAGGATAGCAAATGTTACACTTGGTCGGTCTTGGGAAGAAAGCAGCCCGCTCTGATGGAGTTAGATTGATTTACTACGCTTGCACTGGATGTCGTTCCCTTAGAGATGGCTGGAAGAAAGACAAGCTGGAATGTGCTAACCGTCCACTGCCAATCATGAAAGCTGATGGAGCTAAGGGAACTTGGATCGACGAGGAGTCCAGCAATCCTCATTTTTGTCAGCCAAAGAAGCTCAGCGAGGCATCATTTATTTAATTTTATTTCCGTTTTTATCTGTACTATTTCAAGTAGAAGGACTGAACGTCAGACGCAGCATGCAAGCAGAATTGGCTAGTGGATCAAATGAATCGGTAGCGTTGGCTGCAGTCAGGGTGGAAAGGAAGCTTTTAGTCAATAACGCTGGCAAGTCTAAAAGTATTTACTTATATTTTTTGTGTACTATTTTCTTACAATTTTTTGCTAGTGTATCAGCAAGAAGCCCGACAAGCAGCAATTGCCAATAAAAATGCTTCTTCTCAAGCCTTCATTCGTGCACAAAAGACAAGATTCCCAGAATCGATGACTTTGGTGATCTGTTGAATGACGAAAATTTTCTCCTCAGATGCACTCAGAGAGGATCTATGCCGGAAACGTCAACTATGGTGAAAAGTTAGTTCTTTTTGCAGGTAAATTTTTCTCGAAATTTTTCTTCTCATGCTGCTCATGTTTCAGACGAACACATGCTCATCTTCTGCTCTCCGCGCCAATTGTTCTATTTCAAAAGTTCGAAGGAGATTGTCTGTGATGGGAACTATAAGTTCAAGCCAATTGGTGCATATGAAGTATACAGAGTGTTCGCTTTCGTCAAAAAGATCCATTCCGTGCCTGTGATGACAGCCATTCTAAAGAATAAGGACAAGAAAACTTTCAGAAAGTTGTGGAGGAAAGGTTAGCCTGTCAACATATTTTAACGACCTAAATTTTTTTCATTTTTAGTGGCAGCTGCTATAAATGGTTCGATGAAATTAGAGACAGCACATTTCGATGACGAGCCTGCTGCCTATGGTACCTTCAAGAGACAATTCCCGATGTGGATATTAAGATGTGTGCCTTTCACGTTAAACAGAATTTAAACCGACATGTAATAATTTAGCTCATGTTTATTTCTCATTTCATGGCTTGTTTCAGGTGCAAGAAAAAGGATTAGCGACGGAGTATCGCGATGATGAAAGAGTTGAAGAAATTTTGAGGATGTTGGGAGCTATCCAATTGGCGCCGAAAGAAGTGTGGAATCATTCTATTTCGATAATCGTCGAGAAAATACGTGATCAGTTTAACCTTTTGGAGACAACACCTACTAAACTTTTTGAGTTGGTGACTACTTCAAGTAAGATACTTGTAACAATTCAGAAGTAGAAAGATTACTTACCTATTTTAGGCTTACCTGGATGTCTCTCGATGATTTCTTTTCTCTTTATGGTATGCAAGGGCAAAGGACTACAAACATTGCAGAATCCTACCATGGTAAATTGCGTTATCACTTTAACACCAAATGCAAGCTCGGTGAATGGATAGTCAGATTCAAAGAGGTAAGTGTAATATTTAGTACATTTTTACTCTAGTATTCACATTAGCTTCAACATGCTGAGGAAGAGAATGCCAGCGATGTGATCCACAAACGTCAACCACCAAAGAAGAAAGCTCAAGAGTCAGTGGAGCTTTCATGCAAAATTTTGACGGCTCAAGAAGAATTCGCCCTCGTGCTTGCCAACCAAATCAATGAGGAAGACTTCGATGGAAAATTGTCTGCTTTTCTGCTTAAAATTGGCTATTTGATGGGATACAATGATCATCTGGCTCCAAACCAAGATCATGCAGAAATTGCAGCTATCCGGCAGTTATCGCTGAAGACGTCGAGATGGATGAAGATGAAGAAGACAGATTGGCCGTAGCCAGGATCCAAGAAGACATGTGGTGAATTAATATTGTCCGCTCGTATATTGTTGTTGCAACTTCGCCCGTTTATGATTGTTATCTCATTGTTGGAACTTTTTATTGTGAGTTGTATATTTGAAAGATCGAATAAACTCAACTCATATTTGATAAGAAATGATGTCTTAAGTAAGTCTTAAATAAAATAGTTGTGAATAGTCAAAAACTAAAATACGAGACAGCAAAAAAATTTTAATGAAGTAAAAGTTGGACTAACGGCAGGAGCAAAGAAATCACTTATTACAAGACAAGTCACGAGTAAATAGGGTCACGAATCGATATGGTCACGAACCGATAGTCACGAATCGATATGGTCACGAATCGATAGTCACGAATCGATACGGTCACGAATCGATAGTCACGAATCGATACGGTCACGAATCGATAGTCACGAATCAAAATGGTCACGAACTGATACTTTACTCTGTGGTATGGGTTACGTCTATGGATGGCCTCTGAATAGGCAAGACTCAAACCACAGGAGAGCCCAAGCAAAAATCGTATCCACGTTAATATGATTTTTAAGGACCATGTCTAGGCTAAAGTACCTTATATCGCCCCTCGCAAAACGCCCCAAAATCATGTTTTTTGTGTGTTTTAACCACTGAAACATGCTTAAAACATGTTTTTAGGTGGCGGAAAGCCATTTCCTGGGAAAAATTTTTTCATCAAAAATTGACCATAACCATGATAACCCTAGTTGGTCGAAAATGGACTTAACAACAATATTGGAATTCATCAAGCATTTCTTCTACGATTTGAAGCTCGATTTGAACATAGTTTTGAATACTGGGGCCTACCGCATAAAAAAACTCTGGTATGCATGCTTTTTCATGCATCCGGACATCCGGATGCAATGATGCAAATAATTCGGCATTATTATTGACAAAATGTGTGTGGTCCGCGCATTCAAACCTTTCAAATTGCGATGGTAAGGAAGAGACAGGGGCCGGAGTACCTTATATCGCCCCTCGCAAAACGCCCCAAAATCATGTTTTTTTGTGTGTTTTAACCACTGAAACATGCTTAAAACATGTTTTTAGGTGGCGGAAAGCCATTTCCTGGGAAAAAAAATCCGGACATCCAGATGCATGAAAAAGCATGCATACCAGAGTTTATTTATGCGGTAGGCCCAGTATTCAAAACTATGTTCAAATCGAGCTTCAAATCGTAGAAGAAATGCTTGATGAATTCTAATATTGTTGATAAGTCGATTTTCGACCAACTAGGGTTGTCAAGGTTTTGGTCAATTTTTGATGAAAAAATTTTTCCCAGGAAATGGCTTTCCGCCACCTAAAAACATGTTTTATGCATGCTTCAATGGTTAAAACACACAAAAAACATGATTTTGGGGCGTTTTGCGAGGGGGCGATATAAGGTACTCCGGCCCTGTCTCTTCCTTATCATGGCAATTTGAAAGGTTTGAATGCGCGAACCACACACATTTTGTCAATAATAATGCCGAATTATTTTTTTGTTTGCGCTGATTGTTTAGAAAATAAATTTGAAAATTTGTTCAAAACTTAGAACCGTTCACTAGTCGAGCCCATCGTCGCTTGACAATGCCAGATCGGACAACTTATACGGTGTACGGTCAGTTCGCCCCATGATCAGTTCGCCCCGGTCAGTTCGCCCCACGATCAGTTCGCCCCGTTTTTGTTTTAGGCTTAGGCTTAGGCAAGGGTAGGCCAGCGTATGTTAGGATGGACTCAAACATGTTCCCGAACTACAAAAAAGTTAAAAAATAAGTTTGGGTTTGTTTTTTATGGCATAATGGTCATTTTTAAAAACGGGGCGAACTGATCTTGGGGCGAACTGACCGGGGCGAACTGATCGTGGGCGAACTGACTTGTCTCCAACTTATACGACTTGCACTGCTCCACAACTGTCACTGTGGTGATGCGACATTATATCGGATAAAAAATAACCTTTTAAATTTAAAATGCAATTAAAAAAATAATTCGAAAACATTATTGACAAAATCTATGTGGTCCCGCGCGCATTCAAACCTTTGAAATTGCCATGATAAGGAGGAGACAGGGTCCTTTAAACAATTCTGAGTAGATCTGTGTTTACAGAATTGGGAAAAAGCCCAACCAAAAATTTACGGGCGCACAAAGTGCTTACATTTTTTGAACACCCAGTACAAAAAGGGGTGAGAGAATTACACGAGCGGAGAACGCAACTTTATTCGCACAACATCAACAACAAAATATACAACAACAGTGAAATGGAATTTTTACAACTGGATAATTGGATTTTTTACATAAACATAAATCTGCCTTTCTACATTGACTTCCCACACTTTTCGGCTAGCCGCTTCAATGCTTCTGAACACTATTCTCCTTCTTCAAGCAAACATTAGAACGATTTCTTTGTGCGCATTTTAACCGATCTTTTTCGAGACATTCATTGAACTAAATTTAAAGAGTATTAGAAGACTGTTATTGTATGGTACAGAAATCTGGAGAATTTTTAGTACATGTCTGTTCCTTCTGTTAAAGAACCATGGTTTTCGCACGCAGCGGCATGCGCAAATTTCGGATTGGCGGGGACACTTCTCTTTCGTCTCTCACTATACTCTTTGTCGTCCGAAATGACTCATTAGAGTATAGTGAGAGACGAAAGAGAAGTGTCCCCCGCCAATCCAAAATTTACGCATGCCACTGCGCGCAAAAACTATGCTCCTTTAAAGGACCATGCTCGCAGGGGTCTGGTGGGTCCCGCCAATTCAAAAATTTTTCCTAATCATTGATCTTCTGTACGGGTTTTTAACTTGGTTTCTAACAAAACCATACCTGAAATTAAATTCTAGCCCTTGTTTTGTTAGAAACCATGTTAAAAAATCCGTACAGAAATCTAACGACTAGGAAATTTTTTCGAATTGGCGGGGAACCATCAGACCACCGCGAGTATGGTCCTTTAAATATCTGTTTCACAGACCCACTTAGAAGTAAGAAAATTAATATGTTGGTACATAATTTCAAACAGTGCCGTAGCCAGGGGAGGGGGCAGGCTGTTCACGATACGACACTACCTCCCACCTCCTCGCCCCACGTCGATTTTTTTTAACGATGTAGGTAAAATGGCCAAAAATGGTCTGATGTCTCCTCATAAGAAATTTCAGGCTACGTTTCTAGTGTCAAAGCACGATTTTCTGCATAGCCCCTCCCCCTTAATTTTAAACCTGATCTGTGAATGATGTTCTGGATGGACGAGGTCCGTTTTGCAATTCATCGAAGAAAGAGACAAAACTGGCTCTATAGAAAAAAACCTTGCCGTAGTTTAAGGGCTAGCGGGCTGGCTCTAACTTACAACACCTTTCATTCAACGACCTTTTTTGGTCGGTCCGTAAAAATAAAAGATCTAAGACTGACTGTATACTAAAATCGATCCAGGAAAAAGTTATCGCCAGAAAATCTTCCATAATTAGCGGAACATATAACATATACACGAACCTTCTCCAGCAAGAACAAATACAGCTCTTTTGAACCGCCTTTTCATCACTTACATCATTTGATTGGCCAGCATTTTCAAGACAATCAACCGAATCAAGTAGTTGATTGCAACTATCTTTGCTCAGAGAAGACATACTTTCGGAGAAAGGAGCAGCAGAAGAAGTCATGAGATTTCCCCTTCCACTTTCAATTCATCAAACGGAATCTCGGTCACCTGTTTCACGTTAACAAAACTCCGCTCCTTGTTGATTTGGCCTATTCGTCTCGGTACCTGAACATCGAATTTGAAATAGTATTAAAACAGTAAGTCAAGAACAACCGATTTGGCATTGTTGATCACAGCTGGCTTCTTGAAGTTGTTGCTGCTTGAAGACACCGGAGGGTGAAAGCGCAGTGGAGCAGACACTTGACCACTCTGCGTTCCCATATCGGGCTGGCTGCAATAAATAACTGCTAAAAAATCAGCAAAATAAGATCAACATTACCTTGGAAAAGAGACAGTTTGAGTGGTAGAAGAAGAAGCCATAAGATTCTTCCATTGCCCGCGCAACTCATTAAACGGAATCTTCGTCATTTGTTTCACGTTTAAAAACCTCCGCTTCTTGTTGCTTTGGCCCATTCGTCTCGTTACCTGAACATCGAATTTAAAATAGTATTAAAACAGTAAGACAAGAATAACCTCTTTAGCACTGTTGATCACAGCTGGCTTCTTGAAGTTGTTGCTGCTTGAAGACACCGGAGGGTGAAAGCGCAGTGGAGCAGACACTTGACCACTCTGCGTCCCCATATCGGGCTGGCTGCAATAAATAACTGCTAAAAAATCAGCAAAATAAGATCAACATTACCTTGGAAAAGAGACAGTTTGAGTGGTAGAAGAAGAAGCCATAAGATTCGCCCATTGCCCTCGCAATTTATCAAACGGAACCTTCGTCTTCCGTTTCACGCTGACAAAGCTCTGCTCTTTGTTGCTTTGGTGCATTTGTTTCGGTAGCTTAACATTGAAATTAGAATCTCTTAAACGATTTAGACGGTAAGTTACGGATAACCTCTTTAGCATTGTTGATCACAGCTGGCTTCTTGGAGTTGTTGCTTGATGACACTGGAGGATAAAAGCCTGATGGAGCAGACACTTGACCACTCCGCATCCCACATTGGCTGGCTGCAGTAAATAACTGCTAAATTAGCAAAATAAGATTAACATTACCTTGGAAAAGAGACAGTTTGAGTGGTAGAAGAAGAAGAAGCCATAAGATTCTCCCATTGCCCTCGCAATTTATCAAACGGAACCTTCGTCTTCCGTTTCACGCTGACAAAGCTCTGCTCTTTGTTGCTTTGGTGCGTTTGTTTCGGTAGCTTAACATTGAAATTAGAATCTCTTAAACGATTTAGACGGTAAGTTACGGATAACCTCTTTAGCATTGTTGATCACAGCTGGCTTCTTGAAATTGTTGCTTGACGACACTGGAGGGTAAAAACGCGATGGAACAGACATTTGACGACTGTGCGTATCTTTTTCAGGCCAGCTGCAATAATTTAATGTGCAGAGGCGTGGCCAGAAATTTCTGACGGGGGACCACCAGAACATTCTTGTGTCATTTTATTTACTCCATTTTTCGTATTTTCGAGGCCACTTTGCCTACACCGTTTCGAGAAAATCGGACGGGGCACGTGACCCCCAACCCTCCCTTCGCTACGCCACGGTAACTACGTAAATAAGCAAAATAAGTTCCACATTACCTTAGCTTAGAGAAAGTTGGCTCGCAGGGAGGTGCAACAGGATAAGCCATAAGATTCGCCCGTTCCCTTTTGAATTCACCAAACATAACCTTCGTATTCTGTTTCACGTTGGCAAATATCTGCTCTTTGTTGCTTTGGTCCATGTGTTTCGGTACCTTAACATTTTCATCATTAAACGGTACGTCAAGTTAAAGTTAAATTTAAGGTAAAGCTCCATCTACTTGTAATAAAAATAACTTGAGGTCAGCTCTCTATAAACCAGCAGCATAGGGGCGGTAGAGTTACTTTGTGCCCTTTTTCTAATTTGCGCCTTTCGAATTTTAACCTTTTTTGGCTGTTTGATGCACGTTTTTAATTTGTTAAATTTAGGCTTAGACCCACTTAGGCTCATGGTGGCCAGCGTAAGTCAGACAGGACTAAAAAATGTCTTACGAAACTGCAAAACAAATCAAAATTCAAAAAAGGGCACACAGTAACTCGAACGACTACGCACCTAAACCAGCACTCAGGCTGTTCCCTATGATGCCTGTTTATTTAGAGTCAACTGTACGACCTTACTCGACCTTACAGTGACCACCCGTCCTGAGCAGTGTGTCACATATATCTTGAATAGACAGTTTAAATAAGGACGATACGTAAAAGTGCCACGTTCTGGCGAAAAAGTGCCACGTTTTTGTGAAAAAGTGCCACGTTTTTGTTAAAATGTGCCACGTTTTAGGAAAATGTGCCACGTTTTAGAGAAAAAGTGCCACGTTTTTGTGAAAAAGTGCCACGTTTTTGTTAAAATGTGCCACGTTTTAGAAAATGTGCCACGTTTTAGAGAAAAAGTGCCACGTTTTTGTGAAAATCTGCCACGTTTTCTGACAATAAGGTTTCTAAGATAAATCAATGATTTACACCTGAAATTTGGAAGATTACCATTAGCTTGCTATTGATATGTCCTTGGGAACAAAGCGACCAAAAAAAACCAGGCATATCTGTGCAAAAGTAGGCAAATTAAAAAAAACGTGGCACTTTTTCACTAAAACGTGGCACTTTTTCGCCTTCTTGACTAGAATCGAAAAAACGTGGCACTTTTTCGCCTTCTTGACTAGAATCGAAAAAACGTGGCACTTTTTCACTAAAACGTGGCACTTTTTCTCCAGAACGTGGCATATTTCCGCTTTATCCGTTTAAATAAGCCACTCATTTCCAATCGGATGCGGTCGTTCAGTTCGGACGAGCAGCAACTATGAACATCATTCAGAATAAGACTTACCGATGGAACCGGACCCGTCGAAAACGGTGGAACATAACTGCTCAGTTGATTATCGGGCAGGATGGACAATTCATCAGCCTTCGGAAATTCAACCTGAACCATTTTATCCTAAAACGGATTGCTTAGGAGATTTTCTTTAAATATTATTGAATACTTACCGCAAAGACTTTAGGCACTTCTTTTTTCGATCCAATTGAAGCGATCCACTTTATAGATTTACTAAGCCTTTGCATTTCTCGAATAGACGCTATCTAAAAAATTAAACTTCATTTATTCATTTATTTATACTTAATTAACAACAAGTTATAGCACATTGGAAACGAATTAAAAAAGATCGGTGTTATTACTCCACTGAAGAAAAAGACACTTAACACGGAACGGCTGTACGTCCTGATGGTATGTCCTTGTGCATAATTTTACGCTGAGCACGATGGTGGGTTATGAGAAAAATCGGGTCGCAAAATCGGGTCGGAAAAAATCGGGTCGGAAAAAATCGGGTCGGAAAAAATCGGGTCAGAAAAAATCGGGTCGGAAAAAATCGGGTCAGAAAAAATCGGTCAGAAAAATCGGGTCAGAAAAAATCGGGTCGGAAAAAATCGGGTCACTATAGTTTTTGTACCTGGGCCCAGGCCCCGGGGGCTTTGATACTATCTGATTCAACTTTAGTGGTCCAGACCCACTCTCACTTGTTCAGATCAACCTTCAATAATTTCTTTCCCTCAGTGGTTCAACTCCACCCCGAATGGTTCAGATTTACCCTGAATGGTGGTAAAATGCCGTTTTGTAGGGTATTTTTTGAGTTTTGGTAAAAAGCAGTTTTCGCAAAATCAATTATATCCAATGCTTTAAAAATACCATACAAACCCTTATTTTACTATTATCAAACCATCTTCAGCATGCCCGAATTAGTCCAGAAAACAGGTTTTGGAACATGAAAAACATAAAAAAAATTTGATCCAAGTGGACGACCACTTGGTTTGGTTGGTTCATGGATTATGCAGTAGAACTGAAGTTAGATCATAGAAAAACATATTAAATTTGTTCTATACAATTTGTTCTGTAAAGTTCTGTACAAGATGAAAATATTACTACCCGGGTACCAACCACTACACTACTGGGTACGAATACCTGGGTACAACAAAACTAAGTGGTCGACCACTTGGAGCAAAATATTTTTTTTCATTTTTTGGGTTCCAAAACCGATTTTCTGAACTGATTCAGGCATGCTGAAGATGGTTTGACGGCGGTGAAACGCCGTTTTGTCAGGTATTTTCTAAATTATCGCTAACGATTGATTAATCAAAATCAATCGTTAGCGATAACTCAAAAATATGTCGATGAAACGTGATTTTACCACTGTCAAACCATCTTCAGCATGACCGAATCAGTTCAGAAAATGGGTTTTGGAACCGAAAAAATGAAAATTTTTTTTGCTCCAAGTGGTCGACAACTTGGTTTTGGTGGTCCAGCTGGCCAGGTAGTACCTATCCGAATATTGGGATTTCGGTGCGTGAAATCGGAGTTTTGGTTTCATTTAACCCAACTTCCTACACGATTCCACATATGATAGCATGGTTTTTTTTGAAATTTGAAATTTTTACTTTACAGGCGATCCAGCTGATCCACCTGACCAGAAGGTGCCATTTCGGGTTCGGGGTCTGGGTAGGTGAAATTGAGATTTTGGTCTTATCAAACCTTATTCACGTCACGATTTCACATTTGATAGCATGCTTTGTTTTTCAAAATACCAAAAAATATTTTTTCAGGTCTTCTAGGTGGATACCGACCTGGTTAGGTGGCACCTACCCCAGGTTTTCGGGTTTCGGTAGGTAAACTGGTGGGTAAAACGGTAGGTAAAATGGTTCTGTACAGGGTACAATGATTTTAGCTACTTTTAGCCAAATCCAAAATTTCGGATTCTGGATGTGGATATCCATTTAGAAAAACGTACCAGGTGGTTTGCCCTACTGAACTGAGATTGAGTGGTGAGCGACCCGATTTTTTCCGACCCGATTTTTTCCGACCCGATTTTTTCTGACCCGATTTTTTCCGACCCGATTTTTTCCGACCCGATTTTTTCCGACCCGATTTTTCTGACCCGATTTTTTCCGACCCGATTTTTCCGACCCGATTTTTTCCGACCCGATTTTTTCTCATAACCCGATGGTGAATTTAAAAAATAAAATAAATCTACGGTGGTCAGCGGCCTTTATGAACCGTCAATGTCACGATTTTAGCCTATGCCACTTCAAAGAAGTAAAACATGCCACTGTTTTAATATATTTATTCTATTTCATGTGCAAAAGAAAGCGCAGATTGCGAGCTTTCAAATGACATATCGTTGAGGCGTTTACGACAACCGAATGAAAAAGTTTTACTTTGAAGAAATAATTGTTTTTATTTTCAAAAACGTTCTTCATACAAAAATATGTACAAAAAAGTGTGGAAACGGGCAGGAGCAGCCTGTGCCTTTTCAAATTGTGCCACCGCAAATTGTGCCAAATCAAGAGCAATATTCGGGAAATATTTGCCGAATATTGCTCTTGATTTTGGCACAATTTGCGGTGGCACAATTTGAATTGGCACAGGCTGCTCCTGCCCGTGGAAACACCGTTTTTTAGTTAATGGTTCAAGGGGGAGGGTGCCATTAGAGAGGGGGGTTGAGAAATTAATTCATGAACCTTGTGAAAAAAATTCTGACGGTTGCAAGAATATTTCATTAATAGTATTTGAATAATATTTTATGATGGGTTTCACTAGTTAATTCTGAAGGATTTAGTAGAACCCATCATAAAATATTATTCAACTCTTTCATAAGCTCCATTCATACTCCCGCGGGACACGGGACACGGGACAATTGTTCAAACACGTTTTTGTCTCTATCTCGGCTCCCAGCCATCATTTTCACTACTTTCAATAGATCTACAAGGCAACAGACCATGCTCTACAACATAAAGATAACAGATTTGCCATGATCAGTATCGAAAACGGTTTTTAGGCTGTCCCGCAGGTCAATGTCCCGCGGTACAAATATAGGAATTTGTCCACGGGACATTGACCTGCGGGACAGCCTAAAAACCGTTTTCGATACTGATCATGGCAAATCTGTTATCCCTATGTTGTAGAGCATGGTCTGTTGCCTTGTAGATCTATTAAAAGTAGTGAAAAATGATGGCTGGGAGCCGAGATAGAGACAAAAACGTCTTTGAAAAATTGTCCCGTGTCCCGTGTCCGCGCGGAGTATGAATGGAGCTATATAAAAAAATTTTCGCTCCATTTGTCAAACCCCCCCCCAGTTGACTCCCCCCCCCCCTTTAATATTATTCGACAGAGCAAGGAAAATTGTACCAGATAGTGCTTTAAAGGGCCATTGCGTCTCCGACAACGGTTGTCCCCGCCAATTCAAATTTTTTTTCTGAATCATTGAACTTCTGTACTGATTTTCCAACTTAGTTTCTAACAAAACTATACCTAAAATTAAATTCTAGGCTTGTTTTGTTAGAAACCAAGATAAAAAATCCGGGACACGCACAATTCGCCTCCAGGACAATTCGCCTCCGGGCCGATTCGCCTCCGGGACAATTCGCCTCCAGGACAATTCGCCTCCGGGATAATTCGCATCCGGACAATTCGCCTCCGGGACAATTCGCCTCCCGGGACAATTCGCGTCCGGACAATTCGCCTCCCGGGACAATTCGCCTCCAATTACATTTTTTATCTCCTGTTCAGTCTGTCCATTCACTCCATGAACAATAAGCTTATCCTTAGTTTGTATTTTTGCAAAAAGGGTAATGTTGTAGTTGTATTGCATTTATTTTTATAACATTTTTGTCAATCCATCACCTAATCGCCCTTATTTCTCATGTTGTTGTCCACCTGGTTCATTTAGGTGTCCACTTGAATCATGGAGGTCTCTAGCTAGTCAAAAAAATTCAGCCACTAAACTACTCAATTTTACATATGTTCATAAAAACTGCTAGATACATAAATATCATATTCAGGTCAGGGTTCGCAGATGTCCTGATTTATCATGAATTTCCTGATTTTTCAATTCGAATCCTGATTTTTGATCGCCCAAAATCAGGGATTACCTGATTTTTGGAGATTTTATTGTTCAAAATCCTGATTTTTAGAGATTTTTTGTTCAATCCTGATTTTTAGAGATTTTTTTGTTCAAAATCCTGATTTTCCGTTTTTTCATCTGCGAACCCTGATTCAGGTGGTTTAGATAAACTGACAAACTTGACAAAGTGGACACTTATATGAACCAAGTGGATATCCACGTGGTGTGGTTGGTGTTGCATCTCTTTTAAATTGAATTTTCTACCACGTCTCTAAAAAGTGGACAATTGTTCCCTGTTGATATTTTAAGGCATTATTACCCTGCTCAGATAATGAGACAACAGCTATTTGACTTCAAAATTTATCTGGCTATAACCAACTTTATTTGTCATTCTTTTGATCCAAGTGGACGACCACTTGGTTTAGTTAGTGCATGGATTATCCAGTAAAACTAAAAGTTGGATCATAGAAAAACATTTTAAATTTTAAAAGTTCTTTACAAGACGAAATATTACTACCAGGTACCACTAAACTACCTGAGTACAACAAAACCAAGTGGTCGTCCACTTAAAGCAAAAATTTGTTTACGCTTTTCATGTTCCGAAACGTGTTTTTTTGGACAAATTCGGGTATGCTGAAGATGGTTTGATGATATTATAATAAGGTTTTGTATTTTATTTTTCGAGTATTGGGAATAATTGATTTAACAAAAACTTGATTTTACCAAAACTCGAAAATACCTTACAAAACGAAATTTCACCAATATCAAACCATCTTCAGCATGCCCGAATTAGTCCTGAAAACAGGTCTTGGAATGCAAAAAGTAAAAAAAATTGCTCCAATTTGGATAACCACTTGGTTTGGTTGGTTCAGACTAGAAAATTTAAATTCCCGCAAAACTTTTCAAAATGCACGAATTTGAAAGTGTGGACCATTTCGTGTGTGGACCAATTCGGTATGGATCAGTTCGGTGTGGCTCAATTCGCTTAACGCCCGTAAATGATATACTCCTGGACGAGGGATACCTACCACTGATTGTGGGAATCGGTTCAGTGTACTCAGAATTTGATATTATCAAGCCTGATTCACCACACGATTTTACACTTGATAGCATGGTTTGTTTTTGATTTATATATTTTTTAATTTTTCAGGTTATCCAGGTGAACATACACCTGACCAGAAGGTACCTACCCTGGATTTCGGGTTCGGGTGGTGAAATCGCAGTTTTGGTCTTATCAAACAGGATTTACCACACAATTTCACGTCGAAAATAGGGGTTTGAATGTGGTATGTTGACTGTGACTTTTCAAAGATTACTTCTACTACTTTTTTTGTACCGGAGGCGAATTGTCCCGGGAGGCGAATTGTCCCGGAGGCGAATTGTCCCGGGAGGCGAATCGGCCCGGAGGCGAATTGTCCGGGAGGCGAATTGTCCCGGAGGCGAATTGTGGCGGACCCAAAATCCGTGCAGAAGTTGAATAACTAGGCAAAAAATTTGAATTCGCGGGACAATTCAAAACAGGTGACAATGGCCCTTTAAAGTAATCTGCAACCAGGCTTTTTGAGTGTTTAGCAAACGTTTAAAAGTATATACCAAAAGGCATCTTGACCTGAAACTTCGATTTCGCTACATAAATTGAAATTCTGACAACTGATTCGTTTTCAGCATGGTCGATTTACTTGAATTTTTTAAAGCCGCCACTATGCTTCTACGCGATTTCTTTCTAAAAATTAAAAAAATTGAAGCTATCTTGCAATGTTTTAAGAGAAATTAATTCGAGCGCCCCGTACCCGACCCAGCACCAAATTCTTCCTTCGCACCGCCCCGCGCCTCAGACTATTTTTTATTAAGCCCCACCACCGGCCACGCCCCGGGGGCGGGGCGGACCCATCACTGCTTACAACACCCGTTGGGAGACGGTAACTTACCACCTCCCGTGTAAGTTACCAGTGCCTAAATGTCCTTTAAAGAGGGATGCCAACGCTATTAAGAGATGGTGCCCGGAAATTCAATTTTTTTTCCTAATCATTCAACTAATGTATGGATTTTTCAACTTGGTTTCTAACAAACAAGGCTTAGAATTCGATTTAGTAATATAGTTTTGTTAGAAACCAAGTTAACACTCCAACAGTGGTGTGTTACAAATAGAATTACAGACGCAGAATTTCACGCTGTACTTTGTGGCAAATTTTCCGAAAGAATCTTTTGATAGAAAGTTTTTTTTGATAAAACTTGGAAAATATTTTGCTAAAACTTTCCGAAAACTGGAAAGATTCTGCGGTTCTTATCCATAAGGCATTTTCTGAGAGAATGATAAACCGACTTACCACGTTTTTTTTCAAAATTTTTCTGTGATGTGCATCGTGTTCTGTCACTCTTCCTGAGCAACTTTAAAAAAAACCAGTCAATGTGAAACATGCATATTGACAGATATATATACATTTTGAAAAATGCGCTCAAAATTTATTCTTAATTTTTATCCACATTTGCTTTCAGATGCTTCGTACCCCTCAAACAATACCAACAATACTGCGTCTACGTCCAACCATCCATCCACTGCCAACTTCTGCGCTAACTCTTTATTAACCAACCTCAACAACCCAATACCAACTTCAGAAGCCTATTAACATTAGCACTGCCCCTCGACAACCAACTACCATCCCCTCTCCAATCTTCTTTCGCCCTCCACATTACTTCAGCCAACCCAGCAGATAGTTCAGACCAAATCACCCATTCCATAAGTCCGTCCCAAAGCACTAGTCGCCCAACTCTGTATCCACCATCCACGATCTATCCAGGTATCTTCCTCAGCAGGGTGGCAGCCCATCCAACTCTAATTCCGCCTCCTCTACACCGTCCGCATCTCTGGCAGGGATGATGATTGGATCCCAGGCGGTGCCAGTCCATTTGGCGGTGGTGGAGGCATGCAGTCGCCGTCAGCGCTGTCCCTACCCTCTTCTCTTGGCCTATACTCCTCCACAACCAACGCCTTGAATACTCCGATGGGTTACACCAATGTCAAACCTCTTACTCAACTTCAACCCTGCCACCTGGCAAAAGGCCATCTGGAGTGTATGGGTCTCAGAATTTGTTTATCACCTCTTCAGCCGGTCCTACTAATCCATCCATGAGTGGTGGGGCATTGCTTCAATACTCTTTAGCTGACCTCTGGACGTCAAAAGGTTGGATGTTGGGCATCAGAGCAGGTAATGAAAATAGCAAATCAATTCAGAATGACGAGTTTAAATTTCTCTGTATTCAGAATATCAACCACACCATTGCCTTCTCCAACTATAGATAGCAAGGGCAGATGGCCAGGAGTGGTGCCTTCAACCAGTGTTGTAAGGGTTCAGAAGATAGCTAAGGGCGTTTCGGGAGTGTCAGCAGGTAAAGTTACCCCTCCGCTGCAGTACACAGAGATGACCAATGTGGTTGGAAGGAGCTCGCCAGAAGAAGATGAGATTGAAGAAGAGAGTTCGGCAACACTGGAGGAGGATGTGAGTCCAGCTGGATCGTTACCACTAGAGAGAAGAGCGACTATTCCTGCGATAAAAGAGGAACAGGACGAGAAACCTATAGGCAAGAGAGATTTTGACGCTACTGAATATACCCTCCCCAATAATTTTGTATGGTACCTAAAACCACCATTTTCGAAAAAAGAAGTTGTACGAAAGCCCTTTTAGTAACGGCCAGGTCCTGAGCCTAAACATACGAGCCTAACCTAAATTATTGGGTGGGGTATATTCCAGTAGCGCTTTTTCAATGCACCGACATAATACCAACAACCGAATCTCGATTTCGATCGATTTTTCAAACCAGAGAAATTTATCAAAAAACATCAAAATAAGCAAAAAAGTTTCAGACACTAGGTGGGGCCGAACTCAAGTTGCAATTAAAGTTCTTAGCTGTAGCAGTCTGTAAATGACAAATTTTAGTGCTAATACCCTCAGGCAGCAAACGGAGGAATGCATCAGCTGGATCTTCAAGTAGTAGTAGGTCAGCACCTGCGGATAGCACACTGCATCCCGAAGAAAGGAAGAGGTTGGACCTTCTTTGAAAACCTATTTTTGCACAAACCTTTCAATTTAGAATCCTTCACCTGCACGCTGAGAAGAACAGACGTTCAGCTCTCAAAGACGGGTTTGAAATGTTGGTAGATTCAATTCCCGTGGTGGATGAAGCTGGAGTCAAGAGCACCAATGCGGTGGTTCTTAACAGGGCAGCTCAGCACATCAGGGACTTGAAGACTGAGTCGGAGGTTGGTTGATAATCCATTACTTAGTCCTGCCTTTTATATAATGAGTTTCGCATTTTAGGATAGAGCCAAAGAAGTCAATGCTCTAAAAGACAAAATAGCCCAAATGAACGAAAAAATAGCGTAAGTACATCACTGTTTCTATACTTTTTGGAGTAAAATCATTTTACTTGGTCATCTAATTACTAACTCCATTCACTGTTTCACACAGGGCTCCCGGTGAAAATTCTCGGAAATAAGTACATTTTCCAAAAAATAAGATTTTGACACCAAAAATAAGTACATTTTCTGAAAATACGCGTAAATCGGCTTCAAACACTTTTTTCTCAATAAAGATACCACATTTAAAGAAATCAAACAAAGCAAACAGCTTTGCACTCCCATTTATCTCCTACTTGACAATTGTTCGCCGTCCTCCTTTTTTCATAAGCAGATTATAGACGCCGGCGCAATTGATATCGAAATTTACCCGCACTTGGAGAGGAGCTTTGAGCGTTTCCACCTTCGGAGAATTCCTTGCATCTGTCCACAGCGACTTGCACAAAGAGAAGACTTGCTCCACAAACGCAATAGCCAGCTGAATGAAGAGTACGATGCTGAAAAGTTTGTATAGTCATTACTCGTTATTCTAAAGACGAAATCTGAATTTTTTCATAAAATATTTTTGGCTTTCGTTGAAGATCTTCTGCCACGTGTTCTCCGAAGGATCCACATTAAAAACTTCATCAGGAATTCGGCGTAGCATTCGATTGACTTTTGCCACTTCGTTGGAGAGCTAATTTGTTTGTGCGATTTTAAGCGCGACTTGTTTCGCAAGCTCCACAGCTTCGGTGTAGTCGATGTTTCAGCAGACGAGAAGAGCACAGTCAGCAAATCCCATAGCTTCACAATTCTTTCAATGACATTTCCCACGGTGAGCCATCTTTCCCCATCGAAGCCAAATTGATTTAGTCTTTGCACGGAATGCAATGAGCATGGAATTCGTCCTTTTCGGGAAAATGGAAAATACGCCGCAGGGGAAATTTAAAAATTCGAAGTGTTTTCTTATATTTTAGGCTTCGATTCAGAAAATAAGTACAAATAAGTACAAAATTACAAATAAGTACAAATCTTATTAATAAGTACATTAAAAAAATAAGATTTGGGGTCCCAAATAAGTACAAGTCTTATTAATAAGTACGATCGGGAGCCATGGTTTCACATAATTTTATTATTTTTACAATCCTTGCATCCTAAGCCAATTTTAAAACTGAATGAGTCATTTTTATGACAAAAGGAGGACCTTATTCGGTTAAGGGGCCACCACTTTTTGCTACTGTCTTTATATACTTGATCATGGTGCATGATTTTTATGATCACTAACAAGCCATTATTAAAATAATTAGATTTATCATGATCACCATGTAAAATTTAAAAAAAATATTGTGAAAAAATTGCTGGCCCCCCTAAACCGAATAAGGTCCCAAAAGGATGTTCGGGGTGACGGTTTCGATTAAAAATGCAGATAATAGTGAACTGAAGTGAGAAATATTAATACTTTCAAATTTAATTTTTTGAACATTATCTGCCCATTTAACTTTCTAGATTTTAGTTAAATGCCTTTATCCACCTGGGGAGTGTCCGATTTTTGAGGGGTGTAGAAATGAACCGATCGGTGAACCTATAATGGCAAATACGGTGATCAGATTTACCGTAAATTTTCTATTAGAAGACCCGGGTCGTCTACTTTTTAACCATCCTCAAAGGGGCCGTTTATTAGGGAGGGCCGTCTATTAGAAAAGGGCGTGTATTTTTCAACCTTTTTTTTAATATTTATCGATCTTTTGGCACCAAAAGGGGTCATTTTTCGGAAAACAAACAAAAATCGAGCACTAAAAACCTGAGCCACCAAACTAATATGAATAATAGGAAATATGTATAATAGGAAATTTACGGTATCTGTGTTTGATTAAATCAGTGGACCCATTAAAAAGTTTGGATCAAAAATTTTAGCATTTCGGACTTAAAAAATCTCTATATGTTCCAAAGAGAAAACGCTATTATAAAAGTCATCCTCACATTTGGTTAAAACATTTTGGTTTTGCTAGCAAATTACCAAACCCAGTCAAAAGTTTTAACTCAAAACCCAACATCGCCTGTTTTTTTATTAGATTGGAAGTACAGTCAACCTCGATAAGCCGGCACTCCTAGGGACCGACCTTAGGGTGCCGGTTTATCGAGGTGCCGGTTTATCGGGTTGTCGTTTTCCTTAAAGTGTCGAATACCTGGCCAAATCAAGTGTCGACAGGTGCCGATTTATCGAGGTTTGACTGTAGCCAAAGTCTTGCAGTGATTGCCATATAAATAACATGACATGATCCTATTGTAAATCAAAATACTTCAAATTTACAGTCTAATTCAATCTAACCTGCCCTCTAGCAGTAGAAACGAGTCCTCTACATCATCAACTAATACTCCAAGTATGCGAAGTCAAGTGGAGCAGTTCTTTGAGAGATATAGCAAGGACCGCTCAAAGCAAGACTACAGATTTTGGCTGGTACTTTTTTTTGTCGACGTGAATGTCAAAGCAAAACTTATATTACGTGATTTTCAGATGGGTGAAATCTTGAATCCACTGGTCCAACGATACGCAGAAAATATTCACTCGGATGCAACTAACAGAGAGCAAGTGCTGAGTTCTGCTCGCGATTGGCTCAACAAGAACTGGAACTCCACAGTGCTCAGGCCTATTGCTTCAGAGACTTTGGTGAGTACTTATTCTAATTTAAACCACTAACTATTTAGTGCTTTACACATACGCCCTTCACATATACCCCTCACCCAAACCAACTCTAAAAAAAAGTGTTTCCAAACACCCTTTATCGACTCAAAATCATTTCAGAAGTTCAAAAAAGACATTATTTGTAGGTTGGCGAAGGATCGGATTCTTCGATTCGAAGAATCGAAAAGTCGATTGGAGTCGAAAATTTCGAAGAATCGGATCGGATCGAAAGTCGTTTTTTTCGAAGAATCGACTCGGATCGAAAGTCGAAAATCGTTTTTTTCGAAGAATCGACTCGGATCGAAAGTCGAAAATCGTTTTTTTTCGAAGAATCGACTCGGATCGAAAATCGAAATTCTCGAAGAATCGAATCGAACCGAAAGCCGAAATTTTTTTAAAATAATTTACAGGGTGTCCCACAAAAACTGGTGCAATTTTTGAATTTTCTTTCAATTTTTATAATTCTTTTTGTCGCATTTCTTGTCATTTCCGTATGTTTTTCAGAATGTTCCAACGTTTCCTATCTTTCAACATCGTCCAAGAGACGTTAAACACGAAAAAGCCCAATCCGGCGGGGAGGGGAACCTTGGACGAATTTTTTTGCACCAGTTTTTATGGGACACCCTGTAGACTAAACTTATGATAAACTTATGATTTTGAGCTATTGGATTTCAGAGTTGGTATTTTTTAATAACAACAACATTGAGCAAACCACATAAAACAATGATCGCGTATCATTCTCTAACAGTAAATCACGAATTTCTTCTGGCTCTTCTTGTCTGGCCCTTAATACCTCGTCTGCTAAATTTATCTTGATGGTGAGCAATTTAGCCGCTGTCTGCTTTGACAGGCGTGAACGGAGAGAATTTTGCAAATAGCAGACTTGCCTTGGAGAAGCACCTATCTGAAGCAACACTGGGTAAAAGAGATTGGAAGATAATTGCGGGCCAGCACTGCTAAATTTGGAAAGCGACGAGAGTTCTAAGCCCACCGTTCATACATCTCCTCATGTCCAGTAAATTTCGGTCTCGGCAAAGGCAATTCTTCTCATTTATGTATCGTTAACATTTTTCTTATAAATTTGATAATAAATGATACGATAAATAAATAACCGGCCCGACTCACCAACAAATATTGCCATCTAACAAAGTATCCACAACTTCTTCTTCTTCCTTCCAACAATCATTTTTGGTCTGCTGACTCAGGATCAGTTGATAAATATCAGCTGAGTGCGGTGCAATACCGCAATATTTGAGAACATAAACGCACTCGCAAGTTGCTTTATCCAAGACCTTCTTGAAATGCTCCAGACTACACTTGGTATTCTTCCTCAATACAAAACATATCCCATTTGAACCAGATAAAAATGGGCAGAATAGCATTAGAATTTTCGACTCGAAGAATCGAAAAGTCAACTGAAATCGATTATTCGAAAATTTTCGAAGAATCGAATCGGACCGAAAGTCGAAAATCGTTTTTTTCGAAGAATCGACTCGGATCGAAAGTCGAAAATCGTTTTTTTCGAAGAATCGACTCGGATCGAAAGTCGAAAGTCGGAATTTTCCGAGTTTTCGACTGAAAAAGTCGAAAACGAAGAATCGCTTCGCCAACCCTAATTATTTGTAAAAAAGAGATTTAAGTTCTAGTCTATAAAAAATTGAGTTTTGGAGCCATCTTTTTACACAAAATTGCCTTTTTGTCTCTTTTCACGCCAATACAGCCTCTAATCATTTTTAAATGGTACTTTTAGGTGTCCTTAAAGCCTAATTTTCAGTTGACTACAACTCGAAAATAATGTCTTTTTGGGGCTAAAATTTGTATAGCAACTCCTTCCAAAAAGCTGTTTGGACATCTTCTTGTGTGTTCAAGGGCCTGTCCCTCCGGGGATGTATGCAAGTAGCGTCAAAAAATTTTAAATTTTGTCTTGTTCGAAGGAGTATCTGGTCATTTGACATATCTGATTTGCTATGTGTAGTTCGCACAAATATTCTTTGATATACGATACAAGGCCACGCCAGCATTTTTGTTTATGGGGCCCACAAAGAGTGCAAATAGTTTTTACAGATACCGTATTTCCTGTAATAAGGCGGCACCCTCTAATAAGACGGCACCCCCAACTTCGAGGGTCTATATCTCGAAGCAGAGTAAATATTTGGTTATCTGTTTGATGCGTTTTCTTAACTCCCACGAGCTCTACCGATTCTAATTTTCAGATTTTGGTTGAGCACCCGAAAATCTCGAGATTGAATTCAAATTTTTCGGATTTTTCAGGGGTTTGAAAAATAAGGCGGCATGCCGCCTTATTACAGGAAATACGGTAGTGGGTTTCAGTCTGGATTTTGGGTGTGCCTATTTGAAAAAATGTTTTTAGGGATTTCTAAGAATGATTTTTTCAGGTGAGAGTTGCAACCAAGAGCGGAGCATTCACTGATTCCACTAACACAGCACTGCCCAAATACATCATGAATGAAATCTCCAAGTATAATTAGCTGCTTAAAATGTTGTTTGTAGAAGTCCATCAAACCAACTATTTACAGTCGAACCCAAATATAAGGCCACGTTTAGATATATGCATACTTACAAATTTGAAAAATATTTTGTTTAAATTATTTGTCAAGAAATTTAGGGGACATTCTTGTAAAATCTTGATATTACAACAGCTTTGTGTGGGTCCCTAAAGGTGGCCTTATATCATTGTATGACTGAACTATTAACTTCTCTGATCTCCTATTTCAATTTGCTGATGACAAGCAAAGCAGATACACCTAAACAAATTAAATTTACTATATCTAGATTTCTATAACATGTCAGTAATTTTTTCTTCACTTTATTGGGGAACTTTTGGGATTCGATTGCTTAAACAAACTACCAATTATCAAGAGCACGATAAATATCCTTTTGTTCAAAAATCGTTCTTTGACTATTTTTTCGCAGAGGACTTGGACTTAGACTAGTCTAAGGATTCACACCACAAATCTCTTTACCTCGATAAAAAAAGAACAAAGCGTGATGGTTTTTACTCAATGTTTCACGTTTTTATGATAACGTACTCATTTTCGCCCAAAATTAAATTTTGGTAACCTTAATAAAAAATCCAAATTATCAAGCTCAATTTAAAAAAAACTCAGTCGCTGAATTATGAAAGTCTGAGGTCTTGCCTTCTTAAACAATGTATTTTTTTTCGCTTTTTTTTCTTTTAAAAGCCCATAACCACAAAAAACAAATATTTGTGGTCTGGGCACAGGGACATCATCATATTCTATATATTTTAGCAGCCTAGATTTTTTTGCAATCTTGAATGATTCATGTAATTTATTTAGCTTTGTGTGTGCGTAGTGCTGTCACTCAAATAAACCTCTGCAATTGCTCAATTTATTTTTTATAATAAAATTGCAAATTTCTTTGTACTATTATTACCTGTTATTGCTTTCCAAAGTCTAGATTGCTGCTGTAGTTAGATGAAATGTATTATATATTTAATATATAAATCTGTTTATTTTTGCAATAAACTATACAAATATTTTTCTAGCAATCTATACAGTCAAACCTGGGTTATCCGACACCCCAAAAGTTCGTTCCAGCCTTGGGTCCGACACTTTTTTAACCCAATTTTCCAAATATTTTATCGATTCTGTTATGACAGTATGGTCGGAAATATCGTCAGGATTCGATTTTGCCGATCTTTTTTGAAAATCCTGCAATTTCATCATAAAAAAGCAAAACCTCGTTTATCCGACACCCTTTTTCGAAAAAGGGTGTCGGATAAACGAGGTTTGCTTTTTTTAATGATGAAATTGCAGGATTTTCAAAAAACGATCGGCAAAATCGGAATCCTGACGATATTTACGACCAGACTGTAAAAACAGAACTTTCAAAAATCTTCAAAAATTGAGGTAAAAAAAGTGTCGGACCAAGGCTGGAACGAACTTTTGGGGTGTCGAATAACCCAGGTTTGACTGTAATAACTTTGAATTACAGAAATTCTGAGACATTTCTTTTTCTAAAACCCGAAATTAAGTTCAAAACAAGAAAAAAATTGTAGAAATTACATGAAACCGGTCGATTTAATTGAAAATGGATACAGTCAACTCTCGTTAAAATGGCACCTTATCAAGTTCGTTTCCGCTAAAGGTCCGGCGCTTTTTTCACCTCAATTTTTGAAGCTTTTTGCCAGTTTTCTTCCTTCAGTCTAGTACGAAATATCGCAAGAATTCTAATTTTGCCAATCATTTGTGTAAATGACTTTAGTTTTGCCGAGAAGACCAGCGGGTATTACTAGATAAACCGGCACCCCTTTTCAAAAAAAAGCCTTGCGATATTTCGGACTAGACTTGACGAAGAAAACTGTCAAAAGCTTCAAAAATTGTGGTAAAAAAGTGTCGGACACTAGGCGGGAACGAAATTGACGGGGGGGGGGGTTTAACGGGCCGGTTTAACGAGAGTTGACTGTAGACTAAAATATACAAACAACACAACAAATTCAGATGTTAGAGGCACTTTGGTGAGGCACAATTCTGTTTTCAGTGATTTTGAAAGTTTGCCAAAAGAAGCAAAGTTGTCGTGATTTTTGCGTCTTGTGCATAAATCCATAAAAATTTCAGTATAGGTTCATTGTTAAAATTCTTAGTTGTTGGTTTTGGCTTATTCAATGGTCAACTTGTGCCAGCTCTCAAAAGTCTTTCCAGGATTTTCTATGCATTGAATCCACTGTTTCCTCGCTCATCTTTAGCTGCCGTCGACAACAAAATCCCACCTTTAAAATGAATTTCATTATTATATCTTAAAATAAAAATGATATACAAATCCTACCAATAAAATCGTCCGATCGTGCTACCTAAATTACTCATAATTAAAAAATACTTTTTTTTCAAATAATTACGTCATGATCGTAGACACTGATTTCAAGAGTCTTTTTGGGTAAGTCTTTGAAGGGCACTATGAATTGCAGGGTCTGCAAATAATTTGGGTCGGTTTTAAATTGATCTTGACTTATGTTTACCGTGTTAAATTCAGGGTTTAGAGTCCTTTTCTTGATAGATGTCTTCTGGCGATGCGCTTTGGAAGACAGTGGAGTTAGCGAACTGAAATATGGAAACACTGTATGGATCAGGTTTATGGATTTACTATGAATCTGACTGACAAAGGAGGGATCCTGACTCGGGAAATTTCGAAATTGTTTCTATAGAGTTGCCTCTGAAAGCCAACAAAATTTTAGAAATGGCCCATGACACATTCATGCGAAAAAGTGTCTCCGTGTTCAGCCGAAATGAGCTCATAACCATGGTCTTTCAAGAATGTCACATTCTATGTATGTGCAATCACAATGTTTCCTTTGATATAATTCCTAATTTTAATCGAATCAACTTACACTTTGCAGTACGGGTCAGAAAAGCCAGTGCTGTCCATTCCTAGCAATTCAGCACATCTTTTGATGTTCACAAACAAAGAACCTTGCTGGATGTTGTAGCACACCTGAATCACCAACATTAAAATAAAAACCGATTTTTTAAGAACTCACCGAGACAAGAATTTTCCTCGTTCCACCTCTTCGTTTTTCCAACTAAAAACATTACAAATATACATTCCTTGTACTTCCAACAATTTTACTTGAGAGGCATTGCGTGCTCCAAGTAGAGGTTGAATTTCTTTGTTGTTCCATTGGCAACTTTTTAAAGCTACTCGCTAAAAACAGAAGTAAATTTAAGTCGTTTCAAAATTATTGGGTTGTTTAGAGGGTTTTTGCTTGAAGGTGCATGCCCGTCGCCGATTGAATATTTTCAAAGGCTGGTACCAGGTCATTCAAAAAAGAATTATTTTGAAATCAAACTTTTTTGATAACTCTCTCGGCTACAAGAATCGAAAACCCTTTCATTTTTAGTAGTATCGGTGGTCTGGTGGTAAAAAAGTGGCGGATTACGAAAATGATTTTGACTTTGTTTATCCTCGACTTTTATTAAAGTGCAAAATTTTAATTTTTGAATTTCACTGGTATTCGCCTTTTAAAATATTACTATCGGCGACGGGCATACCCTTGGGAAAGACTTTTTGGTGTGACACAGTGCTGGGTTTCACATTTGTTTTATACATAATAATTTACACAATTTTTTTGTAAGGTTCTAAAATTCAAATATCATAATAAAAATTCAATATAATGAATTTAATTACGTCATTACTCAAATAATTCTGCTCTGATATCCGCCGGGTCCGTTGTGCTAATCTTATAATTGAAAGTTTAAATTCCATGAAATTTGTTACCACAAGTTCTCTAATGCAAGAAATTCTAGACCACCCCAGGTACTTGTGCTGTTTCCAAACAACGTTATTTCTACTACAAAAAACTGAAATCGGCCAACAAAGGGCTAAAATGAGTTACGAAAAAAATTTCCACGGAAAAGTCAATTTTTTTTCGTGTCAGAAAGTTATAGTTATGGCAAATCTTATACATTTTTTTCTTAATTTCGAGCCAGATGTATAGGAGTAGAAGTTGACCGAGTTTAATCAAACCTTCCTTCTCTCCTAGCCACGAAAATTTGGTCTGAAATATTTTTCGGCTAATTGAAATGGTATTTTGGTAAAGTCAAAAAATCCGGGAACATGGCTGTCTTAGGTAAATACGCCCAAAGTGTATACTTCAACTTTTTTAGGATTTAGAGAGTGTAGTCCTGACAGCCCTTCTCTTCTACTATTACCATTCAGACATATGCTGCGATTGTCTAGCCCTTGAATAAAAATAAAAGTAAAAATTACCGTTTCGCCTAAGAAGTCAGAGCCAATCCTGTCCCTGTCGAGAACTGTTAGTCTAAGCACTTTTCTCAATCTGTCCTCTTCAGTTATACCGTAGTAGATCATTTCCTCGTGCCATTCTGGGTTCAGCGTCTTTTCGATGGTCTTGGAGCTAAGTTTAGTGGCTTTGGTGTTGCCAGGAATAAGATGGAATTTCACATCTAAAATGATATAAAAATTTTCAAAATTATTTAAATTCTATAATAAATGACTTACAAGGATCGGAAAATCCGTTTTTGTCCATTGGCTTTGAGGTTCTGCAATAAAGAATATAATTGGATACGATGAAACTACAGCTAAAAACTTGTACCTTAGCCCGGATTAAGTGAACTACCAGTTGTTTATCAGCCGGCAGGTAAGTGAGGTTGAATTGTACGGAGCGAGGGTGCCTGCAAAAAGACGAAAAGTTATATCAATGTATTCGTCTTAAAATATTGAAAAAAGAATTTTTTGTCTTAAAAGATAGTTGATAAGCAAACAGCAGTGCAAATAGAAATTAGAAGTTGGAAAAATAGCACGCAGAAAAGACAGAATTATAAAAAAGCATATGGTTTTGGGACGGCTGTGTCCGATTATTTGCGGGTATCCCGAGTAGTGTCCATTTGGTTTATTCTATTTTATGCCTCGGAGTCAGTTTTTTCGTCGATATTGCGAACCATCCAATTATTTACACCACGTTTTTTCATATTAAATTTTTGGAGCAATACTGACGCAGGCCAATGTGTACCAAATGTATAATCTTTGAGTGTGCTAAGTGGACAGGAAAAGTGTGCTTGAGCGTGCCGACAGATACATTCTTTCACAGAAGCAAAACATTCCAACCCTTTTCATCAATTGTCGATAGTGGACTATTGAGAGTTGCAGCTGCTGAGTTGGGTCTTCGCTGAGGTTCGACCACAGCCAACATTTTTCGCCTCCTGATTCCTTTTCCATGATGCAGTCGCCAATAGGTCTAATCGAGATATTGGAACCATCGTGAAAGCATCGCCCATTTCAATAGCACGAATCTCACCATCATCGCTCTCCACACTCAAAGCCGGTTTTATTAGAGGTTTTCTGAGCCTGTTGGAAGAGGTCGGCGATGTGGATGGTTGACCACCATTGTAGACAGCGTTCATCATTCCATACTGACAAGAAAAGGTCTTCTGACAGGATGATGGTTGGATTGAAGTTTAGATAATTTGTTGTGACAACTTTTTACTCTAAGGCGAGTTTCTAAATATTTTGGTGAAAGCAGATAAAGAGCTAAAGGACAAGTTAATGCGCATAAGTGGTGATTTAGCCTAGCGTTTATTGCAATCAAAGCAAATAAGCTACAAAGACATTAAAAATAGCAATTTCTGAGAACTCTCATGATTAGAATCATATGAGCCAAAAAAAGTGATGAGTGTAATTTAACAACCCATGTAAGCAGAAATTTCACTACTAAAAACAAAAAAAGCTATAAAGGCTGTGTAAGAAGCATAGTGGGGTGCCTGTTCGACGGCGTCCGGCCGCGCCCGTCCCGTCTTTGTCCGGACGGTCTAGCAAGTGGCACGACAAATATGGACGGCCTTCCTAGAACATGCACTAACATGTTTTACAAAGGAGGGACCATGTCTGTGACCTGGAGTAACTTCGATGAACTTTTTACAGCATATTCTTGTAGAACGTGTCCAAATTCCTGACAAATCCGGGTCCCAAGCTCTGAAGGTCCACAAAACGTGGTACAAGGGTCACTCAAAGTTCTAATATCACCTCGATACTCCCTATCATGGTTTTGATACCTGACCCTTGGCCATGGTCATTCCTAAAAATTTTGTTAGCTTTCAGAGGTGGGGAGCCAAATTCACATGGATTTGGGCACGCTCTACAAAAATACGCGCATAAAAAATTCATTGAAAAAACCTTAGGTCACAGTCAGGTCCCTTGTTAGTGCCAAAACACATCGACCGTCCATGCCGGTCCACTTTTTTCAATCGACCGGCCACCACCATCCAAAAAAATGTCATTTGTAAAAAAATATTTTTTTTGACGGTGGCGGCCGGTCGGCTACCTAAATAGACGGACAAGGACAGTTGACTTGTTTTTTGCATTAGAACATGGTATTTCATATCCGAAAAGTAGACCGTCCACATTTGTTGAGCCAATTTCTAGACCTCCGGACGGCCCTACGGACGGACGCCCCACTATGTAATGAGCACTTTTAAGCACATTTTTCAAACTTTTAGTTAGGAAATCCAAAGAAAAAGCCTACTGCTATCGTCCTCCGGGGAGCTCATAAATGTAGGTGATTCTGTCTCGGAGTATTCGCTCTAAATTAGCAAGTTTTGTGACCTATGATTTATTACAAGTTCAATTCTCACTTCTTTCCTAGTCAGGGACGAGGATTGGTTAGACCTTCTACTATTTCCTTCTTCGACTCTTTCCAAGGCACTCACAGCTCCAGTGAGGCAATCTCCACTAGTTGATCCGGGCATGAAGTCCGAAGAATGTCCACTTTCTAAAATAAAAATGTAAATCGCCATGCAGATTGTATTAGGTTGTTCGGAAAATCCGCGACCAACCCTGAACACATTTTTTTTCAATCTATTTTAACTTTTTATAAGCGACAAAGCTGAATGATAGCGATGTCATGAAAAAACAAATGTCTTCAGGAGTGGTCGCGGACTTCTGAACAACCTGACAAATCAGGGCTTCCCCAAAATTTATTTGTATCGTGCAGAAGTCACCCGCGTTCATTTTTGACTACTTTGAAAGGGCGTTTAACAGTGAGTAACAATTTTTTTTGTCAATTACCGTATTTCTTCTAATTGCCGCACAGTCTCTAATAAACGCACACCCCAACTTTGAGGACTTATATCTCGGAGCAGAGTAAATTTTTTGATCAGCTGTTTGATGCATTTCTTAACTCCCACGAGCTCTACCGATTCCACTTTTCAGATCTTGGTTGAGCACCCGAAAATCTCGAGATCGAATTCAGAAATTTTCGATTTTTGGGTGATTGAAAAATAAGCGCACATGTGCGGCAATAAGAAGAAATACGGTATTTATTTGACCTATCAAAATAAACTTTAGTAATTTCTATACCATTTTTTGCATTCCATTAGAGATTACCCGATCAACAATCATTACCTGGTCTAGATCCTCCAGCCATGTCTCTCCTGTTTAGAGCTGTGCCTATGAAAAGCTGATGAATACAAGCTCTCGTGTGAAGACTGTTGCAGTTGAGAGCTACCTCTTTGTTGGCTCTTCACACCCACCCATGCTCAATGGCACCAGTGAAGAAGAGTTTGTGGAGGAGGAAGCAGAGCTAGGTCTTTTGGGCGACGACTCCTTGGACTGGTGTGAACACAGGTTGACTATAGAGGACGAAGGCATTCTAGGTGTGCCGACCACTGTGCCCACTGTAGCACTCCTGGGCGAATAGGAGGAGGATGGGTGAGGGCGTAGTGTTGCTTAATCTGCTTTGATTTGCTAGGAACTGCTAGAACCCCTACTCTCGTTGAAATAGTCTTGGGTGGTGGAGGAGAGGTGTAGTTAGTGGCAGCTAAGTTGGCCGACTGATCACTTTGAACAACTAAAACTGGAATTGCTGCAATTATTTTTTAAATACTTTCTAAATTTTTTAATGAATGAATCAATTATTTAAAGGATTGTCGTCTTTCAATGGATATAAGCTCACCACCGGAATCTATACTTTTAGCATCCATTTGGCATCTGAGGCTTCATTGGCTGCACTAAGGGTGGCGTGGTTTTGGGAAAGGTCATCTCCACCATAGCTGGAAGGAGTTGCTATAGAGTGGCGGGCGAGGTGGAAGGTGTAGATCGACGTGACTCATCGTTCTCAGAATCTTCTAAATTTAAAAACTCATATAAGGTCAATCATTGCAGAAATTGTTCAAATGTATAAAGAAAAAACGACGCTACTCGTTTTTACCCCTCCAATAATTTTTAAGGGATACCTAAAAGCATACTTTTGAGAGAAAAACTTAGAATTAGTAATGGTTTGGCCCTGAGCCTAAGGACCAAAGTCTAACCAAAGCCTAATTACTAAGTCTAAGGGCTAAGCCTAAAATTATTGGGAGGGTAAAACCGAGTAGCTGTTTTGGGAGGCGTAAAGCTAAGTACCCAATGGGAGCCGCACCCCGCACTCCGCACTCCCGCGCAAATCTTCACTCCCGCGTGTGGCGCCAGCGTGTACACAATAAGGCGACACATTTTTGGAGCCGCACTCCCGCGCTCTTTCATTCTGAGTGAGGCGATTTTTATTCAGAGTGCGGCGCATCATCGTTGTTTCATTTTCTTATGCTCTTTTTCGGCGCTCAATTACTTTTGAGTACAAACTTTTCGCTTGTGGATCCTAACTGAAACTTTTTAAGACTAAGGCTTAATTTTTGGAAAATGGGAAATTTTTCAAAGTAACACAAAACCACCCTATCTCACCTAAAATCATGTGCTGAACACAGTTTGTTAATACCAAAATAGTGATTTCACTAGCCACGACACCTATAATAGGGTAGATACTTATTCCGAGGGAGCATCTGCCTAGAAATCCCGAAAATATCAGTTTTATATGGGATTGCAAACCATGATTTTTTCAATTTGGTGACTCAAACTATGAGACCTAGATAGGTACCCATGGTTCAGGTGGATGGATATCAAGCTGGATGGCCTAAAATGAAATTTTAGTCAATTTTTTTACGTTTTTCATGCTCCAAAACCTGTTTTCTGGACTAATTCGGACATGCTGAAGATGGTTTGATAGTATTAAATGTTTTTGTAGGTATTTTTTTAGTTTGGGCAATAATTAATTTCCCTACAATCAATTATTGCCTGAAACTCAAAAAATACTCGAGAAAACGGCATTTTACCTCTATCAAACTATCTTCAGCGTGCCCGAATCAGTCCAGAAAACAGGTTTGGAACCCAAAAATGTGAAAAAAATTTTTGATCCAAGTGGACGACCACTGGTTTTAATGGTCCAGACTCTAGAGAAGGTGCCAGGTGGTTACCCTGCTCACCCTGAGTCTTACTGGTCTTTCACAGAATAGTTTATAATTGTTATTCAAGAACAATAATGTCTGTTACCACCAGGATTTGAGCCTGCAACCTCAAAAAGTGATCCTGAGAATCCATGCACTAAACCAAGTGGTCGACCACTTGGATCAAAAAATTTTTTTACGTTTTCGGGTTACAAAACAATTTTTTTTGCACTAATTCGATCATGCTGAAGATGGTTTGACAGTGGTAAAATTACGTTTATCGAGAAATTTTTGATTTATCGCTAACGATTGATTTTGATAAATCAAGAATTAGCAATAATTTGAAAATTTATCGATAAAACGTGATTTTACCACTGTCAAACCATCTTCAGCATGCTCGAATCAGTGCAGAAAAATTGTTTTGTAACCTGAAAACGTAAAAAAATTTTGATCCAAGTGGTCGACCACTTGGTTTGCTACTACCTGGTCTAAATTGGGGAGAGGTTGCCGTCACCGAGGTTACTGGTTCGAGCCTCACTAAGTGTAACTTTATTTTTTACTTCCATTTTTAGGCCATCCAGGTGGACAGCCACCTGACCATGAGGTAGCTACCCACGAATTGGGGTTAGGGTGGGGATATCCAAGTGGACCACCCGAAAATTCAGGAGTCTATTAGACTTATTAACAATTTTTATTCATACTTATTTTAGCCGATTACGTATTTGTAGCCTGATTACTGAGGTCGCGGGACAGAAAAATGACTTAAATCGACTTTTCATGTAAAAATATTTCATGGAAAATTTTCCACTTTCCACGGAAAATTTACCTTGATTCATGGGCTTGGGTTTTTCTCGGGTGGTTTCAGCATTGGGATGGTATGAGGTAATTCACGGGTGGCCTAAAAAATCTGGGATGGTTTAGGATGGTTCAGACACAATCTAAAAAATTTCGAAAAAACTTAAAAAATCTGTTTGAAAAAAGTTTCATTTTGGGGAAATGTCTATAACCCTAATTGGGACCACAGAGGTTCGATGAAGACCACTGATAGTGTAATTACTGAGGGTGTAACGCCTATGAGTATCAGTGAGAAGAATTTCGCCAGAACAAAACCATACAAAGCTTTTCTGCTTTGTCAAAAAAAAATTTTTTTTTAGCAAATGTGCCTTTAGCAAAAAACCCGCCCTGAAGCACAATTGTCAGCTCTATTACTGGATGTATCAAGAAATTTATACATTTTGAGCGGCTATAAGTTTTTCAAGGATGAATTCTGAAATTCTATGAATGTCAATCAACTCAGAAAAAGAAATACATTTTTTGGCATATATCACGTGGGAAAAAATATCCGACTAAATTCTGAAAATGCAAAAAAATGCATTAAAAAATTGAGTGCGGCGGTGCGGATTTGCACCCGCACTCGAACTCCTCACTTTCTCACTCCCGCGCCGAGGAGGCAAAACCTCATTGGGTACAGTCGAGTGCCGCACTGCGGTGGTGCCGCTCTTAGTGCGGGAGTGCGTAGGTGCGGATCCAGTGTGTACTCAATGAGCTCTGCACCCTCAGATCTGCACCCTCACCCCCTCATTGTGTAAGCACCTTAAATCTGAGTAGCGCCGAAAAAACTATCCACATAAGCTTTTATAAAATAAACCATCATAAATTTATTTTGACTGATATACAAATAATTAATTGACTGTTAGCTGACTATGCACACGTGGACTCAAACCGGTAGATGTTTGCGAGCGCACCATGCCGAAGAGGTCTTACTTTTCAGTTCTAAGTTTAGGCCAATCTCAAAATTTCTGGGTGCAGAGCTATAAAAAGAAGAGCGGAATAGGTATAGTCCGTGAGATACCTACGCCGCTCAGAGATCTTATACTGAAACCCCCTCATGCTTTGCGACCCCTCCATTTCTTGTAGGTTTTTGCTTATAAAAAATTAATAAACTTTTTATGGGTTGGAGATATGCTGCAAAAGTGAGATAAGGTCCGGTGCAGAAAAAATGACGACGGAAAAACTGCTGCCGTTTTTAAGGCCGACATTCTTCCCTCCGTCAAATCGTATCCTTTCACAAGGTTTCATTCGAAAAATATTTTATTCTTATTTTTCGGCATAAAAATCATTAGTTGTTTTCTATAACTACTAAAACTACCAACCTGTGTCTGTCATACGACTTCTACTACCAAGCACAAATCTCTGCAGACTGCTGGTCTCTCGCCCAAAAGAGTTTGATGCCTGGGTGGTAAATCTTTGGGTCTGTTATAGTGGTGATGTTTTCTGGCGGAGAGGGCATTTTTTGACTTGCCATTGCACTCACAGGAGCACTGTTCAAGTATGAGATGAGGAAGAAATATCGATCTCCTTCTTGCCACTAGTTATTGGCCGGAATTCAGTGTTATCCAAGAAGATTCAGAAGTCGACTCATCTTCAGAACCCATACTGATGCTGGATTGAACCTTCTCATGCACCCATGAAGGAGTGATTCTTGGGCGGGGTGTTGTTTTTAGTCTGTAAATTGTATCAATGATCGTTCTCACTTTTGGTGCGAGGTGTTTGTATCACACGATTTAAGAAGCACTTGCAAAGTAATACTTGGTAGGTTGCAAAATGGAAAGGTGAAAATGGCAATTTGACAGAGGCGTAATTTGATTTGGCTCACGAAAAACGATTTAGGTCATGAAAGGGCTAAAGTATGGCACGAAAACTTAAAACCCGAATAATTTAAGTTAATATTTTTCAAATTTTTCAGTAGTGTGTGGCCTAGGATCTCAGCTTTTTAACAAGCTATCAAACTTCACCTAAAATGATTTCAACACCTACTCACACCTAAATATTTTCAAAAATGTAGTGAGAAGTTTGAATGAAGTTACACAAAAATAAAAGTAACTTCGTTAAGACCCCTAAATCTTTACATTTTTGAAATGATTCAATAGAGTTTGATGGCTCATTAGAAAGCTGAGATCCTGGGCTACACGTTACTGGAAAAAAAATTGAAAAAGTTTGAACAAAATTTTGACATAATTAAAGAGGCTTGCCCGCCGCTGATGGTAATATTTTGAAAGGCTGGTATCAGTGAAATTCAAATGATGATTTATTTCACGCAATTTGGTGAAATTCGAAGAAAAACTATACCTCTAGTGGAAATCGAACCGACGAACAATTTTCACAATTTTTGTGAATTTTTTTGAACACTTTTTTGAATTGACCTGATACTCGCCTTTTAAAATATTCCATCGGCAACGGGCATGTTAAAAGTTTTTCGTGGCTCATTTCAGCTTTCTCGTGGCATAAATAATCTTTTTCGTGGCATATTTCAGCTTTTTTCGCAAACCAAATCAATATAAGCCATTCGACAAATCCAAACTGCACAATGTGATAAAGATGTTGTTAGATTGCACGATTTTTTTCACGAAAAAATTCTAAATAAAAAAACACTTACCGCTGTTGTTGGTCAGGTGGAATAGGCAGCTGTCTGGAGTGATTGCGAGAAGTGGTGGAGTGAACAGAGTTACCAGGTGAATTGGACCACCATTAAAGGCATTTGTAGGCAGACTGGAAGGTAGGGCATTCGTGACTTGGCTGGAAGACTCGTCATACATTGACATTTTTCCAAAGGCATTGAGAGGAGACACTGATGCAGACCCGATTGCAGAACCATTGTTATTGTTTGCTCGACGACGGTTGAGTTGCCTTCATACAGGAAGTTTGTTCGGGATCCTGAAAAGTCTATTAAATGATTGTTTAATACAAAAACTTTTACAAATGTATTGAAGTTTTTTAAAAGCCGGCTGAGAAAACATTTACAAATTAGAGCAATAAATTAGATAATATTGGATTGGTAGATTGCACGACCTACATTTTAGCCCCACTTCAGATGGCACGAAAGAACGTAAAGCGACGGCTCCAATTTTCGACTGGTACAGAAAACAAGTGGTTTCCTATATAATACGCGTAAAGCTTTTTATATGGGCTGCAAAGTTTGCACAGCCCAAAGAACTTTACAGGTTGGTTTAAATCACCAGCTGGTCATATAATTAGATAATTAAATTACCTGTCGGTGTCGAGGCTGTCGGCGAGCCCGATCCTACTCTTGAGCCATAAAGAGGTAATCCATTAGCCATGGCATTTGATGTCGAGGGATTGTCAAAAGGCTTGTATAATTTGGCATCTCCTTGTAGAACCAAGCACCGACTTTTTCCACATCTTTAAAATAGATGGTTATACATTTTTTAGTTTTGAAATCAGTTTTGTTTGAAACAGTTAAATTTACTTACAACCTCGCGATATTCGCTGCAGATCTTGCACAAGAAAATGAGCTCCCCTCTCTTCTGGTCAAAAGTCTCCACTCCACAGTTCTTTTGGCATACATACTGCAAAATCGCAATAATTTTATATAAAATAGCAAATAGAGTGTAGAAAAAATCCTTTTTTGTAATTTCAACCATTTTCGGACCCAACACAAACAGAAATAAAAAAAAATGAAGAAATATAATCTTTTAAATTTAACATACCGTATTTTCTCTATTAATATCCACTTTTCATAAGCCCCCACTCTCAAATAATCCACACCATACGGACCTTATAGCTCAGCCTAGAGTAAACATTTCATAAACCTGTTCTTTGTTTTTTTTCTAAAAGAGGGATGAAAGCTGTTAAGGAGATAGTCTTGAAACGAAACGATTAGTCCAAGTTTTTTGTTTACAAAATGTGTTTTGAGCCACATTTTCTCGACAACTCGATATTACGATGTCGAACAAACTTGTGCGGAATTTAAAATTGGATTAGCATCATCAATATCAGAATTTCTAAATTCCTTCAAAAATACCCTAAAATCGGAAATGGAAAAGAAAAACCCATTGAAAAAGATGGATTATGTTTTCCATTACATTTCGATTTTCAGGCATTTTTCGAAAAAAATTTAGAAATTCTGATATTTAGAAATTCTGATTATTGATGTTGCTAATCCAACTTTTAATTCTGCACAGGTTTGTCTGACATTGAAATACTGAGTGGTCGACAAAATATAGTTCTAAAACCATATTTAAAAAAGACAAAACTTGGTATAATCCTTTCGTGTCGAGACTATCTCCTTAACAGCTTTCACCCCTTCTTTGATTAGCACGAGCTCTCCTGATTCCACTTTTCTGATTTAGGTTGAGTACCAAAAAATGTCGAAAGCGACCTCAAAATTTCCGATTTTTTGGGGCTGAAAAAATTTCCCGTGGGGGTTAAATAGAGAAAATATAGTATAAGAGAAATCCGAAACAAATAATCAGGCCACCGACCTTCCTGCAGTCAGTGCAGCAAGCAGCATAACTTTTTGATGCAAGCAGGCCAAATTCAGTTTGGGCAAAGCAAACATTGAGTGACTCCATTGCTGTAGCTCTTCCGCGCAATTTTTCCAGTCTGTCGACCATCTTACTGAAACTCAGGAATTAGTGAACTTTTTTTATTGAACCATAAGTTATTTCAACTGCTAAGTTTTTGTGAAAAGTAATTGGAAGTCTTGCTGTCATTTTCAATTTGTGTTGCTTATCTCAATTAGACTAATCACTCTTGAAAGCTTTCGAATTGTTTGTTTTGTGTAAACACACATTGGCTCAGCTTATTAGCGCCAATTAGCTGACTTGACTTTTTGGAGTTGTTTTTGCTGAACTTTGGTATATTATGTATATTTTGAGGTTCTGATTCTTATTTACAAGAAAACAATATTGGTCGAATTCCTTCTAAAAAAGTGATTTTAAAGGAGGCGGAAAAGCCATTTAGGTTTGAAAAAGTGGCTTCGTTGGCGCAGTGCGTAAGCGTCTGTGCTTTTTGGTCATGAAAAGGTGCGCAGGTTCGATCCCGCATGCGTGCACTTTACTTTTTTTGGATTGTTTGACCAGTTTTATGGGTAATTTGGGTCGCTAATTCCAAATCTGGCATCAAAAAAGTCTAATTACGGTTGCAGTTTCGAATCCCCCCCCCCACGGGGACTGATCAGATCGAATAGATAACATCATATTCGTGTTTCTCGACCCCGATTTCATGAGAAAGCCGGCTGTTTTTTTGGTTCTGAGAAAAAAAATTTTTTCGAACCACAGGGGGGTATCATGGTTTTTTAGTCAAAATTTGAAAAATTTAATTGGCGCCTTTTGAATTTAAAAGGGAATAAGGGCTGTATTGGGAGGGGAAGGGAATAAAAGGGGGCCACTTTTATGGCAGAACATTATAAATTTGAATATCTATATTCTTCGACTGCCTCACCATGTTTTTCAACTGGGCCGTGGCAAAAAAAGACTCTATATGCATTTTATGATCAAGTGTACTTCTCGGAATCATGTCTAACAAATAAGACTTATTGCCTTGGGGGACCAAGGCAAAACACCTTGTATTAAGGTATTCTACCCGTTTTGGTCACTGGAGCTGGGCAAAAAGAGTCTCTTATGCATTTTTAATCAAGAGTCTAGCTCGGAATTATGTCTAAGGTAAGTGAGTGCGCTCATCTCTAACTCTCAAGCCCCTGCGCCCCTTCGGGGCTGGGGGCTTGGAGTTGAGATGCGCACACCCACATACCTTAGACACAAATCACTCGAAAGTGACTCTGGATGCATGAAAAAGCATGCATACCAGAGTTTATTTATGCGGTAGGCCCAGTATTCAAACTATGTTCAACATCTTCTTGTTAGTGGGCCCTGAGTCATTAGTGGCCTTTTATTCCTTCCCCTCCCAATACAGCCTTATTCCTTTAAAATTCAAAAGGCGCCAATTTAAATTTTCAAATTTGACTAAAAACCATGATACCCCCCTGTGGTTCGAAAAAATTTTTTTTTCTCAGAACCAAAAAAACAGCCGGCTTTCTCATGAAATCGGGGTCGAGAAACACGAATATGATGTTTATCTCCTCGATCTGATCAGTCCCCGTGGGGGGGGGGGATTCTGACTCAAGCCCTAATTACTTCTAAAACTAGCCAAACAAGCCAGAAAATAGCATGCCACCATGTGGGATCGAACCGGCACACCATTTTGGGACAAAAACGCAAACGCTTGCGTACTGCGCCACCGAAGCCTCTTTTTCGAACCTTAATAGCCTTTCCCCTTCTTTAAATGGATGATATTTTATTTTATGAGAACAATATGCAAACAAGAGAATTTTTTTTAATGACAAGAGATTTTGAGGATTATCCTGGGATTTCTATAAATAAACCAGTATTTTTATGGTGGCTATCAGAATCATAAAATTATAAGAGAAGTTTTTAGAAAAATGTCATCATTTTGTTCTTTTTATTGTAAAACCTTAAGAAATACTTGAGCAAACCAATGCTCAATTGCATTTGTACCACTAAATTTAAAAATTGCTTATTCGACGAGAAAACAGTGTATTTTAACCAGAGCTGGATCAAAGCCAACAGTGTGGCCACGTGCTGTAAAAAATGGTCGCGCCATTTCAAAAAAATCGGCTTTCGATCGACCCTTTTACTTAAGGCGAAAGGCAGATTCTTCAACCGTATTGATTGATGGTAAAAGTGACTGTAAAAATGACTCGGTAGAGCCCAATAAGTCTGAGCTGGTCTTCGTCTTTGCCCACCTCCGGATTGACCCACCTATTTACGAAAAAATGCGTTCTTCGATAATTGCGCAGTTGTCGGAAAATTCCTGTGGTAAATAAAAAGTGACTGTGCCCTTTTATTGGGTACAAAACATTTTGTCTTATAAAGCTACTGTAAACTTGTTATTAAAGGGTCATTGCCGTCTCCGATAACGGTTGTCCCCGCCAATTCAAAAAATTTTCCTAATCGTTGAACTTCTATACGGAATTTTAACCTGGTTTCTAACACAAATACACCTTAAATTTAATTCTAGACCTTGTTTTGTTAGAAACCAAGCTGCAAAATCCAAATCCGTCGAATTTTTTTCTGAATCATTGAAATTCTGTACGAATTTTTCAACTTGGTTTCTAACAAAACTATTCCTAAATAAATTCTAGACCATGTTTTGTTAGAAACCAAGTTGAAAAATCAGTACAGAACTTCAATGATCAGGCGAAAAAATTTGAATGGCGGGAGACAATTCAAAACAGGTGACAATGGCCCTTTAACGTTTCGTAAATAAAATTTACTTGAAAAACTGACATTAATGAAATTTCATCTCCGAAACCCAACAAAAAGCCTGTAATAGTTTTTCAAATATTATTATTTTGCAACCTACTGGAAAGTGATATTCACATTAGTTTGAATTATGGAGTTTTCCGACAACCGGAGAAAGCTGTGCTAGATCTATTAATTACACGTAGACGTTGACAAATGTTATTTTCGGGCATATGCATACAAACGGTACAGTTTTAGCCATTATTTATAAAATGTTAGAACTTCTAAGACCCCACTTAACAGCTATAGGCACACAATCTTTTGAAAACAGAGTGTGATAACCGACGAGACCTTACTCAAACCTTTCTAGGTATGCTTACATTGGGAGTCAACCGTACACCTACTAAAAGAATAATTTAAGGCTCCAGTGGCGTAGGCCGAAGTCATTTTTTCTTATCGGTGCCCTCCCCCGTCAGATTTTTTTTAATAAAGCGGTGGAGGTAAAATGGCCAAAAAATGGTCTGGTGCCCCCCCCCCGCGTCAGGAATTACTGGTTACGCCTCTGTAAGGCTTCTTTGAAATAGTTCGATTCGATTAACACGGCAGTCGTCTACTCTATCCGGAATATCGATACTGTCGAAACTTGTCCGACTTCCATTTTAAAATGTTTTATAAAAGTCTAGATGCAATGAGTTTACTGGCTTTTAGAAATGGTTCACAAAATCAAAAGCTAACCCAATGCGGAGCTGTTCATTCTGCTTGCCCTGTTCTGCTCTCTCCAACACCTTTCTAATCTGCTCTCTTTCTGCATCCGAAATGCCGGCAGTCAAATTCTGTTTGGCATTTGTGGGAGATCTTGCAGTAGCTGTTCGCACACTCCACCACTTTTTAGTCTAAAATCAAGCTGAATGAAACTAGCGCAATTAGAATATTTTATTATTCCTAGCACTTACTGTGCTCGTAGTTGCAGATGCCGATCACTTGGACACACCTAAAGCAACCATTTTATAAAGAAGTAAAGCAAATAAACATACCCATGCATTCTGCGTACCACCTATTTCCCAATCATTCATGAGATCTGCAAAAATCGAAATTATTTGATCGCTTTTCAAAGTAGTTTGCTTGGATCGTACCAAGCAATAACATCTTTGATTCATCAATTGTTCCACTTTTTCAATTTTTTCCCCATTTTTGTAATCAAACGGATCAAAGAATATTCGGCCTATACGACAATAGAATAGTGACGGAAACGGGATTGGTTTTGGGAGACCGTGTCAGCCAATATTTTAATTAGTTTTAAAATTCTGTTTTTACCATTCTGTTCAGCGTGAAAAAAGAGGCCCGGATTTGGTCAGAGCATAACCATGAAACAAATGGTTTCAGTGACTGAAATGCGACGCCAACGATCGCCAAGGTTTTTTTCTGGAGTGGTAGAAAAAATTTTTGGGACAAGTTTATCTCTTCAGAAAATTTCTGTGGGAAAAATAAAAAAATATATCTGCTCGAAGCTCGCCTAGAATATTTCTGTGCCAATATCAGAAAACTTTCCCCAAAAATATATTTGCCACCAAAAAAGCAAACCCTAAAATTAATCTAGTCTTCGGAAATTGTCTCAACATTTAGTTCTCGTCAAAATATACAGGGGTGGGCTTCTATCAGAGGATGGGATTTAATAAAAGAAAACGGTAATTTGGTTTTTCAAAAGGATTGTAGTGTTTAAAAAATCTCAAATTGTTGCTCTTTTGGTGCGCCTTTAAATAGTATTAATCACGAAGATTCCTAATCTAGCCCATACATTTTTATCAATCCAGAAAGAAATAGCTTTGAAAGCCGACGCGCCTCTTCATACAATAAAAAAATTACATAATAACAAATTGATATAACACCCAAAAATTTGTTATAGTCGGCAAAATAAGCAGAACAAAGTGGTTGTCGTCGGCAAAGCAGCAAAAGTAAAAATAAAATTAAAAGGAGTAGAGGCAGGAAAGCTAGCTGCCTCAAACACACACATGTATTATCGACTGCCGCCATTGCCGCTGCTTAATTGACACCGAATAATTCATGGTGTTTCAGTCAACACCACGCAACCGCCAGAAAATGGAAAGAGAGATTTTAAGTGTTGTTTTCTCTAACACCATTCTAATGAAAGCTTTTGCTCAGTTTCGCAGCAAATACTGAGTAATTTCGTAAGTATTTCGGGTATTTTGAAAAGCTGTAATTTTGATGATGGAGGTGTTTTCGATGAATTGGGAATTTTTCGATTTTTGAAAAATATTGAAAATCTGACCCTGCTAGCAAATACCCCTGAACGATTTCACTTTTAAACTTAAGTAAAAGTACCAAATTTATGTCTCAGACCCAGAAAAAAGTGCGTGAGACAGTTATTAGTCACAACTTCCGTACGCTGGCTTACCCAGGAGTCGAAGACAAAACTTTTGACGGCTTGGGTGACCGTCCAGGTTTCCTTTCACTTTTAGCTCCGAAAAATGAGGCCGTCCTATTTTTACATGAAAATTTTCCAAGTGAAATTAGGACGGCCTCATTTTTTGAACTAAAGTAAAAGAAAATATAGACGGTCACCTAAAATAAGTATAAAAATAAAAACTGATTATATGTTGTAAAATACAAAAAAGCGATCCGTTATGAAAATTTGGTGAAATGCAAGACGGCAGTTTGCAACCCATCGGAAAATTGAGGCTAGCAATATGCTGCTTCAAGGACTTTCAGGACAACCGGGCTCTCAGGGACGGTAGGCAATCTTAATGATGCGGTTTGTAATATTTAAATGTCTCAAATTGTACAGTAGTAAGCAAAGCAAAGACAAAGAAAAATTGCATCAAGTAACCAAAAAAGGATAGATTTTTGAATTGGCGTAAAAATGCCTAATGAGCACAAATTCATGTTTTAAACCCCGTCGTCTATCAACCTGTTGGAGAAACATTTAGATTTTATTTTTTAAACAAAACTTACCCATGAATTCTTTTTGATGCTGAACTTAGCGGGATCCCTCTTAGCTGTACTCATTCTAGAAAATCGCCACCCAAATCAGCAGTGAAGGATAGACAAATTAGCGATGATTTCACTCATTTGAGTGATTTTAAAAATTTTGGTAGCATTAGGATTTCCGGCTTGTTAGAAATAAAAGAATAGGAGAAGAAGTATGGGGAAAGTAAATGTAAATAGTGACACAGACAAGCCTGGCTTCTTCGCCACAAAGCCATACAAAAATTTCTAAAAATTAGTCACACCCTTTACTGGAATGCAATTAACAGTAGCTGATAACAGGTGGTTTGGAATGGGTTGCAGAAATTGAAAAAGTTATGAATTTTCCAAATTAATTAGTCGCTTTATTGGATGGATCACTAAAAAAAAGTTTTTTTTCAGCTATCGGTCTTTATTTTGTTAATTATAAGAATGTTCATAGATTAGCCACAACTAGGCTGGCCAATGAGAAAATTATCGAGAAATTTCTCGGGTTTTTTTTCGAGCAAATTCTAGATTTTGCTCGACCGTGTAAAAATAGAGCAAAATTTTTTGACGCGCGCTCGAATAAAGTTTGCAGTGTATAATTTCGTTTGTCACTGGAATTCACCAAATTTTCGCCAGATTCACATTCAGCGTGTCAATTGCTTATAAAACTCCCTTTAAATATCAACTCACTGTCAAATTTTAAAATTCCGCTCAAGACAATAAATATTTGAATAGACAATTTCTTTATGGATATTTATTGTGTAGAGAGGAATTTAGAATAGCAGTTTGATATTTAAAGGGCAGTTTTACAGTTTAAAGAATTTTCTCAGGAATTTTCTTGAGAATTTTCTCGAAAGATTTTTGCTCGAGTAAAATCTTAACCCTAGCCACAACACATTTTTGCATCTGAATTCCGAGTCTTTGCCTAACCTAATACGCTTTTTGCCTGACATTTGTATACAGCAGAGCATTGATTTTTATGGTACCCCTGGGTGACTGGCTTATACTACAAATTTAGCCGAGAGTGCAAACTTATTTGTTTGCAAGAAAAGGATTACGCGGAAACAATTCTGCGGATTCTTAATCTCCTTTTGTGCCATAAATCACCGGGGTGGCGTAGGATCAAGACTTGACTGTAGTAACTACAGTAGCAAAAAAAATCAAGTTGCTAACGAATTTTCATTCTACGCAAAGTTTTTAAAAATTTCTGTTTCACCGAAAAACATCATCTTTAGGCTGCTTAAATTAGTTCAACAACCACACAGCAGGTTGTGAAATGCATCATGGTTGTTCACAATAGTCAGAGTCGAAGGAATTGGTACTGTGAAGCTTTTTACTCTTACTCCAACTCTACTTCAATATAAAGCTTTTTTTCTCCTTACTATGGCCGGAAGTGTTGATTTTTTTATAGCAAATATGATAAAAAAACAAAAAAGGAGTTGGTGTCAAAAACGCTGTAAACAGGTACAAATTGTAGGTAGAGTAAAATGTTATTGTAACACCCCGACTAAGACTATGATGATAAAAGCATCAGCATGCGAAAACAGAAAAAATTCTAAATGACCCTAACCCCCAAAAAATTGATGCTAGCAGCAAGGCCAAACACCATTTTCATCAGTGCCACCACTACAGCTACCTCGACAACACATGGATTAGAGCGATGAGAGAGGGGCAGGAGGACTACTATGAAAAGCAAAAAAGGAGGCGAAAGAAGAGTAAGTACTACTAAAATTTGCTTCAGTGATAATTATCGGCAAGAAAGAAACCACCAGAGGAACAAAAAGTATAGCAGAGAGGTTAGCCTGAGTGTGACAGCAAGTCTGTCTCCCACGACTATATGGCATGGAATAAAATTGGAAGGAGTAGCGAGAGAAACAATGCTAAAGCTTGGCTAGCTACATTACGCACACACAGCCATTCCTCTTTATTGGCGTCTCTAACATTATTCTCGACTGGCTGGCTTGGCCATATTGAGCTTCCCAAATACCTGGAACTGCATGCATGCCTGACTAGTGCACAAAAAATAAGCATGGTTTGCAGCTGAAAATAGAACATGCTCGATGCAGTACGAGGGATTTGTCAATCTTTGCTCTCAAGGTGTGAGCTAGACTCCATTCACAAAAGGAGCAATATACAAGGTCAAAGAATGTTGGGACCTAGAGTACTTTTTCTTCGCCTTGGTCCCCTGTTGAATTTTTTCGAAAATTTTTGTTCCACTATTGGGCAATCTTTTTTTCGTGGGAAATTTACTCTTTTAATATGAACTGGTCAAAAACACATTGAGGACCTAGCACTGTCAGATTTTTTTTAAATTGTTATTAGAAAAAATATTAGGTCAGTAATTTGAAAAAATTCTGTTAGTGTTTGGATCTTTGTGGTTGTAAAAATAAAATTTTACAAAAAATATATTTGACGTGTACTTTTTAGAAATACTTAAAAAAAGTTTGCCAAAAAAATAAAGTTGTTAAAAGGCGTTAGTGCGTTTATCCCTTTTGCGACATTTTGCGATGCGCCCTATGTTTGTTTTAGCACTAGGCCTTATTTTTTCAACTGAGGCTTAGGCTTTAGGCCAGGATAAGCTAGCGTATGTAGCCGGACTAAAATATCTTACGAACTAAAAATGGCTTAAAAAATAAGGCCTATGTGGCTAAAACAAAACATAGGGAGAACGCCAAAAATTTCCCAAAAAAAAAGAAAAACGCCTACGCACCGTTAAAAAAGAACCATTGGCACAAAAATATTTCCTATCATGAGTAGAAATAAGGTTAGGCTAATGCCTTTGCTAGAATGGATTTGTGAGGTGAGAGAACATCGCTGCTGTTTTGTAAATACTAGTTTAAATTGCAGCTGTGCAAAAAAATTTGTGGGTTTTTTACTTCATTATTCTAGATCCATAAACGCTTAGCGAAATCTGCATTTTTTTAGCGAGATGAGATCTGTGACAATGAAACATCTTTAAAAAAGTAATGTTAAAATTTTGAAAACCTGACTCAACAAAAATAATCACCTCAAAATTTCTATTCCGCTGGTGTCATGTAAATGCTAATGGCAGGAAATTGACAAGGAAGGAGTGGAGACAACAGAAGCTTACAGTAATTGCTTGTGTATGATCAATAGTAAAAAGAAGATAATTTAGCAACAAATTCATTTGAATTGGGTAGGACATGGTAATGGCTGGATTTTAGCAAAAAAAAATTGCCAACCCGGTGTTAGAACGGTATGTGAGATGACGATTACAGTCGACGCTCCCAATAAGATAACACCCCAAAAGTTCGTTCCGCCTAGGGTCCGACACTTTTTTAACCCCATTGTTTTCAAATTTTTTCCATTTCTGTTTTGACAGTCTGGTCGCAATATGCAAGAGTTCCGATTTTTGCCGATCATTTTTGCAGAAAACAATGATTTTGACATTTAAAAAGCAAAACTCCATTAACATATACCGAAATCCAAAACAGGTGTATGTTAATGGGAGTTTTTGCTTTTTAAATGTCAAAATCATTTTTTGCTGCCCGAAAATGATCGGCAAAATCGGAATCCCTTGCGATATTTGCGACAAGACTGTCAAAAGAAATGGAAAAACTTGAAACAATGGGGTTAAAAAAAGTGTCGGACCCTAGGCGGGACGAACTTTTGGGGTGTATGTGTTGGAGCGTCGACTGTATGTGAACGAGACTAAAACACGCTCATAGCTTTTGGAAACTGTTGTCCTTGTGTGCAATAAGAATAGCAAGTGTCGTAAAAGAAACGATAATTTAAATTGATAGGAGAGAATTTTTTCCCACAACTTTAAAAAATTAACAAATACTTGTTACTAATAATAGGGTTGTAGCGACTCGACGGTCGATTCGAACCTTTAAGGTCGAAAAGTAGAAATTTTCGACTTTCGACCTCCGACTCGACCCGACCGTCGAAATTTCGACTTTCGACCTTCGACTCGACCGACGACCGGTCGAAATTTCGACTTTCGACTTCGACTCGACCCGACGCGTCGAACTTTCGACTTTCGACCTTCGACTCGACCGGTCGAAAATTCGAACTTTCGACTCCATCGAAGGAAATTTTTGTTTCAATTGCATATGTTCTCACGACGAATAAATTTCAGACTACATAACCTGCACGAATTAACTACGCGAGTCAAAACAGGATTTTTGTCTCAACAAACTGTTTTCCAGCACACACAATTTTTGGGTGAATTCATGGTTTATTCGTTCCGAAAAAATAATTAAAAATTTTGTGGACAAATTGACAGCAAAATATGTATGATAAATGATATTTCTAGTGAAAAATGCTGCGAAGAAGGCTCGTGAATAAAACAACCTTTGCAGCAAAAAAAAGTATTTTAGCAGCAAAAAAGTATATTAGCATAAAAAAAAGTCTTTTTTGCAGCACTTTTTTAGGCAAATTGAGCTTTTTTTGGCGATTTGCCCGATTTGCCCAGAACGTTTATTTTCGCTAGGTTGTCGGTCATTCATGTGCAAAACTGTTAGATTACACGTCAGATTCATGTTCAGCGTAGTTAATTTGTCTTTTAAAATCACTATTTCAGTAAGAACTCAGATCTCGATTGGCAAAGCAAACGGCAGCTAAACTGCTCATCATCAAAGCTAATCTGGTGGATGAGACTTTGAAGAAGGCGAAAAAAACAAAAGAAAGCGATAATTAATTTCAATAAAATGTTGTGCTGTTACGTGCATTTGTCCGAATTTTGACTCGACCGGTCAAAAATTTTGACCTTTGACCCTACTGGTCGAAAATTTCGACCTTCGACTCGACCGGTCGAAATTTTCGACTTTCGACCTTCGACTCGACCGGTCGAAATTTCGACTTTCGACCTTCGACTCGACCCGACCGGTCGAAATTTTCGACTTTCGACCTTCCATCGACTCGACCGTCGAAAATTTCGACCGGTCGACAACCTTACCCACAATCCTATACACGAAATGATCAGCGTGAAATTCTGCACCAGATCGTCTGCTTGTCCAGGTCAGCCGTTCTCGGTTAAGAGTTACAAGAAAATTTTATAAAAAAAATTACCGCTAACTGTTCTTTGAACCTTTTGGAGACTACCAAATCTCAAAAATATATAGGAGGAAAATGCCCAAAATTATACGGCCGGACATTTCGTAATAAATGCCCGACATATGCCAGGGCATTTGCGCCCGCATATGTCCGGGCATATGCTTATTACCCAACCCTATAAAAACCATGAATTTGAGAAGGCATATGCCCGGGCTTATGTCCGGCCATATGCCCGGGCATATGCTTATTGCCCAACCCCATGAAAACAATAAAATTTAAAAGAGACTTTCTGAGAAAATGATAAAGTCACAAGGAATATTTACCACGATTTTTTTTCAAAATTTTTCTGTGATGTCCATCATGTTCTGCTACTCTTCTTGAAAAACTTTAAAAAAACAGTCCATGAGAATATGCAAATTGACCGAAATATATGCATTTTAAAAAGTGCACTCAAATTTTGTTCTTAATTTCACCATTCTGCTTTAAATGTTGATTTTAACTGCATTCTAGTGCAGTTTTCTGAAAACATTCGGTGTCTTAGATTTGGCTTAAACTACGCTTTTTTTGAGGTATTGAACTACTAATAATTCTTATAAAGAAATTGGAACCACTCGCTTTTTTGAAAAAGTGTGTTTTATAAAAATGCAAATTTTCGTGAAAAATAACGATTTCTCCATTTTTTCCATATATTCTGACCTGATTTTTATTGTAGATTCTGATTCAGCATTTCAAACTGAACGAGTTGGCCAAAAAAATTTTGGATCGAGCGTGGGGGGGGATGTTGGGGAAAGTTATAAGTGTTTGAAATCACTATCTCACACGAAACTTCACACGTAAATTCCCCATAACTTCAGATTTAACACCGGATTCGTGCTCAACATGGTCGATTTGCATGTGAAACTACTTTAAAAGGCTAAAATTCATTTTCGCCCTCAAAATGCTCATTTACGCCCTCAAATCAATTATTTACGCCCTCAAATTTGAAAATTGATCAAAATGCTCATTTACGCCCTCAAATTGCTCATTTACGCCCTCAAATTTATTATTTACGCCCTCAAATCGATCAAATTGGGTGGGAATTCCCTATTTTAGATGGCCATATTTTCAGAACTCGAATGTCTGACTGTGTTTAGACTTTCCAAACCGGTATCTTCAGTTTCCCTGAGCCATTCTCAGGCGGAGGTGCACTGGTGATGGTACCTAGGTGAAGTACCTATGTGGGTACCAAGTGGTCGTCCACTTGGATCAAAATTTTTTTTAACGTTTTTCATGTTCCGAAACTTGTTTTTTGGATTTATTCGGGCATGCTGAAGATGGTTTGACGGTGGTAAAATGCCGTGTTCTCAAGTATTTTTTGAGTGTTGTGAAATAATTGATTTTGGTGAAATCAATTATTCACCAAAACTCAAAATATACTCGAGAACACGGGATTTTACCACTGTCAACCATCTTCAGTATGCCGAATTAGTCCAGAAAACAGGTTTTGGAACATGAAAAATGTAAAAATTTTTATGATATAAGTGGACGATCGGCTGGTTTCGCTGGTTGAGACTAAAAAATTTGAATTCCCGCAAAATGTTGGCTAAAATAAGCATTTTGGTCGATTTGAGGGCGTAAAAAAATTTGAGGGCGTAAATGAGTAATTTGAGGGCGTAAATGAGTAATTTGAGGGCGTAAATAAGCATTTTGATCAATTTCAAATTTGAGGGCGTAAATAATTAATTTGAGGGCGTAAATGAGCATTTTGAGGGCGCAAATCACCTATAGCCACTTTAAAATAAAAAATTGCCTTCAAATTTCAAAATCCGATCGAGACAAAATATTTAAAAGTGTTTTATTGAGTTATTGAAATTCTTTTTTTTTAATAATTTTTTGTCTCGAGCGGATTTTGAAATTCGAAGGCAATTTCTTGATCTTAACGTAGTTTCACATGGAAATCGACCACGCTGAAAACAAATCCGGTGTTAAAATTTAAGGTTTTCTTAGCAGAAAAAAAGTTATGCGGAATTTACGTGTGAAATTTCGTGTGAGATAGTGATTTCAAACGCCTATAACTGTTCAGGAAGAGTAGCAGAACATGATGGACATTACAGAAAAATTTTGAAATAAAATCGTGGTAAGTCGGTTCATCATTCTCTCAGAAATTGTCTTTTAAGAAGGCATATGTCCGGGCATATGCTTATTGCCCAACCCTATAAAAACAATAAAATTTAAGCAGGCATATGCCCGGGCATATCTCCGGGCATATGCTTATTGCCCAACCCTATAAAAACAATAAAATTTAAGCAGGCATATGCCGGGCATATCTCCGGGCATATGCTTATTGCCCAACCCTATAAAAACAATAAAATTTGAGCAGGCAGACTGATACTTCTCTAAAATAATTGCTTTCTTAGAGGATAAGAAGAAAAAATTTTTGAAAAAAATCAACAGGGGGACCAAAGCAGATTTTTTTCGGCGTCGGCATTGACACATATAGAGCCTGAAAATATGTTCAAAATTGCTCATTTTTTCCTAGATTTGGCTTGAAAAAGGCTAAAATTTGGTCAAAAATACTTTAAAAAAGCCATTTATCCCTGAGGTTGGGAGGCAATTTTTTTTTCTATTTTTTTTCAACATGGGACTTGGCAAAAAGTACCTCTAAGTACATTTCTGATCAAGATTCTTGCTCGGAATTATGTCTAAGGTAAGTGAGTGCGCGCATCTCTAACCAATTAAGCCCCCTGCGCCTCTTCGGGGCGCAGGGGGCTTGGTTGCTTGGGGTTGAGATGCGCACACCCACATACCTTAGACGAAAATCAATCGAAAGTAACTCTGGATGCATAAAACATACCAGAGTTTATTTATGCGGTAGGCCCCAGTTTTCAAAATATGTTCAACATCATCCTTTTTAAACAAAATAGGACTCTAATTGGCCTTTTTATCACCCAAAACAGGCCTAAATCCTCTTAAAGTGGTCAAAATGGGTAATTTTGGGTAGGTAGTGCCGAAACTTAACTTTTATTGACCAGAACTCAAAACTAATGTCTTTTTTGATTGCATTGTAAAAACTGTTTTATTTTGAACCGATTCAAAATTTATACTCAGGCTGGGAAACGTCCCAGGGCGAGAAACGTCCCAGGGCGGGAAACGGCCGGGCGGGAAACGGTCGGGCGGGAAACGGCCGGGCGGGAAACGGCTCCGGGCGGGAAATGTCCTGGGCGGAAATGTCCTGGGCGGGAAACGTCCGTGTCCCTGTAGGACTTATAGAAATAGTCGTAATTTGACCTATATGTAACATTGGGAAGGGAGCGGGGGGGGGGGGGGGGGGTTTGATTTCGGGTCACTTTCCAAATGGTGCGAGTATGGGGGGGGGATGTACCAAAAGAATTACCACCATTTGAATCAGGGGATTGCCCAATGATTAGAAAATTAATGGTTTAACTTTTTAAACTCAATTTTGAAGCTTATATGAAATTAGAACAAATGCAACAAACCTGTAAACCGCTACGATAGAACATTTGCTTGACTTCGAATTCTTTGGTCCAATCTAATAGTTCGTCTTTTTCTCCAAAGTTTAAGCACTCTGATTCAGCGCTAAAGTCCAATGGTGAAGGGATCAGTCCCTGATTGCAGGGTTTTTTAACCGCCACATCTAGCAAGTTTTTCTTGCGCATTTCCGAAAATGAAAAACTGTAAAAAGCTTTCGGTTTCAACCAGCTCGACGTCCCAAAGTAAATATGAGTGGCAGTAACAGAGCACCAGGTGACACTTTCGTCAGGAGGGTTAAGCTTTGCTAACAATTGCTTTTTAGAATAATGGTACAAATAGATGCTTTCCTGAAAAAATAGTGATGACTAACTAAGAAGAACTGAACGCTATTTGGATAATTTCCTAAACCAGCTTTTTTAAATGTTGCTTAACTCCAAATATCGGCCCCGAAACACATTGGAAGCTTAAAACTACCGTATTTTCTCTATAATGAACCCGGATTCATATTTTTCAACCCTTCGAAATGTTGAAATTGTATATCAAAAATGGCCCTAACTCTGAAATCCTAGTCAAAAAATCGAGGGGGGTTCATTATTAGAGGGGTTCATTAATAGAGAAATACGGTAATCCAAAAACACTGACTGGAATTCTGATCCGCTCAATCGCTTTTTTCGCAAAAAGTTTACCCTCCCCCCTTTTAGTAAGCCCCCAAAAAACTGATTTAGACTGGCTTCTTGGCCACTCCGGGGTTGGTTATCGAGCAATCCAAATCATTCTATGACTAAAAAATTTAAATTCCCGCAAAATTTTGAACAAAAAATTAATTTGCGGCAGAAAAAAGTAGTGCTGCGTGCGATGCGATATATCGCATCGCAAACATCGCAACATCGCACGAAATTTTGCCTTAAACATCGCATCGCAACATCGCATCGCAAAGTTTTGAAACATCGCAAAATCGCATCGCAAGTCCTCGGACCCAAAAACATCGCATCGCAACATCGCAAAAACACAAATGCGCAGCACTAGAAAAAAGTATATTTGCGGCAAAAAAGTGTATATTTGCAAAAAAAAGCAATGCTCTTTTAAAAGCACTTTTACATGCAAATCGAGTATGCTGAACACGAATCTGGTGTCAGATTTAAAAAAATTTGTCATTATACCTCTTGCGGATTCTAATTTTGATTTGAAAAACCGCCTAAATTAATCGAGTCGCTTAATTTAGGGGGTCGCCTGAAATAGGTGAATTTAGGCAGCTTTTCCTTTTAAATTCGGCCTATCATTATAAGGAATAGGCGGAAAAGCTCATCCTTAATCTTTAGTGATGACACAGTCAAATATGTGACTTGATTATGCATTGGGTAGTGAGAGAGTGTCCTGGTGATGTTCTCGACTTCGACTCTCACCCTGTGCTTTTTTATTTTTTCTTTCATTGTTTTTGCGCTGTTTTACTTTTTATTGTAGTTTAAAGCTTTAAATGCTTCTTTTTGCGTGAAAAAGTGCAAAATGTGATCAGTATCATGACAGCTAGATAGGAACGAAAAATTTAGCGAAGCACCATTTAAGCTAATAGTGAGCACGTTCAATGAACCCATTTTAGGCAATTTTCGTTAAGCTTATCAAGTATGCATATCAAGATCAATATCTCTGTCCTCTAATTTGGTGTCAATATCTTACCATAAACATATCATACTTAAAATTTTCGACCCTACCGGAGTATACCACCACCCCCCCCCCCCAAAATGAAATTTTTTTTAAGTGTTTCCAAACACCCTATATCGACCTAAAATCCCCACAGGCGTTCAAAGAAAAAGACATTACTTTTGAGTTCTGGTCAATAAAAATTGAGTTTGGGCATTTTGAAATCGACCATTTGCCTGTATTAGAATGTTTTGGTCACTGGAGCTGGGCAAAAAGGGCCTCTAAATGCATTTTTGTTCAAGAGGCTTTCTCGGAATTATGTCTAAGTTAAGCGAGTGCGTCCCCTTCGGGCATTTGTCCCCTTCGGGCCTGCGTCCCTTCGGGCGTCCCCTTTGGGCCTCCTGCCCCCTTCGGAGGCAGGAGGCTTGGTGGCTTGGAGTTGAGATGCGCACACCCACATACCTTAGACAAAAATCACTCGAAAGCGACTCTGGATAGATAAAAATGTATACATACCAGAGTTTTTCATGCAGCAGGTACCAATAAACAAAACTATGTTTAACATCTTCCTTATTACACTGAATTTGCCCATTTTTGGTCCATTTCCACCATAATACAGCCCTAAATCCCTTCAAAAACGGTCAAATAGGTATTTTGGGTGGCTCCAAAACTTAATTTTTTATTGACTAGAACTTAAAAATAATGTCTTTATTGAGCTTCTGAGGCAATTTTAAGTCGATATAGGGTGTTTGAAAACACTTTGAAAAAATTTCATTTGGGAGCGGGCATCATACAATACCATCATGACAATTCAATTTCATGAAAAAAGAAGCATTCGAAGCTTAAATTACAATAAAAAGCAAAACAACGCGAAAAACAACAAAATAAAAAAAGCGCTGGGTGGGAGTAGATGTTGAGAGCATCACCAGGACACTCTCTCACCACCCACTGCATTAACAAGTCACATAATTGACTGTGACATCACTAAAGATTTATGTGCATTTAGTGCACCCCCTTGAAGTGCACCCCCTCTGGCAAGGGGGTGCACTTAAGAGGGTGCACTACAGGGGGTGCACTTCAAGGCGGGTGCACTTCAAGGGGGGTGCACTTCAGTCATTTTTCATATATATTTTATGTTTTGTCTTAAAGGGAAAGCCATAATTTTATGTTTTTAACCAAAAATTCCCTACACCACAGTGCATATTTTGAGATGATGTTATTCTAGGTGTTTTGGGTGGTACTGTCTGTTTTAGCTAGTGATGGTTTTAAGTGCTTTTGACTGTTTGGGTGGTTTTGGGTGGTTTGAAGTGGTTTTCGGTGATTTGGGGTGGTTTTGGGTAGTTTCGGTTTTTTTGGTGGTTTTGGTAGATCTGGGTGGTTTCGGCTGTTTCGGATGGTTTTTGGTGGATTTGGGTGGTTCAGGGTGACTCGGACACATTCTAAAAAATTTCGGAAAAAACGTAAAAAACTGCCTTGGTCCCCTCTGTTAGTCCTTGCCAAATCTCGTTTTGCCAGATCTCGTTTTTGCCAAATCTACCCTACCCTTGGTTTTAAAATGTGCATGGATTATCCAGTCGAACTAAAGTTGGATCATAGAAAAACATTTTAAATTTTAAAAGTTTTATACAAGACGAAAATATTACTACCCGGGTACCACTACACTACCTGAGATCCCCAACCTGGGTACGACTACCTGGGTACAACAAAACCAAGTGGTCGTCCACTTGGAGCAAAATTTTTTTACGTTTTTCATGTTCCGAAACCTGTTTTCTGGACTAATTCGGGCATGCCGAAAATGATTCGATAGTGGTGAAACACCGTTTTGTAGAGTATTTTTTGAGTTTTGGGAGATAATTGATTTTACCATAGCTCAATTTTACCAAAACTCAAAAAATACTCTACAAAACGGCATTTCACCACTATCAAACCTTCTTCAGCATTCCCGAATTAGTCCAGAAAATAGGTTTTAAAACCCAGAAAAATAAAAACAATCGCTCCAAGTGGACGACCACTTGGTTTGGTTGGTTCAGACTACAAAAATGTTCGAAACGCACGAATTTGAAAAGTGTGGACCATTTTGTGTGTGGACCAATTCAGTATGGATCAGTTCGGTGTGGATCAATTTGCTTAACGCCCTTAAATGAATTTACAGTCAACCCTCAATTTAACGACACCCCTATTCAACGACGAAAAATACCCTCAATTTAACGACACCCGACTTATTTTGCATCTTGATTCTGCATTTTCAAGGCCAACCCTAGTAATTATGGTGATTATTATGGTGATTCAGCAAATATATTACCAAAAAAATCGACAGGGAGGACCGAGGCAAAAAAAATATTGGCCCCTCTTCTAGGACAGTGCCAAAAAAGAGTCATTTTTTGCGCTCCTTATTTCGCCCCTTATTTGAGAAGGGTCGTTCGAAAGAGAAACTATGGTATATGCAAAGGTCAAAAAGTGTCCGACTTACCTGTCTCCACTTCTCGCGGTATGACAAAACAAATAGTTCTGTGTGTCTAACTTTTGTAGAATTAATCAGGCAACGCTCGCTGTCTTCTTTGATCAGTGTATACCATGTAGTAGGGTTGTGGGCATCCTCTACTGTGGTTTCAATTAATTTTTTGTTGGGAGCTTCATGGTTGGTCAATGCTGTCAATAGCCCGTTTGGAAGTATAGTTTGTAACTAAAAACATTGAAAAATTTTCGTAGCTCATGACTATTTTATATAAATCGATTTTTTAGAAAAAACAGAAGCGGAAGAATTGAAAATAACCGGAAGCAAAGGTCAAACCTACGGCTTGTCAAAACGTCCAAAAAGTTTAACTTTGGACATCCAGATGTGTGTTGTGATCAACCTAATAGATGGAAAAAGGCAATTTTCTCTGAGCTCAGAAGAAGTGATGTAAAAATGTAAATTTCGGCACCGGCACCGGTGCCGCACCGGGTTTCAAATGCGGCACGGTGCCGGCAGCTAGCTGAACATTTGAACCGGCGCCGGTGCCTATCACATTCAGTACATTGTTTAAGGAAAAAAGTTTATTTTTTAACGGGTATGAGTTTTGTTGTTTAAAAAAAGGTACAGTCGAGTCTCGATTTAACGTACCCCTGGGGACCGGCCCTAGGGGTACGTTAAATCGATGGGTACGTTAAATCGGGGTAAATTTGACGGAGTTTATTATTGGAGGGACCGACCCAGGGGTACGTTAAATCGAAGGGTACGTTAAATTGGGGGTACGTTAAATCGAGACTCGACTGTAGCTTATACAGAAATATGAATTTTATCGCAATATATTAGCACACGACCTTTACGAGCAGTGGTCCATAACGTCCTTCATGCTTTGTTGTATTTATTGTGACACCTGAAAAGAGTCTTTCCACGCTAGTTGACGTGGCAGGGGATGGCAAGATCACAAGTGCAATTTATGATAGCTTTGGGGATAACAAAATCCGCTAATTATTTCAGTTGTTTGTTAAATCAGTTCACTTCTTTATTTCCTTTCCAATAGTCAAAAGCATTGCCTTTAATTGACCGTTTCAAAACTGTTTGAATGTATAGGTTCATTTCTTCGTTCAATGTGTCTGAAACGATTTTTTCAGCCTGAAATTTGTCCAATGCAAAAAAATGAAAAAAAGCGACTGCACCTCTTACTTGATCTCACCTCTTGCTCTCACCCCTCGATCTCATCTCTTGCGGCTCTATTCCACAATGAGGGTTTGCCTTGTTGCCCCTGTTGTTTTTTAGGACTTTTTAGGCTTTAGGCTTAGGCAAAGGTGGGCCAGCGTATATTAGAACGGGCTCAAACATATCTTAGACTCATGTTTAAGTCCATTCTAACATACGCTGGCCTACAATTGATTAAGTTTCAGACTGAAAAATCACAATAAAAAACAACAGGGGCCAAGGCAAACCGCCCCCCCCACCCATTATGGAATAGAGCCCCTCTTGCTCGATACTCATTCGCTTTAATCGTTTGTTTAATTTGTTTTGAAAATGAATATGTGGTTTTACTGGGCCTATATACATAAGATGTCGAACTAAATATTAATCGATCAAAAAGTGGCATCTGCACTTCATATTTTTACTGATTTAAAAAAAATCAATTTTAGTACAAAATAGGCAGCGGTGCCAGCAAATAAGTCGGCACCGGTGTTGGTGCTTTTTCGTTAAAGGGCCATTGCCGTCTCCGACAACGGTTGTTTCAGTAAAATATGAAGTGCAGATGCCACTTTTTGATCGATTAATATTTAGTTCGACATCTTATGTATATAGGCCCAGTAAAACCACATATTCATTTTCAAAACAAATTAAACAAACGATTAAACCCGGCCAATTAAATTTTTTCTGAATCATTGACTTCTGTAAGAATTTTTCAAATTGGTTTCTAACAAAACTATACCTAAAATTCAATTCTAAGCCTTGTTTTGTTAGAAACCAAGTTGAAAAATCCGTACAGAAGTGGAATGATTAGGCACGAAAATTTGAATTGGCGGGGACAATTCAAGACAGGCGGCAATGGCCCTTCAAAATGTGGTACCGGCACCGGTGCCAGCAAAAACTTGGCACCGACACCGGTGCCCGCACCGGTTCTTTTACATCACTGCTCAGAAGTTCAACCCTGCCTTCTGACATCTTCGATTTTTTAATTTTTCCTAATTTTTTAAATTATTTCCCTTGAACATGAGATGAAAAAGTAAAATAGGTCCTAAATATCACTTTTTCAATCAAAATGGAGTAGAGGTGTAATAAAAGTCAGACTTTAAATCAAATTAAAAGTGAAAAATAACGAAAAACTAGTTATGTTTCGGAGAATGATAAATTTGGCACGTTTTTAATTATAATCTTTTGACCAAAATACATGAAAGACATATTTTGTAAAACAAAGAATTTTGAAAACTAAAAACAAAAGAAATTCGACACTTGGTTTTTCTAATAAAATAAAAAAATTTAATTCACCCAAGAATTTGCTTGGAGCTAAAAAAGGCCCTTTTTCGGACCGTTTGAAAAGCCGTGCTAACGCGATTTAGATTTTTAAGCGTAATTTTGAAAAGCTTACCTCAAATTTATATTTAGCAGTTAATTTGTCACCGAATATACGCACATAGCTACCAGACCTTATTCTGCCATTCTTCTCAATTATAGATGATGTGACATTTTCTACTTGTTCAGGCACTTTGTAGCCGTATTCTAGGTCGGCCTGCAGAATAAAGTTTTCAAGCACATACATCTCCCTGTAAACAACAAACTTCATGTTTTCTGAGACAACTAAAGCGATAAACCTACTTAGTTGGTTCTATAAATTCGTTTTGGTGATTTACTTGCACTGGAACATCTTCAGTGTCTGAATCAGTTCCCATCTTGTGGTAATAAAGCTTTGTGAGTGTTTTAGTATTGATACTCTTTGCAGTATTAGAATCTATGGCAACGTTGTCGACAAAGCATTTCTGAAACATTTTTATAAAGGCTTGGGAACTAATTTAGTTTGAGGGGGGGGGGCGGGGGGTAGGAACTGCATTTCGTAATTTATTGTGAACCCCGGACTTAAAATACGATTAAAAAAATAAGGGTTGAAAAATTAACTAAGGTGGGTGTGCGTACCTCTAACCCATCAAGCCTCCTGCGCCCCCTTCGGGCACATGAAAAAAGCACGCATACCAGAGTTTGTTTGTGAGGTAGGCCCTAGTGGTCTATTAGTGACCCCTTTTATTGACTAGGAAAAACATAGCAAAATAAACTTTGCCAAACGTATGTTTTGTCAGAACGAAAATTTACACAACGTAGTTTTACAAATCGAAAATTGAAAGAATAAAATTTGCTATATTGAAACTTGCCAAACTTGTTTTTTCGCCTAAAAAAAAAGCAGCAATTTTTTTTAAGACAAAATCCACATTTGGCAAATTTTTTGTTACCAAATTTCTTCATTTTTTGCAAGATTAGAGAAAAACTAGGTCGAGATTGGCAGGACATTGGAAAAAAAGCTCCTAAAATGTTGACGAAAACTAGATTTTTATCAAAATATCAATGAAAATGAGCTGTTAGATATTGTTTGAAATGAAAGCCGGAGTATAGAATCCCCCCCCTCCCTGTCCCGAAAACTGGTTTAAACATCGTTTTTACGTGATTTGTCCACTTTTACGTATAGGAAAGACTGGCGCTATCGGAGAATCTGTTTTGCCTTGGTCCCTCCTGTTTATTTTTGGTGAAAATACTTTGGTCTCCCCTGCTTTTTTTAATCTTATTTTAAAAAACAGCAGGGGGACCAAGGCAAAATATGGAAAAAATCAACAGGGGGACCAAGGCAAAAAGGGGAAACAGATTCTCCGATAGCGCCAAGATGAAAAAACGATTGGGAAAGCACTTTCCAGAAAAAAAAATTTTTGACCAAAAATAGACCTTTGGTCGTTCTGGAGGGTACTCAGATATAGGGTTGTCGATTCGATTAATCGAAATCGATTAATCGCACTCATTAATCGAAAAATTTCGATTATCGATTCGATTAATCGAAAATTTCGGTTATTGATTCGGTTCCATTATTAATGGAATCTTCTGTAGTCTTAAGGTAGCCTTTTATATCACACGGAGAATGTGTACACATGGAAAAGCCAAAGTCTGAAGTAATTGCTGAAAAGAAAAGTCTGAAATAATTTCCAGAAAACACAAGCCTAAAGTAATTTTTGAAAGCCAAAAAAGTCTTAAAGGACCTGACCTCTTCTACTCGGTGGTCCCCCGCCAATTCAAAAATTTTCCTTGATCATTGGACTTCTGTACGGATTTTTCTGCCACGTTTCTAACAAAACTAGGCCTGAAATCAAATTTTAGGCTCAGTTTTGTTAGAAACGTGGCGGAAAAATCCTTACAGAAGTCCAATGATCAAGGGAAAATTTTAAATTGGCGGGGGACCACCGAGTAGGAAGAGGTCAGGCCCTTTAAGTAATTTTTTGGAAGCCAAAGTCCGAAACGATATGTAAAACACGAGTGTTTGTCTATTTAAGTAGTTGTGTTGATTTGTTTTTTTAAACAATGAGACAAAATTTTAGACTAGCTACCCCAGACTCAAGGTCTTTAAGTTCAGAACAGTTATGTAAAAAACTAGTTTGAGTAACATTCTAGCTTTTTAATAACCGCCGTATTTAGATGCTATATTAGAAAGCCAGTTCGTGCACTGAAACACGTTAACTGATTAAGAGGATCAAAAAATTTTCGGTTTTTCGATTCGATTCATCAAAAATTACGATTATCGGTTCGATTAATCGAAAATTTCGATGCATCGACAACCCTACTCAGATACCTTATTTGGTGGTTTTTACCCTGTTTTGGTCACTGGAGCTGCGCAAAAAGAGTCTTTATATACATTTTTGATCGAGAGGCTTGCTCGTAATCATGTATAAGATAAGTAAGTGCGCGCATCTCTAACTCTCAAGTCCCCTGCGTCCCCTTCGAGAGCGCAGGGGGCTTGGAGGCTTGGAGTTGAGATGCGCACACCCAAATACCTTAGACACAAATCACTCGAAAGTGACTCTGGATGCGTAAAATATGTATGCACACCAGAGTTTCTTTATGCGATAGGCCCCAGTTAACAAAAACTTGTTCAGATCTTATCCTTTTTAGTCTTTTAGAGATGTCCGGGAACCTTTTTGGGTTGAGTTACCTTGGTCCCCCGAGGCAAAAATGCAAAAAAAAAATTTCAAAAAATGCCAAGAAGTGTCTTCCCACTAATTTTCTGTTGCTTTTCACGTTGAAAGTACAGTCGAGTCTCGATTTAACGTACCCCCTGGGGACCGGCCCTAGGGGTACGTTAAATCGAGGGGTACGTTATATCGGGGGTAAATTTGACGGAGTTATTATTGGAGGGACCGACCCAGGGTACGTTAAATCGAAGGGTTCGTTAAATTGGGGGTACGTTAAATCGAGACTCGACTGTAGCTTAAATGCCTTTAGGACACCATTTTTAGGCATTTTCGGGCCAGGGGGGGGAATGTGTACTTTAGCCGAAATGAAAGCTGAATGTTATTGGATCAAGGCCTTGTTTGTGAAAAAAAATCATTAAGTTTTATGATGGAAATGAACTAGTAAAACGTTAAAAAAAACAGCAAGATCACCTCGGAAATCGAGGGGGGGGTATTATTAGAGGGTGGGGGATTATTATTCGACCCGTCTTGGGGGTGGGAGGATTATTAGAGGTGGAGGTTTAATAGAGGGTATGGAATTAATAGAGGTTACACGGTAGGTGCTCAAAGTATTTGGTGTTCGCTTGTTAGAGCATGTCCTCCTATTAGAGGAAATACGGTAGTTATTGTATCAAAAATGTTTTACCCAATAAAGAACTCCTAGATTGTCTGGCATCCAAGATAATAAGCAGTTATCTGCCCAAACACTGTTGATTGTATCAGGCAAATCTTCGCCGTTCTGACAACGAAACTAAAAGAATTAAGTAAATAATCAAAAATATCAGTTTGAAAAATAACCTTTATGATGGCATAATTGCTTTCATGTTGTCTTAATTGGTAAGCACATGTTTTCCCATAATGTTGCAAGATACACCACATAGTTTTTGATAAACGGGCAATTTTCGGGAGTCAATAAAAGCTGACCCGGTAGTTTTTCCATATCATTTGACAAATGGACCCTAAATTATACATGAAGTTTTTACAACTGACGTCAGTTTTATGTATGGCTGTATGTGATATATCCGGCAAATCCGTGAATTTTCGGATTTCAAATGGTCATAACTTTTATTTTAGTAAATCTAGGCTTAAGGGAAATCAATCCGTCAAAACAGCATTTTGAAATATTGTCAGTAAAACGTTGTGATTTTTGAAATCTGGCGTATTTCTTTGTCAGCATAAAAAGTTGTGTAAAATACCCTTTGTTGTCGATAACGCAGTACAAATCTTCAGCAATTTCGGCCACATAGATTGCTTCAAACTTTTCGCCATACTCTATTAACCTAAATACAATAACTGATTTTTATTCATGTTATTAGATTAAACATGAAATTCGGCTTATTTTGACTACTAGGGCATAGGCGCCTATCAGCTCCTTTATCGTGTTTCAATGGCACTTTTTATACTCCGGCAAACCGTTTGCTTCAATCCATTTGCAGCAACGGTTTGACAAGTTTGCTGCAAATTGTGGTTTGTAGCAAACCGTTTGTTCAAAGCGTTCAAACAGTTTGTTCAAACCGCTTGACCAAAGGACAAGGCAGTTTTTTGTTGACTTTTTTCTGCCTATTTTTTTCAACTCCCTTTTGCATAGTTATTTCGCTCTCTGGACTTATGTATTGCCCATAGTTTATTAGATTATACTATTTTCTGGTTAGATTTAGATAAAATAGATAGTTGCGCAGATGCGCGACACTTTTAAGTAATTTCTCCAACTTTCTTTGAGTTTCTCCAAAATCTCAATTTTGCAATGTTTGTGACTGAGCTTGGTTGTGTACGTAAATTTTAGAGGTCTGTAGCAAAGTGACTGCACTAAACTGGGAACTTAGTTTATAAGCCGTCGACAACAAGTCCCTCGTTGGTGCTGTGAACGAACTTTAAAAAAAGTCCGAAAGTTTAGCAAGAAGATAAAATACCTGGCTTGTCAAATAGGTGTTGTGTTAAAGAGAGTTGAAAAAGTTTTTAACATTGTTTAAATATGTGCTCCTAAGCCCGCCTAATTCTCTGCTACAAAATTCCCTAAAAAATATATTATACAAGTAAAATTCGGTTATTCAAGCTCGACCTCGACCTGCCTATGTGAGCACTTTTGTTCTAGATCGACCTCGACCACGTTTGTGAGCAACCCTTGTCGATCGACCTTGACCCCGACCTCGATCTCGACCCACGGGGTAAATTTGACGGCTAAAGATATTGGAAGAAGTTCGTGATCAAAGTTTAGAAGCTGTTTTACCCGTTCGGATCCCCCCTATTTCCGGATTTGTTCACAACCATCATGTTCAACGTGAAATACTACACAAAAGGCATAGTTTAGTACGCACGGCCTTTCCGTGTTAATAAGACCGAATTATACGAACTATTTTGGGCCCCTACTCTTAATATTTTCAAAAAGTTTTTTAAATGTATTACTAACCTTTTTTGAGCATTGCTGTTAACGCCACCAGGCTTGTTAAACTGAGAAGTTTGAATATAGCTGTCACAAAACTCATTAATCTTTTTAGTATATTGCGAAAGATGGTCTGATTCAGCGTTTTCCATCCACTTGTAGGGATCTTTTAGCTAAATTAAAAAACAGATAAATATTTTCCATGCTGCTGAGCAATTGACCTCTAAAGCAATTGACCTCTAAACAGTGAAAACCCCGTAAACGACTCTCTATTTAAAGGAGCACATATTTTAAAACAAAAAATTTGATGTTTTAATTAGGGTTGTGGAATGAAGAATTCTCCGCCTTTTTCTCCGACTAAACAAAAAGCGGAGAAATAGAAAATGTGAAAGAGGTCAGTTAGTTCGAGGGTTGGTGGGCGTTAAGTCACCACGGTAACTCGCATTAACACGGTAACTTACTCGCAAGTTACTTACCACAGCCCGTACAACTTACTGAAAATCGGTAAGTTAAATTGTTTATGTAGTCTAAAAATATTTTACTAGTCCTGCCCGCACTTTAATTGTCCTAAGCATTTTAGTAGTCCAATTAGTTACAGCGTGTATTAAAATTTTTTATAGTATATAACACCTTCACTCCTCAAAAATACTTGATTTTTTTCTTTCAGATTATATTTTTTGACTATTTTTGAACGGACACAAGGCTTTATTGGGATCGGAAGGGACAAAAAGGGCCACTGAGATATTTTTGTAAAGGGAATAAGGGCTGCATAGGGAAAGAAAGGGAATAAAAGGGGCCACTAATCACACAAATAAACAAAAAGCAGGGTGTGGGGTCGAACTTGAGAGTGTTAGCACACCAACCCACTAGGCTATACAACCGCATGGTCAATTACCACATCTTTTGATATACAATGTATAATATGTATATTTCAAATTGTTAATTACCTTAAAAAATCGAGCCGTGGGCAAAAACGGATGTCTAAGTCTAATAAGGATTTTCAAAGAGCTATCGATTGGTATACCGTATTTTCTCTGCTAAGAAACTCCTCTCTAACAATGAACCCCACCCCCCTCGTTTTTTTGACTAGGATTTCAGAGTTAGAGCCATTTTTGATTTACAATATCAATATTTTTGAAGGGTTGAAAAATAATGAACCTGGGTGCGTTAATAGAGAAAATACGGTATATTGTTTGTCAATAGGCCACGAACACCATGTGAGGTTTCCTTGTAAGTCGCTTAATAGCTTGTTAGAAAGCTGAGATTCAGAGCTGCAAGATGAATAAAAAACAATTAGACAATGAATGAAAAAGTCACCGACAACCAAATTATTTTAAATTTGGAGCATAAAAAGAAACCTTTGGGACAGAAAAATTACGATTTTGGGGTGGAAAAGTATTACAACCGTTTTTATAATGATGTTCGACTTTATAAGGAAAGCTAACAAAAGGCTTAAAATTATATCACCTGAAATCCATGATATGTTTCTATTGCGCTCTCATCCTGATAAGCCTTTGGATATTGGTTAAAGCACAAATCTTCCATGACATCAACTAAAAGTCTAAAATGATGCCTATCTTAACTTTAAAACAATTAAAAGTGTGATATTTACGAAATCTTCTAACATCACCTGATTATAATCTGTGAGTAAAAAGTGACAATAAAAATTATTCACATAAAATGAAAAAAATATTTTTACAGAAAGTATTCATATCCATTATCTTATCGCATGTCCATTATCTTAAACAAATAGCTTTATGGTAAAGAAAATTATAGTTATTTCAAAACTCTAAAATCTATTCGAACAATCTGTACGGCTACCTATTAACCTGCGTATTTTGAAAGTGCTTGATTTTTCTCCTTTAAGTGAGCGCCCAGTTGAGAGTGAAATGACTCTTGAGCATTATTTGTTCTTCTTAGAACAGAACCTTGTTTTTCCTTTTAGTTCCATACATTGACCCGTAAATTGACCCGCAATAATTGTGGGTGGTTAGGAGAATCACCTCGTACATTCTCTAACAAATATTGTAAGTGGCTATCCACCTCCAGAAAGTTTTGTTATTTCACAACCTGAAGTTTTGAATTAAGCCAAAAGTAAACAAAGATTATTGCTTCCTACAAAGAATCATGTAACTGCAGTAACGGAGTTTTCACCGTATATTTTCTTAAAAGCCATCATTATCCTCTGAAAAACCACCGATTAGACCCGTGTTTTCTAAAAAAATATATACAGTGGAACCTTGTTACAACATACCCCCGATATAACATACCCCTAGGGTCAATCCCTTCAATAATAAACTCCGTTAAATTAACCCCCGATATAGCATATCCCGCGATTTAACATACCCTAGGGTCGGTCCCAAGGAGGTATGTTATAACGAGGTTTGACTGTAGCTATATCTTTCTCTTTAAAAGTATAGTTCTCAATTCAAATATTTTTCTATGAACCGACTGCAGTTATGCGGGATCTCCCACGTAGCAACAGAACCAAGTGGTCGTCCACTTGAATCAAAAATTTTTTTTTGCGTTCTTCATGTTCCAAAACCGGTTTTCAGACTGGTTATAGCATTCTAAAGATGGTTTGACAGTTTCAAGCTAGTCAAATCGATAATTCGGTAAGTACTGTATTACATGTAGGGTTGTCAAACGTTCGAAATTTTTGAACGTTCGATTTGACGAACGTTCGAAGTTTGAAATTTTCGAACGTTCGGTTCGATTGGAAATTCAAGTATGAAATTTTCGAACGAACGTTCGGTTCGAAGTTCGAGTTTGAAAATTTTCGAACAAACGTTTGGTTCGAAGTTCGGGTTCGAAAATTTTCGAACGAACATTCGGTTCGAAGTCAAACGTTCGAAAAATCTCGAACATTTCGAACAATGTTCGAAATCGAACGTTCGATTCGACAACCCTAACTACATGGCATTTTACTAGTATCAAACCTTTTTTAGACTGCTCGATTAGTGCAGAAATCAAGTTTCAGAACCTGTTTTAGAACTTCTTCTTTACTTCTACTTCTTTCTACTTCTTTAATACCTCTTCAATATAGAATTTTGAAGGGGATAGAGAAGTGTGGGGTAAGGGAAGAAAGAGAAGAAATTGGATACCCCGGGCTGGCCCCGCGCATGCGGGGCCCTAAACTAGTCCGTAAGTACTAAAGGAGCTTTGTGTGTATGTGTGTGTATGTGTGTCTGTGTGTGTATGTGTGTGTGTCTGTGTGTGTATGTGTGGTGTCTGTGTGTGTATGTGTGTGTGTCTGTGTGTGTATGTGTGTGTGTGTGTGTGTGTGCACAGACGATCAAGACGAGCTGGATATTCGCTCTGGCTTAGGTATCTTCTCTCTTCTGTTCCTTTTTTTTTCAGCTTTCGTTTTAAGTGTGTGTGTGTGTGTGTGCACACACACACACACACACACACACACACACACACACACACCACACACCACACACACACACACACAACACACACACACACACACACACACACACACACACACACACACACAACACACACCACACACACACACACACACACACACACACACACACACACACACAACACAAGACACACACACACACAAACACACACACAACACCACACACAAACACACACACACACAAACACACGCACACACAAACACACACACAGACAAACACACACACACACAAACACACGCACACACAAACACACGCACACACAAACACAAGTGATGGTGGTGCCCGGATGGTGGTACACAGTTGGTGGTACCCAGATAGTGATCCCAGTTGGTGGTACACAATGGTGGTATTCAGATGGTTGTACCCGGATAGTGATGGTGGTGCCCGATGGTGGTACCCAGTTGGTGGTACCCAGATAGTGATACCCAGTTGTGGTTACCCAGATGGTGGTATACCGCCGGTGCTCAAATTTGCCAATTTTACCCAGTGGCCGCCGGCGGCCGCGCAAGTATGATGGTGCTACCCAGGTTGTGGTACACAGTTGGTGGTAACCAGGTGGTGGTACCTTGGTGAAGGTAAGTAGTAAATAATACACAGATAGGGGCCCAGATAATGGTACCTATATAAGGGTACCCAGTTGGTAGAACCCTGATAGAACTGCCTAGGTGGAACTACCCAAGTGGCATATCCCAGGTGTTACTCAGTTGATCTTTTTCTATTATCTTACATTGGCCTGAATCAAATAAACGTGGGTATGGATATATACCCATACGTGTGGGCATATACCTCCACAGGTGTTTTAAATAAACATACCGATGAATACTTACTTACCTACCCTATATTCTCTTTCAAAGGCGCTCTCTCTAATAAAGTCTCCCCATAAGGACTACTATCTATCTTTTTTTTCTGATCGAAAAAAACATTGTGTTAGGCGCCAGATGGCGCCTGTTCGTCTAGTTTTTGGGTATTGTGAAGGTTTGTGGGTTATTTTCTATACCGGCAATTCTCATCGGCTCTAATTAAATACATCCCCATTTAATTCATTCATTGTCAGTAATAGGGCTCGAATTGGGCTGGTAACAACGACTTTTTTTCATTTTCAACACTTAGAGTAAACGTGTTTGAGGGAATTTAATTTCGACATCAGAATCCTTACTTATTACCTGTATTCTGCTATTCTCACTGTCATTTTCAGTGTTTGACTAATTAGCTAACTTCATTTTTTCACTTTAACGTCGTGCACCTCGGAACTACTGATAATTAGACTCTCACTTAGATACACTGTAATTTCTCTAGATATCTTAGTGACACTGAACAATCGCGGTGACCACTCCGTCAGCCGAGTAAATGGTGATCGTGATGGGTTGGTTAGAAATTCAGCACTATTTTTGAGAAAGATGTAAGGTATTCCATCAGGCGATGTATTTACTTTACTTGGTAGAGAAATTAGGTGTTTGTAAGGGGTATAGACGTTTGGCTACAAATGTGACATTTGTCCCATTTGGTAGCCAAACGTCCCTGGACGTTTGGCTACCAAATGGGATATTTTTCAAAGTTATTTTTAAAGTTATTTGGCGTTATAAAAAAAGAAAATTGCAAATTCCTGAAAGATCATAGGCAGTTGGAAGAAGATCCCACTTGTACCCGGCTGTTTTGGCCAACACTCTTTTCTTCACAAGAAAAAGCATGTAAAGATCCAAAAATGTAGTGACTGAAGTCTTGCCCTTGCCCCAAAGTGGTGGAGCAAAATGTGGCTAAGGTTGAAATAATTATAATCATGCATTTTATTGATGGTAAATTATTTAGCTTGCGCAATTTCATTACTGATCCATCAGAGGTTGTTGGTTTATGAAGCAGCCGAGAGAGTGCCAAGTGTGTGTGTTAGATTGAACCTCGAGCCCAGCGGCTTTACGAGCAATTAATTTACCTGTCTTTTATCATGTCCAAGTCTGGCACTTATTGGGTGGGGGGGGGGGGGCTCTAGGTGAATTCATCCTCCGGTGAATTCATCCTCTAACGAATTCATCCTCGGTAAATTCATCCTCCTTTATGTCCTGGGCAGAATATGTTTAAAGACCTGATTTTATATATTAAGAGAGCACCCTCATTTTGTGGGGCACCCTCAGAGAGCACCCTTATTGATGTCGGGACCAAACAAGGGCCCAAGAATTGACCACCCTAACCAAAATTCCTGGGTATATAACTCCTAGTCAGGTGGGTGTCCACCTGGATAGCCTAAAAATGGAAGCAAAAAAAGTTTACACTTAGTGGGACTCGAACTAGTAACCTCGGTGACAGCAACCACTCCCCAATTTATACCAAGTGGTCGTAAACCAGGTGGTCGACCACTTGGATCAAATTTTTTTTACTTTTTAGAGTTCCAAAAAAAAATTTATGCACTAATTCGAGCATGCTGAAGATGGTTTGACAGTGGTAAAATCAAGTTTTATCAAGAAATTTTCGATTTATCGCTAACGATTGATTTTGATAAATCAAGAATTACCAATAACTCAAAAATTTATTCATAAAATGTAATTTTACCACTGTCAAACCATCTTCAGCATGCTCGAATTAGCGCAAAAAAATTAATTTGGAACCCGAAAACGTAAAATTTTTTTTGATCCAAGTGGTCGACCACTTGGTTTGGTGCATGGATTCTCAGGGGTGATGTAGAGGTTGCTAGTGAAAAAAAATGTTTCGGGACGCGAAAACGTAAAAAAATTTCATCCAAGTGGACGACCACTTGGTTCGGTTTGGTAAATGTTCGTAAATTGAGTGGTTTGTATTATTTAGTATTATCAAACAATCTTCAGCATAAAATTTTGGTATGGTTATGTTCAAGTCTAATTTAAAATGTTAGAAAGTGTATCGAAAATATAAAAATACAAAATAACGCCAAATTTGAAAAATGTCCCATTTGGTAGCCAAACGTCCCAGGACGTTTGGCTACCAAATGGGACAAATGTCACATTTGTAGCCAAACGTCTACTCACCGTTTGTAAACCGTGCCAACAGTTATGTCGATATAACCGATACCTTTGTTGGAAAAAGAACTGTCGATGAATGCGTCAGTGTGAGGGAGAAAAACTGAGGCAAATATTCAGAGAAAGCCTGAGCTTTTTCTTCTGGAATGAAGATGTGCTTATTGTTTATTACGGGTGATCTAGATTTGCTTCCCTGTGCAGCTTTTGAATACTTATACTTTTAAATAGAGTGTTTATGAAATAATTCGAAAATATTATCTTTTTTATATTATAAATTTTTATTGATCCAAATTGTCTATACCTAAAGTTTCGATTAACCATCTCCAGATACAATACTTTTATTCAGTTAACACCACATTTTACGATCATGAGCATAACAGAATCGACAACAGACGCCACAATCCACAGCGGTTATCTAGGATTTCCATAGTTTGGAGAACTATCCAACCCATTTCTGATGGAACATGTGCAGTATAAGTTCTTTTGAGCTTATTCATCACACTCGGAGGAAGATGGTGAAGAGTCCAGAGGATTTGGAAAGACTTGTTGACCGCTGGTAATTGCTATGACTGGAGATCTGGAGGAAGGCTGGAACAAGTTGTTGTTTCACAAGAATGCAAGATCTTAGAAAAAAATTGACTTACCTCAATCTCGATACAGGTGCTTTGCTGCTGCTTCAGATAGAAGTCATTCTTTGACCCTAATATGTCACCTGTGCAACTTCCGCTGAATAAGTATCGATCATCGCTAAAAATAATTAATGATAGGTGGAAAGCGCGAAAAAATAAAAAAATAACACACGAATCCAGCACTAAAAATCTTACAAGTCCGTGTATAATGAAGATCTGCGCAAATCCAATCGGACACAAATCGAAAGTCCCATCCGCCATCAAAAGGTTGCATTGAGCAGATGCCCTGTAGTCATCTTCTGAAGCAAAAATCACCACTCCACATTTTGATCAGCCAGCGAAAGCCATCTGCAGATCAAACGAGTAATCACAGGACATAGTATAATCAAAAATCTACCAACCTTTCCTCATTTTCCATCACAAAGCGCGATAAGTGTTTTCGTACATCTCCGGCGGTTCGTAAGGATTCTTCACATTAGTTGCTGCCATCTTCCTTCGGCGATAGAACTGATTGCGGACGCTGTTCCAAGATGGAAAGAGAATTGCAATCGAATCCGGCTCCTTTCCTGTTTGCCCAGCATGTTTGGCCACCTTAAAGCTACGTTTACATAACCCAAAATCTCGCCCCCACACCCAGACCCACACTCGTGTTCACGATAAAATTTTACTAGTCAAAAGTTACGAGTGCGAGTGTGGGTGTGAGATTTGAGTGTTCACATAAAGAGTGTGGGTGTGGGTGCTGGTGTGGCTGTAGTTCTGAGCGCTATTGTGAATGTGCCTTAAGGGCATCCTGTTGTCCTTTTTCATGCGCTTCCTGTGGCCTCATCAGTGCGTTTGCTTCGGCTTGTTCTCGCATCTCACGGTCGATGTCTCTTGCGATGAGCTTGTTGATTGGATGGAGGCGACATTCTTCGGCGTAAACTCCTTTGTTGAACATGTAACGTAAAAATATGTTGTTAACAAGCTGAAAATCAAGAAAAGTACTGGAAGCAGTCAAAACATTCAAAGATATCCTTATGCTTCTTGTAAAAACGATAATTAGACCCTTCTTGGACAGCTAGCATTTCATTTGGATATTTTGTTCGCAGCGGCCTAGAATAAACGTAAACAGAAATACGTTAGGGGAATGTTAAATTTTGCACGACAATTCCATCGCTGAGATATGGATCAATGGTGATTTCTTTAGGCATGTGGCGGTAGATGGTCTTTGCAGCGCATGTTTTGTTGTATTGCTGCTTTAAGAAGCTGGCCACATCTTCTAGCGTAGCTTTCTTATTTTTGAGTTGCAAGAGATTTTCGGTCACGTCGGCGTTAGTCCACTTGAAGTCCTCCATCTTAAGAAAGCAAGATGAACAAATGAACACCACAAGGTGAAGAATGACAAAAAGCCTCATAAAGTTGTAAGAATCTATCGGGAAATCGGGGAAATATTATGAGGACACACACACAGTAAAAAAACAGCCGACCGCACAAAAAAATAATAAAATTCAAATTTAAAAAGTTTGGCGTTTTGTTAAGACGTTTGGCGGGTTTTGTGACATTTGTCACGCCAACCGCCAAACGACTACGCACCGTTTTTACAATCCGGTCCAAATATCGTCAGGATTCCGATTTTGCCGATCGTTTTTCTGAAAACTAAAATTTTTTCTTCTAAAAAAGCAAAACCGCGATATAGTGCGACCACATTTGAAAAGGCTGTAACTAAAAACACACACCAAAATACTGATTTCCCGCAGTAAATTTATTATTTCCCGCAGTAAATTTGAATTTCAAACAAAATACTGATTTCCTGCAGTAAATTACTGATTCCCGCAGTAAATTTTGTATTTCCTGCAGTAAATTTTGCGGGAATTTGAATTTTCAGGTCAGAAAATACATTCAACTGGTCAGAATCCCACCCCAGAGTGGCCAGAAGCACCTGAAAGTTGGTTTTTTGGGGTTTACTAAAGGGTGAGTAAACTTTCTGCGAAAAATCATTTGAGCGGATCAAATTTCGGGTCCGATGGGCTCAATTGCTCAGGATTCCACCCTTAACCATTCTCAATCATCTTAAACCACCCTAAACCATCCCAAACTGCTCCAGACCAGTATCTAACTACCCTAAATCAGTGCTTAGGTTGGTTTAAGATAGTTGAGAATGGTTAAGGGTGGAATCCTGAGCAATTGAGCCCATCGGACCCGAAATTTGACCCGCTCAATCGATTTTTCGCAGAAAGTTTACTCCCCCTTTAGTAAACCCCCAAAAACCAACTTTCAGGGACTTCTGGCCACTCTGGGGTGGGATTCTGACCAGTTGAAGGTATTTTCTGACCTGAAAATTCAAATTCCCGCAAAATTTACTGCAGGAAATACAAAATTTACTGCGGGAAATCAGTAATTTACTGCAGGAAATCAGTATTTTGTTTGAAATTCAAATTTACTGCGGGAAATAATAAAGGAAGGTACTTTTTTTTGCCCGATAATTACTTCTTTTTGCCCGCTAAATCTTTTTTTCTGCCCGCAAATTTGAAATCCCGCTAATTACTCTTTTTGCCCGCTAAATACTTTTTCTGCCCGCAAATTACTTTTTTCTGCCCGCAAATTTTCGAAAAAATGCCCGCAAATTTTTTCTTCAACGGTATAAGGCTAATTCCCTGTCCCCTACTCAACTTTTCTCATTCTTTTGTGGTTTTCATGTGTTTTGAGCATCTTCTTGTGGCTGGGCCCAGAAAATTTATCATTGCTTGGATATTTCGGTGAGCCTTCTTTAACTGTTATTAGGCTGAATTTCTTGTTGTTTCTTAGCCGATATTTGACTTCTAGTGATTGAATATTCAGGTTAATGTCACGTACTTAAGTGAGGGAATCTCAGCAGCATTGTCCAACAGTTGTGGAGTGCCCGTATTGGTCTGCTTAGAATCTGTTTAATGGCTTTAAACGTTATTTCCAGAATATTTAATTCGGGATTTTAGGCTCGCTGATCAGGTAACTTTTTCTTTATGACATGATTCGCGTTTCAATTGCATACAGCGTGACAGGGTCGTAAACGCACGTAGCGTCAATTGAGAATATTTTAGTCCACTTGGAAAATATGAACTTTGTCACGCTGTATGTGGTGCAACTGCCACTCTCTATGTGCCTTCGTGCTCCACCCACAAGACAGCATGGCTAGGCCTGTGTAACATAGTTGTCGGAGCACGTTAACTTCAAGAGGCTGCCTAGCGAGAGTTAGGCTTTTCGAGTATTTTAGTTCATTCATTTTAAGGTCTTTCTCGTGGATCAACCAATCAAGAAAAAGTCATCAATTAATCAAAAGCTGATCAATAATGCGTCAGATGGTGCGTTCGAACTAAGTGTATTTTTGCTGAAGGAACCTTTAAACCTTCCTAAAGTCAATTGGTCATAAACATGGCACTTAAATCACAGAAATTTCAGGAAATTACTTACTTATCATCACTTTTTCTTGATTGGTTGATCCACGAGAAAGACCTTAAAATGAATGAACTAAAATACTCGAAAAGCCTAACTCTCGCTAGGCAGCCTCTTGAAGTTAACGTGCTCCGACAACTATGTTACACAGGCCTAGCCATGCTGTCTTGTGGGTGGAGCACGAAGGCACATAGAGAGTGGCAGTTGCACCACATACAGCGTGACAAAGTTCATATTTTCCAAGTGGACTAAAATATTCTCAATTGACGCTACGTGCGTTTACGACCCTGTCACGCTGTATGCAATTGAAACGCGAATCATGTCATAAAGAAAAAGTTACCTGATCAGCGAGCCTAAAATCCCGAATTAAATATTCTGGAAATAACGTTTAAAGCCATTAAACAGATTCTAAGCAGACCAATACGGGCACTCCACAACTGTTGGACAATGCTGCTGAGATTCCCTCACTTAAGTACGTGACATTAACCTGAATATTCAATCACTAGAAGTCAAATATCGGCTAAGAAACAACAAGAAATTCAGCCTAATAACAGTTAAAGAAGGCTCACCGAAATATCCAAGCAATGATAAATTTTCTGGGCCCAGCCCACAAGAAGATGCTCAAAACACATGAAAACCACAAAAGAATGAGAAAAGTTGAGTAGGGGACAGGGAATTAGCCTTATACCCGTTGAAGAAAAATTTGCGGGCATTTTTTCGAAAATTTGCGGGCAGAAAAAAGTAATTTGCGGGCAGAAAAAAGTATTTAGCGGGCAAAAAAAAGTAATTAGCGGGATTTCAAATTTGCGGGCAGAAAAAAAGATTTAGCGGGCAAAAAGAAGTAATTATCGGGCAAAAAAAAGTACCTTCCAATAATAAATTTACTGCGGGAAATCAGTATTTTGGTGTGTGAAATCAATTTTAGCCTTTTGAAAAAGGGTCGCACTATATCGAGGTTTTGCTTTTTTTAAAGAAAAAATTTTAGGTTTTAGAAAAACGATCGGCAAAATCGGAATCCTGACGATATTTGGGACCAGATTGTAAAAACAGAACTTACAAAAATCTTCAAAAGTCGAGGTAAAAAAAGTGTCGGATCCGAGGCTGGAACGAACTTTTCGGGGTCGCACTATAACGAGGTTTGGGCGCTACTGGCTTATACCCCCCCCAAAAACAGCTACTTTCTTATACCCCCCCAATCCTCGGACCTACTGGCTTATACCCCCCAAAAATCAAGATTTTTGGGAGTGGTCAAAACATATTTTTAAGCAATAATTTCGCCATAAAAGGTCCAGAAAAGCAATTAAAATAGGGTTCAAGGGCTGTATTGGGAGGGGAAGGGACAAAACAGGGGCCACTTCTATAGTGCCTATAAGTACCAAAGAGTATTAATTCTCTAAGCGTTGAAGTCACTTTCAAACCCAGCCACTTGTGGTGCACGTAAAAGTATAAGGACTCGAAATGATCGGACCGATCAGCCGGGTGGATCCCGATGGTTGTCGTGTAAATTTTGGACGGCTGAGCCTCTGGCTCGTAGCCCCAGGCCTGATGAGGGGGGTAAACCCTTTTCGGTCGCAAAATCAAAGATGTTGAACATAGTTTTGAATACTGGGGCCTACCGCATAAATAACTCTGGTATGCATGTTTTTTCATGCATCCAGAGTCGCTTTCGAGTGATTTGTGTCTAAGGTATGTGGGTGTGCGCATCTCAACTCCAAGCCCCCAAGCCCCCTGCGCCCCCTTCGGGGCGCAGGGGCTTGGTTGGTTAGAGATGCGCGCACTCACTTACCTTAGACATAATTCCGAGCAAGACACTTGATCATACATGCATTAGAGACTCTTTTTGCCAAGCTCCAGTGACCAAAACATGGTAGGATATCCTAATATAGATATTTTACCTTAATACACAATATTTACCTTGGGGGTAAAAAATAAAACCCTGCGCCCCCGAAGGGGGCGCAGGGGGCTTGAGAGTTAGAGATGCGCGCACGCACTTACCTTAGACATGATTCCGAGAAGTACACTTGATCATAAAATGCATATAGAGTCTATTTTTGCCACGGCCCGAGTTGAAAAACATGATAAAGCAGCTAAAAAAAAGTGGCCCCTGTATTATTCCCTTCCCTCCCAATACAGCCCATAATCCCTTTTAAACTGCTTTTCTGGTCCCTTCATGGCGAAATTATTGCATAAAAATGGTTTTTAGACACTCCTAAAAAAGTCGGTTTTTGGGGGGTATATGACAGTAGGTCCGATTTTTGGGGGGGTATAAGAAAGTAGCTTTTTTGGGGGGGGTATAAGCCAGTAGCGTCGAGGTTTGTATACCAGACTTGAGTGAAGGGTGTATACTAGAGCTGCTCCTTATTTCATTGTAAATTGGCAGCTAAAAAAGTCAGTTTCGTGCATCATTGGTTAGTATAAATTGCTCACATAGGTTCCAGCTTTCTGGTTTCACGTCAAAGCAGTCTTTGATTATTGTGATTTTAATAATTTTAGATGTTTGCTCTCCCATTTGAAACGAGTGTGGAAGTCTTGAAGTGCCTGACAGCCCTGAAGATGAAAGAAAAGGCGAGACATATTTAGCAATTTCACGATTAAAGTAATATGATTTTTACAGAACGAAGCCATGTTGCTCCAGTGGTTGCGAACCTTTGACTTGTTTCCGGATCCGAGTGTGGAGAGAAACCTCATTGCGATTAAGCCAGATGGTAATATTTTTTGCTCTATCAAAAAGTTTGAAAGTACTTTCATCTTATGATGAAATCAAATTTGGCAAAAATGTATTCATTTGAAAGTGCTGGCATTTCGCACAAAATTATAAAAAGGCTATTTACTAAAGGCAATACTCGCTTAACTTTACCGAATTCAAGATATTTGCTGCTTTTCATAATTTCAATTATAAAATGCATTCTTTAGTTAAAACGACAAGCATTGAACCATGCCGAAAATCAGAGTTGGTTTTTAATTTAGCTAATGTCATGATGAAGACTACATATTAACTTTTTACAGATTGTTCCTCTTGGTGCAGGCAAGATGTGGGAAGGAGTTGTATTCTCGTATCCATTGGTGGTAAGAATGTAATGCTCGACTGTGGAATGCACATGGGGCATTCAGACGATCGCAGATTCCCAGACTTCTCGTAACTTTTAGTATTTTTTAAATAATATTCATTGTTAGAAGAATACTAGGAGTTATTTTAAAAGGTGCCGTTTTGACACGCAAAATTTAGATACATTGGTGGTGGTGGCCCATTGACAGAATATCTAGATGCTGTCATAATATCCCATTTTCATCTTGATCATTGTGGTGCACTGCCTTTCATGTCGGAGATGGTGGGATATGAGGGACCGATTTACATGACGTACGCCAAACTTAAATTCCATTTCGCTTAATTATACTTAGTGTTCACTAAAATTTACTTTAGCTATCCGTCCAAAGCTATTGTGCCTGTTCTTTTGGTTTGTATATGTTATTGTATCATATCATCGATTATTATTAAATTTTTCGAAACACAGGAAGACTACCGAAAGGTACAGACTGAATTCAGAGGGGAAACCAATTTCTTTACGTCGGATATGATTAAAGCATGCATGAAAAAGGTGAGTGTTTGTTATCAAACTTATTACTCATTACTGACTAAATTCATACTTACTGAACTTAAACTCACTGAACTTATTACTTAATAATCAGTATAATTTTGTGGAATTCTAGGTAAAAGCAGTGAATTTACACGAGATTATCGATGTGGATGCGGAGCTATCAATCCAAGCATTCTATGCTGGACATGTCCTTGGTGCAGCTATGTTCTTGGTCAAAGTTGGTTCTGAATCAGTTCTTTACACAGGTGGGTGACAAAGCCTAGTTCCCAGAAATTTTACGTCAAATAGTTCTTTCAGGAGACTTCAACATGACGCCAGATAGGCATTTGGGTTTGTCGTTTAGGAGACCTACGTTACAATTTTCAAAAAACCTTTAAATAACTTTTAGGTGCTGCTCGTGTGTCACCTGGTCTTCGTCCTGATTTGCTTATTACGGAGACGACTTATGCAGATACGATTCGTGATTCTAAAAGAGCAAGAGAGCGTGATTTTCTGAAGAAAGTGCATGACACAGTGCTTGGCGGTGGAAAGGTGATGCAAAAATTTGATTGTTTTTACAAATATTTCATCTTAATGAGCCTAGGTCCTCATTCCTGTTTTTGCTTTGGGACGAGCTCAAGAGCTTTGCATTTTGCTGGAGTCGTATTGGGAACGATTGGATTTGCGAATTCCTATCTATTTTTCTCAAGGGTTGGCAGAAAAGGCTACGAAAGTGAGTTTTCTGTCTGAAATTGAGCTTGTTTTTTTACCTGGCTATTTTAGTACTATCGCCTTTTCATTAATTGGACTAATGAAAAGATCAAAAAGACTTTTGTGCAGCGCAACATGTTTGACTTCAAGCATATAAGCCCGTTCGATATCTCTTATGCAGAAGCCCCTGGTCCAATGGTCTTGTTCAGCACTCCAGGTACTTTTTGCGATACTTTTACTGCATACCGTATTGTCTTATTGATTTCACTGGGATTATTGGGAGCAGTTTAATCTGACCCCACTACTCAGGTGTACCTGACCCCACCAGTCAATTCAGCTAGGGTGACCAAAGCAATTTTTGAATTATTTTCTTAATTGTTTTTGAGATTTAAAAAAAATCAAAAAATTGCTTGGTCCCCCAAGCTGAATTGACTGGTGGGGGTCAGGTTTACCTGAGTGGTGGGGGTCAGGTTAAATTTAGCCGATTATTGTTCAATCCCCAAAAATCTTGTAATTGTCAATGAAAAATTAGAGGTCTGGGGTCATTATAGAAAAATACTATTTTTAGGCATGCTTCACGGCGGGCAATCTCTTAGAGTTTTCAAGAAGTGGTGCGGAGACGAAAAAAACATGATCATAATGCCTGGCTACTGTGTTGCAGGAACCATTGGAGCAAAAGTCATAAACGGAGCGAAAAAATCGAAATGGATGGAAGAGTTGTAAGTGTTTTTTAAAATCTTTTGAAAATTGCTAGTAATTAATCGTGGAGTTTAAGTATGACATAAACATCAGAGTGGAGTATATGTCCTTCAGGTTTAATTTCTTTTTTCTCAGCTTCACATTTTAACACTTTCTCCTTCAGTGCGCACGCCGACGCTAAGGGATAATGCAGATAATTCGGAATGTGGATCCTCGAAATGTGATGTTTGTTCATGGTGAAGAGAGAAAGATGGAATTTTTGAAGAGTAGAGTGGAAAAGGTTATATGAGTTTTACTTCATTTGCTTACTCAACTGGTTATTTTGCTGTTTAGGAATTTGAAATTCCAGTATTCAAACCAGCTAATGGAGAAACTATTACTATTAATACCAATGCAGCAGTTTACATAAACGGTAATTACTTTACCTAAATATACGGTAGATTAATAAATCAAATTATTAAACAAAGTTCAGGGTTCGTAATGAAAAATTTCGAAAAAGGGGTACTTGTTGCGTTTACGGCCCTCCACCCCCCCCCCGATCGCCAGCGTTTACAGTCGACGCTCGATATAACGACCCCCCGATATAACGTCCCGAAAAAATCACGAATTTGGTCAGCTTTGACTAAAATTTAGTCAAATGAACGCTCGACATAACGTCCGCTCGATATAACGTCCCATTTTGGCCGGTCCCTTGAGGGACGTCATATCGAGCGTCGACTGTATATGTGAACATTAATTTTTTTTTATTCGCAAACATATAACAACACAATTGTGCCACAAATGAAACATAATGTCTACTCCTTTGAATTTTCTACGCCAGACGAAATCAGAAATGTAGCTACGAAAGACAGATTAAATACGATATCTGTGATAAAACTAGTTCAACTGGGTTTAACACTGGAATCACGAAAAACAGTTTGAATGGCCAACAGTATAGATGGCTCAGTGGTATAGGGTTGGCATGCTGTGAAAGTCGGTCATCGGTTCGATTCCGCTTGAAAAAATATTTTTTCATGAATTTAACTAAAATACGACATTTGGCAATGGGGGGGGGGGCGTAAACGCAACAAGTACCGAAAAAGGATATTTGGGTAAAAAAGATTTTATTTCATTTTACCCAGTGCTTATTGCTATTTTGGAGCGAAAAAAAAGATTTTGACTAAAAACTTCAAACATTAAAAAAGATTTTGGGTCCCAAAAAAAGGACAAATCTCGGCGCTACTCGGTTATGCCCCCACGCCAAAAAGTGCTACTCGGGAATACACCCCCCCTTTCCTAGGATCTACTCGGTTATACCCCCCCCCCCAATCAAGATTTTTAGGAGTGGTCAAAACACATTCTTAAGCAATATTTTTCCATAAAAGGACCAGAAAAGCAATTAAAATAGGGTTCAAGGGCTGTATTGGAGGGGAAGGGACAAAACAGGGGCCACTTCTATAGGGCCTATAAGTACCAAAGAGTATTAATTCTCTAAGCGTTGAAGTCACTTTCAAACCAAGCCACTTGTGGTGCACGTAAAAGTATAATGACTCGAAATGATCGGACCGATCAGCCGGGTGGATCCTGATGGTTGTCGTTTAACTTTTGGATGGCTGTGCCTCTGGCTCGTAGCCTCAGGCCGGAAAATGGGGGAGTCCCTTTGAACATAGTTTTGAATACTTGGGCCTACCGCATAAATAACTCTGGTATGTATGTTTTTTCATGCATCCAGAGTCACTTTCGAGTGATTTGTGTCTAAGGTATGTGGGTGTGTGCGTATCTTAACTCCAAGCTCTCCCCCTATTCCCGAGTAGCGTCCAAATCTTTTTAAAAAGGACGATTACGAACCCTGACAAAGTTGCATTGTGGATGTCGAGTTCTCTGAGATTCCGCATCTTTGTATGTTTTCAACATTTTTTGTTCGCTAAAGTGACTTTATCTATACTCGAGACTCTTTGCTCGAAAATAATAACTTGCCAATAGTTAGACTGAGAAAATGAAAAGTTAGGATCGAGCTACCGACTTCTAACTTTTCAAAAACTTTAGTACGTGAGGAAATCATTGCAAAGAGCATTGCTAACTGTCCTAGTCCTTCCAAGAGACATTGTCCTTTCAATGCATACGTACTTATGAACAAAGAGGTAGGTTTCACTAACCAAATTACATCCTAAATGCTATTTTTGTCTCAGACTAAGGAGCTGGATGTGGTGACACCAAAAGAAGCCGCGAAAATCCTTGGTGTCGATCTCTTCACAATAGCATTTAGTGAACTCTACGAGGTCGAAGAAGTAAATTGGGAAAGGATTGCGAAAAAATTCAAGAATTATGATCCAGAGTTACAAGTGAAAAGGGTTTGCTTATAATTCCTAGTTGGAGACTTTTTAGACACTTAATTTTAGGACGGGATCGAGATGTTCGATGGTGAGCTGTCCTTCATGAACGTCTCCAGACACGCCAACCAATTCGAAGTGATCTGGGAAGAAACGCGAGAGCACTGGCTTGAAATATTGCTTGGGGAAATATCCGCTAGGAAGGTTGATCCAGCACTGGTCAAAACATTGTCCAAAACTCCTATGGAATACAGATGATTTTGATTTGTCGCCTTTTTTGTCCTCATGTTGTATATCTCGGTGTTGATTTTTCGTTGATTTTCGAAAATAAAATTAATCTTGCTGGCTGTTATGTATTGTTAGGGTTGATGGCGGTCGCGGTGCGGTCTTTGTTTTGGACGGCTGCGTTAAAGGGACATGCTCGCGCCAGATGGAATGATTCTTTCATTTCAAATTGGCGGGTACCAGGCACGCCAGAGATTTTGAATTTCAAAATCGTGTTTGAAATCATTTTGATTGTTTTGTTTAACTTTCCGATGCTTTAGCTTGTTTTTTTTCGAATTGCCCTAACAGATCTGACCCAATTGGCTGTTCTGGTAGAAAATATCGAAGTCGAAAAGCTAGAGGTATCTTTCATTTTATTGCTGCTGCGTAAATTATAGTTATTCTTATCTCTGGCGTGCTGGTACCGCTAATTTGAAATGAAAGAATCATTCCATCTGGCCACGGCCCTCAAAAACTGCAATCCTTAGCAGTTAAAAATAAACAAAACGCCACGAATTTCAAAAAAAACATTTTCTGCGTTTTCAAACAATTTTTGATTTTAGATACTTTGCTGGAATTTAGACAAATTTATTGAAAACCTGAACAATCACAAATCAAAAACTTTCACATCAAACAAAATATTTCTCACAAAAGAGTCTTCCAATATTTTCTTGAGTGTCTTCATCCTTTCACGCATGCAGGAGAGCCTTCTTTCATCACCATTAACTTTGCAGTGCAAGGCTTCTATTGACTGCTCAGACAGAAGCCCCCAGAAACGATGCTTATCCATGAATTCACTGACGTGTTGGCAAAGGATGTGGCACTTTGGAGTGACTGACATTTGCGGAAAGCATGTCTAATATATTTGCTACCTAGATAAATCATGTCAAAAACAAATCTGAAAGTCGTACTATCATCGTTTCAAAGTATTCTTCGGACCACATTTTGAATTTTGCGATTTCAGCACCCGAGAGGAAAGATCCTTTTGCCATAGCTTGCATTTTGCCCAGAAGAGTTAGTAGCGTCCTGTAGCCAGTACACGAAGGATAGTCAAAAATAACATCTGTTATTTTTGCGGTCCATCTCCAGTAAGAAGCTTCCGAGTGTGGTTGCCTAATTTTGAGGAGTAGAACATAACCTAAATGATTTCTCATTACCTGTAAAGCGTTGATGCCAAGCTTTCTTGCTGCTTGCTTCCGTTTGCTGAGAGTGCTGCTCTTGACTTAGCTTCTAACTGTCTTTCATTATCCCGCTTCACTAAAACAAAAGAGCCTGTGAAATAATAGGTACCACATGGTAAAATAGCTTACAAAGACGGACCTTCCAGCCTCCTTTGCTCTTGCGCTGAACTTTTCTTTGCCGATCGTCTTGGCACTTCTCGCTACGTCAGAGCTGTTCTTGCTTCAGAAGTCCTCAGAACGTTGGCTTGCTTGGTTGCCGGCTGGTTATGCGCTGCAGTATCCTGTCTTGTTCGGACTATTGGCTTGCCTAAGAACGCAAAAAATGATACTAAAATAAACGACAGACAAAAAGTGCAAAACCACAGTTTTTTTCGCACATTCATATACCAAAATGTAGCCTGTACTTTAAGGTACCAGAAAAGTCAGACCAAATTTTTTAAAGTCAGAATTTCCAAAACTGGAGACCGTTTTGAGCAAACAACTGGCATTTTTTCGAGTAAAAATAGGGGTTTTTGGTTTTCATCTAACTTTTGCATAAGGTACCTTAAATTTGCATTTTTTGCATACTTCCTTGGTACTAAAATGCAGCAAATTAACTCGTCTATAGGGCTCCAGTTGCGTTTCAAAAAAATCTGACAAAAAAATGTGCTAGGATCTCAATCAAGTCAACTAAATGAAAAAATATCTTTGAAGATTTTTATCGAAACTATTTATAATTTTGAAATTTTACATGTTTTATGGGCAAGTGATGGCTCATTCGAAGCCCATAATGCCAGGAATTTTCGGTTATATGCATGTTAAACTGAACGGAAGATTCAATTTTCATCTAAGATTCAAATTTTGAGGGGCCGTGTGGCGCGAGCATGTCCCTTTAATAATACAAAAAGCGAGTTTATTGAAAAAAATAATTGTCCCGTGCTAGGAAAGTACTCTAACTTTCAAAGGTACCCCAAACCACCCCTGAAGTGGTATAACTCTGGTACAGTCAAACCTCTATATAACGCCCAATCCCCACCCCCCTAAAAGTTCGTTCCACCTTGGTCCGACACTTTTTTTAGCTCGATTTTCAAAGCTTTTTTAAATTCTGTTTTGACAGTCTGGTCGCAAATATCGCAAGGATTCCGATTTTGCCGACCGTTTTTCAATATTTGAATAATTTTACTTTTAAAAAAATACAAAACCTCTATATAACGGCCCTCTAATTTTTTTTAGAGGGCCGTTATATAGAGGTTTTGTATTTTTTAATAGTAAAATTATTCAAATATTGAAAAACGATCGGCAAAATCGGAATCCTTGCGATATTTGCAAAACAGAATTTGAAAAAAGCTTTGAAAATAGAGCTAAAAAAAGTGTAGGACCCAAGGTGGGAACGAACTTTTAGGGGGGGGGCGTTATATAGAGTTTGACTGTATATCCACGCGTAGTAATTTTTTTCATTGTGAAACGCTTCATCTTAGCTACAAAATGACACTAACAGAAAAAATATCCGCGAGAAAAAAATTCATAGCTGTTTTTTACACTTTTACATCGCACTCTACATTGCACTCATTGGGGACGCGCTTTAAGGTATGTGGGTGTGCGCATCTCAACCCCAAGAGTTAAGAGTTAGAGATTTACGCACTTACTCACTTTCGACATCATTCCGAGCAAGACTCAAGACCCAAAAATGCATATGGAGACTTTTTTTTGCCAGCTTCAGTGACCAAAACCGGGTGAAATACCATTAACAACAGTTGAACCAAGTCAAAAATTATATTTTTTCAAGTTTTTGGAAAGTGCCGAAATTATTTTTTCCGCGCCTTACAAAATGTTTTATATTGTTAAGCATCTAAAATTGCCTTAGGAATTACTAAAACACGTTTTTGGGAATTCCCAAAATTTACAAATTTAGAAATTTTGGTGACAAAGAAGTGTCCACGACGAAGAAACGGTCCGACGAAGAAGCGTCACGTACCGTACACTGACAAGGTAACCATCCAAGCTGTCTTCCTGATGTGATTTCAAGACCTATATAAATTTCATTTTCTTTCTGGCTGTTTGCCGACATATTGAAATTTCACATATTAAATCGGCCGTGGCAAATTTTTTTATATAGGTCTTAAAATCACGTCGAAAAGACATGCTGAGTGGTTTCCTTGTGAGCAAAATTTCGGAAAGCATAATTGCCAAAAAAATTAATAAATTTTTAGACGCAAAAAACTTCTGGTCAAGAGAACAGCATGGTTTTCTGAAAAATTGATCTACTAACACCCCACTTCTAGCAACTTTTGACTATGTTTCAAATGCACCTGAAAATAATGAAAACTTGACATGATTTATATTTATTACGCTAAGGTTTTTGATTCCACTCACACTACAGATTATTAAAAAAGTTCATAATTACCAGCTATTTTGATCAAACTTTTTTCTATGAGAGAGGATTAACCTATGTAAAAAGGGGAGACAGGCCAGTTCGCCACGCGGCCAGTTCGCCACGGCCAGTTCGCCACGCGGCCAGTTCGCCACGGCCAGTTCGCCACGCGGCCAGTTCGCCACGGCCAGTTCGCCACGCTTTTCAAAGTGGCCAGTTCGCCACGGCCAGTTCGCCACGCTTTTCAAAGTGGCCAGTTCGCGACGGCCAGTTCGCCACGATTTTTTTCTACTTATTGAATTGCTATATTTTTTATCAAAAAGTATCTTGGCTATTTAAAAATGAGGGCAGCCGACGATTGCGCCATTTCAAATTGCGCCAATTCAGATTGCGCCACATTCAAATTGCGCCAATGCAGATTGCGCCACTGCAAATTGCGCCACTGCAAATTGCGCCAAAATCGTATTGCGCCACTGCAAATTGCGCCACTGCAAATTGCGCCATTACACCCTGCCAATTTCTGGTCATTTCACTGAAATTGATCATTGAAGGACATGAAACAGTCACCCCTAATACTGGAAGGGAACAAAATCCGTTGAGATCAGATTAAAAAACACATTTGCTTAACTTTAATTAGAGTATATAGTGGCGCAATTTGATTTTGGCGCAATTTGCAGTGGCGCAATCTGCATTGACGCAATTTGAATGTGGCGCAATCTGAATTGGCGCAATTTGAAATGGCGCAATCGTCGGCTGCCCAAAAATGATTGTGTGAGCCATTGGCACCCTATAAAAACCAAATAAAGCAGCAATCATAAAAAAATTTTGACCAAATTTCTGCTGTTTACCGTAAAAAGGGAGCGCCGGAAAATTGCACGCCAACTTTTTTCTTTTAGTTATAGAGGCAAGAATTTAAATAATTTTTTTTTAAAGTGCTGATACTATCAGGTAGCCCAAGATTCTAGTTTCTTATAAGGTATCGTTTGTTAAAACACGCTTGCAAAATATGGCCGAAAAAACTAAAAGTATGAGACAAATCAGAAAAAGTGATGATTTTCTGATTTGTCTGATACTTCTAGTTTTTTGTGTCATGTTTGCGAGCATGTTTTACAAATGGCTCAAATTGGAAACACCCCTTGAAATATGTAAATCCCCTCGAATTTATTTTTACCCCCTCAAATTTGAATTTCGCACAAAATATGTAAATCCCCCTCAAATTTAAAATTTCCACCTCAAATTTGCATTTTTAGTAAAATACTGCAGTAAATTTTGCGTGAATCCGAATTTTATAGTCAAAAAAGACTTGTATCCAGGGTTGCGATTTGGGTACTGAATAGTACTTTCGAAGTACTAAATAGTACTAAAATAGTACTTTTTAGTACTAGGGTACTAATTTAGTACTAAATAGTATTTAGTAAATACTATTTTAGTACCTAGTACTAATTTAGTACTTAGTACTCGTAGTACTTCTTCTATTTTTTGCTGTTTTTACGTCAAAAAGACACACTGCGCATATTTTTATTTTTTTTTCACCATAAAATAACTAAAAAATTGTTACTGAGACAAGGAGAATGCGTATCTGTGTGTTTTTAATATGTGTGTTTTATAGGCAACGCCATAAAATAAAAAATCGGATAAAAACCGGATTTTGGGGTTGGGAGATAATAGAGTGAATACGGTATTCCAGTAGCGTCAAAAATCAATTGCCAATGTCATATTATGCTAATCTCTTGGTCATACGCATAGGCGTATCCAGGGTGTGGGAGTCTAGCCAAGCTATAGCTATAGCTCCCGTTAGTCAGGATTTTTTCATAACTATAAGCCGACGAACCCTCTTCCTCGTCAGAATTTTTTCACCATCCTGTGTACGCTTATTGTAACCAGCTCCGCAACTTTAACTCTCTCAAGGGAGAGGCGGGGTAATCATCACCAAGGATCTCAAGCCCCCCCCCTCCAAATTGCGCCCTGACGGTGACACGTCTTGATCGCGGTTGAGCTCGACTTTTTTGTAATTTTATCCTTGTTTCTAAAAAACGTTTTAACTGCGACTATATCACCTCGACAACGACATCTAGCAATCCACAGCTTTGTGCTATCACACCGTATTTACTCTAGTGAAAAACTCTACTCTAATCGAGAAGTATAAGTTCCGGTCTTTTATGCAAAGAAATACGGTGTGAACTTTCGCAGCATTTATCAATTTCTCGACGTGCGATGCAGCTCATTATAGATTATAAAAACTCAAACGTGTAAGAATAAACTCTTATCACGAAAAAACTTGAGAAAACCGCTACGATCCCTTATAACTGTGACTTCAGCCTAAAATATAACTTGAGCGTCTTAAAATCAACTAAGAAATTAATGTTCCAGGTCAGAATCTTCTTCTATAGCTATTGCGGAGATTCCGAAGGTCGTGCCTGGTATTCGAAGTGTGGGGAGACAAAAAAATATAGGCTGTTTTACTCGTCCTTCCTTTATTGAACCGAACAAATTGCTTCAAATTGTTTTGGCATAGTATCGATTTTGAGCTTCCCTTTCTCTTCATACCCTCCTGACACATTCTCTTGCTGCTAATGCCCACCCTTGTTTACTGCCTATTCCACTTTAAAACACTCGAACTTCTAATCCTTTCCTCTTGCTTCGAGAGTTTTCCAAAATTTCATTATTCATTACAACATCTCCCCCTTAGCTAAAGATCCCCTGAGATAGATGAAAGAAGATTGGATTATATATGAAGATAGGTGCCCCGGAACTAGACTACTTAAAGGCGAGCCAGACCAGAAGAGTGGGACACCCTCCAAGCAACTAGACTACTTACAGGCGAGACAGACCTTAGAGGAGTTGCTTGGGGATAAAGAGTTTTGATAATTTTGAGTCGAGAAAGATGGGGACCTAGCAAGAGAAAAGACTTACAAGAGTGGATGCAAAGAGATAGAGAGCGATAGATGAATTGATTCCTTTGTAGAGCCAGATCTTTAGAGTCGCTTCATTGGATCCAAATGCTTCCACTTGGTAGGATGTCGAGCACTTGTCTTGGTCGTCGAGGTCGAGCAAGAGCGACGGAACTTGAGTTACAGAAGAGTCAGGCGAAGATTGATTGAGCGGCTTCGGCATCGTATTTCGGAACAAGGGCTGTCGAGGAGGAGCAGAGGAAGCAGCACCTGAGTCAAAGGAGAGCGACGTAGAGATTGATGGAGAGGAATTTGACTTGAAATCTGATCCGCACAGGCTGATGATGTCAGTCATAGATATTCTCACTGGAGCTATTGGATAGTTGCAAGAGGCGATAGATGCGCTTTAGTTAATAGCCTTACAGATGAGACTCCAAAGCAAAATATCAAATAAATTACCTTCCAGTACTGTTATGGGTCAGCCTCTGGATCGATGCACTTCTGTTTGGTGTATGATTTCAAATCTATCATTGCTGACCTGCTCATCGTTGAATCCTTCCTCATTCACAAACTGCTTTAACCTGATAAAGTTTTCTGTCAGGCCTGACCAGATATCCGATGTGAACGACAGAGCATGACACTTCTCGAGGCGCGACTTTACTTCTTTCTTGACCGCTGCATGAACTCGAGGTATCACCCACTCTCTGTAGTGCTGACTTCCTTTGAGTCCCTCAAACACCGGATGGCAGAATTGGCTTGAATGTTTTGGTTTCAATCATCGCAATGGCAAGTTTTGGCACGCAACGAGATGCATAATCTTTGTGTCAAGGGCAGACAAGTCTCCTGAAGTAGACAATGAAACAGAAAAAAGAACGTGAAACACTTTTATAAAATACCTGTTCCCCTGATGAAATAGTTCTGCAACCCCTGCTTCAATGTTTCCTTCTTGGCCCTTCCTTTCTCCATCTCTTCGAACTTCATCTTGCACTCCGTCTTGTACTCAATGCTTAGGCAGATGCGACTTCAGATTTGCGGGACCAGAATTGCTGAGCTTAATTTTCATTTGGCATACATTGCACGTGGCTTCAGATGACGAGTGCATGGAGAAGAGAACTTGGCCGGCTCTTCACCTTTCAACAAAACTTTCCTTAACAAGCTCATGCCAAAAAAGAAAAGGCCACAAAGCACAAGAATGTTAAGACAAGATGCATACTCAAAGTATAATAGGCGTATAAACTGTTGCATATGGATAAATTACAGATCTTAAACACGCAAATGGCATCGCAGGCAAAAACTTTTTGACTCAAAGTGCAATAATTTAACAAATAATAGTATATTTTTGTTCATGAACGATACATCGTTACGATGTACGATGTTGGGCCGAAAAACGATGCGATGTACGATGTTTTCAAAAATCGACCAACGATGTAATGATGCGATGTTTTTGACCAAAATCAGGACCGATGTAACGATGTTAACGATGCGATGTATCCATCGTAACGGTCTCTGATTGGGAGGGGAAGGGAATGAAAGGGGGCCACTTTTACGGCAGAACGTTATAAATTTAAATATCTGTATTCTTCGGCTAGGGGAGACTTGTCAAAAACGAAATTTGTCAAACGTAGTTTTTGTCGGCTGTAACCGTTTTGGAAAATTTATTTTTGGAAATAGTCGATTTTGGGAGCAGTCGATTTTGGGAGCAGTCGGTTTTGGGAGCAGTCGATTTTGGGAGAATCATTTTGAAAAGCCTTCTTTTTGGGACAAATGAGTTCCGATAATAACTATTTTCGGAATATTTTTTTTCAAAATTTACTTATTTTGGAAAAATTTTCTTCGGAATTTACTTAGTAGGCAGAATAAATTGAGGATTTTTTCACTTTCGAAGAAATGGTTTAAAAATTTTCTATTTGCGGAAACTTCCTGTTTTGCACACTTTATTTAGGGTGATCTTATTTATCGCTACTATTTGCTTGTCCGTCTATTTTTTTTCAAAACCTATCGACTTATATAACATTTTGGAGGACACCAATTTTTTTGACTTTCTATCTTTTTCAATGCAGAATGTGCTTGCGTTGACCACGAAACGGCTAATTCTTGACAGGTACTCAAACTTATTTTAATAAACTTTTCCGTCGAAAACAGAGCGTTTTATTTCAATAACTACAACTAAGCCAGGAAAGATCAACACATTTGAACATAGAACAGACAAATATTTTTTACGGGGCTAATTTCTTGACCTATTTATATGGCCGCTTGGTATAGGAGGAGGAACCCGAACTTGTCTTTCGCCACGGCTGAATTTCTTTGGCCACGATTCGGTCGAATCTCCAAGACAAGTGGAAGCTCAATTCGATTGGCTAAAATTACGATAAAATTAATCAAAGGTTGTAATAAACGATAATTACTTCGGCCTTTACTGGCTGGTTCCATCGACCGGAAAAAGCAGTTTAAGCAGGAAAAGCAAACAATCAAATAAACGTATAAAAATAAATACTGAAACGAAAACCTTTCGAAATTCATTTAATCGCTTAAACAGCTTGATCCGGTCTAATGCGAAAAGTAGCTCATCGGCTACACCTTCAGTAGCAGCGGAAAAAATAGAACGATTTTTTGCCTGCAAAGTTTGTAGTTTTTGACAGCCTTTGTTCAATGTGAAAATTGCCATTGGGTTAATGTCTGCCATTTTGAAGGAGAGAGAAAAGCCATTTAGGTTTTAAAAGGCGGCCTCGGTGGCGCAGTGCGTAAGCGTTTGTGTTTTTTGGCCAAAAATGGTGTTGCAGGTTCGATCCCGCATGCATGCACTTTACTATTTTGGCTTGTTTGACCAGTTCTAGAGGTAATTTGGGTCGCTGATTCCGAATCTGGCGTCAAAAAAGTCTAATTACTTCTAAAACTAGTCAAACAAGCGAAAATAAATAGCATGCCACCACGTGGGATCGAACCTGCAACACCATTTTGAGGCAAAAACACAAACGCTTACGCACTGCGCCACCGAGGCCACTTTTTCAAACTTAAATGGTTTTCCCCCTTTTAAGCGCCCTGTCTATGATGACATCAACTTCTGTTTTGATGGAATCGGCTTCATGACTGTGGCTTTCTCCTGTCTCACATCGATACGTTGGAAAAGCGTGTGGCTTTAGCTCTGTCCATACCTTTTAAAGCAGTTGGCCTCACGACAGTAGAATACACCTTCCGTGTGCGAAACAGCACGATTGAGATCGAGAATGTTGACTGCTGACTGCTGGTAAAGCTTGTAACCTTAATTAAATTAATCCATATCGATACACAATAACAAGTGATTATACCCGAATAAATGAGAATGAGTTGTTTCTTCTGGCTATCGATGAATTGAAGCTAGGCTCCCTCACAAGATTTGCAACAAGAAATTCGCTCGCTAATTCTTCTGGCTGTCCCTCTTCATCATTTGAATTTCCAAAGACGTCAATTTCTTCTTCACTCTCACTGTTCATGATAGAACAACTAAAGCCAATGTTTCAAATAATTTTAAAGCAATACTTTTGAGAAAAATTGAGAGGTTACGACCTTCCAAAGTAGAACTACAAGAAATTATAGGTTTCCTTTCTTTCATATTCCAATCTGTTTTCATCGAAAACTGCAAATTTCTAGACTTTTTTCTTCAAAAAAATCTCTTCGCGAAATTTGTTTCAACCAAAAAAATGATTTTCCAAATCAAATTCTTCGAAAACAGACTTTTTCCAAATTGGCACCCGAAAAACGACTGCTCCCAAAATCGACTGCTCCCAAAACCGACTGCTCCCAAAATCGACTGTTCCCAAAATCGACTATTTCCAAAAACAAATTTCCAAAACGGTTACAGCCGTTTTTGTCAGAGCAAAACTTGTCAAGACGAAAATTTTCAAAACGAATTTTGTCAAAACGAATTTTGTCAAAATCGAATTTTGTCAAAACGAATTTTGTCAAAGATTTGTCAAAAATTGCCTTGGTCCCCAGAGCTAAGAGGGGCCTTTAGTGAAATATGTGAAAATTTCAAAAAATTTTTTTTCACTTTTTCAGGTTCCAAACCGGATCGTCCCTCACGGAATGGCCAAAAGGCCAAAATAATTGGTTTTTAACACAACTTCACCCTGAACCATTCCAAACCTGGGTAAGCACATCTGGCCAACCATATGCTGTGGATGACCTAAAAAATCAAAATGTCATAAAAATCTAAAACAAACCATCCTATCATATGCAAAATCATATGTTGAATGGCGTTTGATAAGACCAAAAGCTCAAGTTTACCTGCCAAAACCCTAAATCCTGGGTAAGTACCATCTGGCCAGGTGGATATCGACCTGGATGACCAGAAAAATTGAAATCGCATTTCTTGACTTATCAAACACGATTAACCGCACGATTTTGCATATGATAGCATGGTTTGTTTTTGAATTTTTATAAATTTTGATTTTTCTGATCATCCAGGTGGATATCCACCTGGCCAGGTGGTACCTACTCGAGCTTTTAAGGTTTTGGTTGGTAAACTCGAAGTTTTGGTCTTATCAAACCCAATTCACTACACGATTTTGCATATGATAGGATGGTTTGTTTTAGATTTTTATGACATTTTGATTTTTTAGGTCATCCATAGCATATGGTTGGCCAGATGGTGCTTACCCAGGTTTGGAATGGTTCAGGGTGAAGTTGTGTTAAAAACCAATTATTTTGGCCTTTTGGCTATTCCGGTGAGGGACGATCCGGTTTGGAACCTGAAAAGTAAAAAAAATTTTTTTTAATTTTGCCATTTTTCACTAAAGGGGGACCAAGGTAATTTTTGAAAAATCTTTGACAAAATTCGTTTTTGACAAAATTCGTTTGACAAATTTCGTTTTCGACAAATGTTACCTAGCCTATTCTTCGACTGCCTCACCATGTTTTTCAACTGGGCCGTGGCAAAAAGAGACTCTATATGCATTTTATGGTCGAGAGTACTTCTCGAATCATGTCTAAGGTAAGTGTGTGCGCGCATCTCTAACTCTCAAGCCCCCAAATCACTCCCCGCAGGGGGGGGGGGGGGGGGATTCTATACTCAAGCCATTCTTTTATTCTTCTAATTCGGGTATGCTGAAGATGGTTTGATAGTGCTAGAATGCCGTCTTGTAGGGTATTTCTCGAGTTTTGGTAAAATCAGTTTTGGTAAAATCAATTATTGCCGAATACTCAAAAAAATACTCGACGAAACGGCATTTCACCACTATCAAACCATATTTAGCATGCCTGAATAAGTCCATAAAACAAGTTTTGGAACATAAAAAACGCAAAATTTTTTTGATCCAAGTGGACGACCACTTGGTTTAGTTGGTGCATGGATTATCCAGTAAAACTGAAGTTGGATCATAGAAAAATTTTAAAGTTTAAAAGTTCTTTACAAGACGAAAATATTACTGCCGGGAGTTTTACCTGAGTTCTTCAACCTGGGTACAACCACATGGGTATAACAAAACCAAGTGGTTCTCCACTTGGATCAAAAAAAATTTACGTTTTTCATGTTCCGAACCTTTTTTCTGGATTAATTTAGGCATGCACAATTTGTTTGTCTACTAAGAATAATCCACAAAAGCTCAAGGTCGACCACCTTGGAGTGGGTAACTACCCACGGTATTGATATTCGAGTTGGTTAAAAGTTTTAACTTAAAACTAGAGTATCGGTTTTGCCTTTTTGCGATGTTGCGCTGCGATGTTTTTCGGCCATCCGTGGTTGCGCTGCGATATGCGCTGTTTTCAAAAATTTGCGTACGCTGTTGCGCTGCGATATTTTTGGCCCAAATTTGCTGCGTGCGCTGCGATGTATCGGAGCGCCCGATTCTCTTTAAAACAGCATTTTGGTCTCAACAGACCTTGTTCAGGACACGATTTTGGATAGGGTACATTGATTTTTTAATACTTTCAGCTTAATCCAAAATTTCGGATTCTAGAGCTGAATGCCTATTCAAAAGAAGTACCAGGTGGACCTCCTATCCAACCTGAGGTTTACTGGTCTTATAAAAACTAGTTTATGGTTATTATTCAAGAAAAAATAATTTCTGCTACCACCTGGATTCGAAACTGTAACTATAAAAAAATTTGCGCAAAGGAGTAGTAATCCTGAGCTGGCGTGAATGGCTAGGTTATTCGGAGCCAGTGTCTTCAGGATCGGGTACGGCTCTGCACTGCCGCCGTACCAAAACTCCATCCCTTGAAGGATTGCTCACTGACTACTACCAAGAAGGCTTTAATTTACTTCAATTTGAAGACATAAACTGCAAGCAAGAGATCAAAAAAATCGAAGCGAACACTTAGCGGTTGTTAAAATGGTGAAAAAATGTGAAAAAAAAATTGCCGCACCGGTGCCGGTACACCACTCACCGTAATAGGATTTTGAATTGAGCTTTGTTCAAGGGGGTAATTGATAACTTGTAAGTCAAAGGTGCCAGTTGTAAATTGCTAATCGTGTTCTAGACATTGGAATTCCAGCCTTTACCTGTCCATCATTGTATTTTTTTTTAATTTTAACAGTTTTGTTTAAGAATTATTTTTGAATTTGTTTGATTTGTTCAGATTGGCGTTATTTTTTTATCGCCATATAAATGGTGCAGAAATTACTCACGCGGAACCTTTAACTTATCAGACAGACGCTTAGCAGACTATTCTATACTTTAATAATTATTTTTTGAACAGCATGTGTTGACACCGTCGTTTTTATTCAAAAACAATTCTCTATTTTCTTGAAAGAGGAAGGGGTCAGCTCCTTATCAATTCCATTCGAAATACGTGAGTTTTGTTATTTGGGTTTATCTCTCACTCATTTCCTCAGCAAAATTTCTCCAATATTACGGTCCTTTTTAGCCTCACTATTAGTTAGAGCTGTTCATCGAGGGACGGGCGGGGTAACGGACGGGATTTTTAGCAAAAAACGAAAACGGGATTATGATTTTGAAAAAACGGGATCCCGACGGGATTCCGCCCGAAAAACGGGATTTTTCTTAAATCGTTAATTAGACGGTAAAAGAAGCTCCAGCGCTTCAAAAAAGGTTTTTTCACTGATATTCTCCCACATACATTAAAGCAAAACATTTCCGATAACACAATTTTACTGAGATAGAACTTTTTCGTCTTAGGGTTTAGACAGCTTCTTCGTTGATCATATAACACGCCTCTATTTAAAAAAGTTTCTGGCTTTAGTGGGAGTAGGTGGTATTCTGCACCACCTATAAATGAATAGCCCCAAAATAAGCACCCTGATCTGACTCGCACTCAGCTCGAAAGCGCATCACCCTGACTCAGGATGAAACGCGCCGAATTAACTGTGGAATTTCTCAATCAATATTCAATAAATTGCACAGTTAATTCAACAAGTTCCGTCCTGACTCAATACTCCTGAGTCAGGATGATAACGCATCGTTTCGTCGATTTTAGAATTTTCTCTTGACGGTGCCATATTCCGACTACCACCCCCTAAAGTTTAAAAAAAAGTTTTAAATTTAGGCGTGTTATATACAACCCTAGCAGTGAAGAATCGTTTAATTGGCTGAGTTGTAGCTGTCGCAGATGAAATCGAATATATTATACGTGATGCTTCATTTGCTTAGATTCGGACCAAAAATAATTATTAGAGAGAGAAAAAGTAACCTTCCAGAACAACAAAGGACTTTTATCTAGAACTATTTATTTTATATGATATACAGTCTAACCTCGTTATAGTGCGACCCCCAAAAGTTCGTTCCAGCCTCGGGTCCGACCCTTTTTGAACTCGATTTTTGAAGATTTTTGTAAGTTCTGTTTTTACAATCTGGTCCCAAATATCGTCAGGATTCCGATTTTGCCGATCGTTTTTCTGAAAACTAAATTTTTTTCTTCTAAAAAAGCAAAACCTCGATATAGTGCGACCCTTTTCAAAATGTGGTCGCACTATATCGAGGTTTTGCTTTTTTAGAGAAAAAATTTTAGTTTTCAGAAAAACGATCGGCAAAATCGGAATCCTGACGATATTTGGGACCAGATTGTAAAAACAGAACTTACAAAAATCTTCAAAAATCGAGGTAAAAAAAGTGTCGGACCCGAGGCTGGAACGAACTTTTGGGGTCGCACTATAACGAGGTTTGACTGTATACCTGTAACGCTAAGAGCTTTGAGGAAAGGCCGATAGATCGAACATCTCATTTAGGAGACGACACTAGATTATACGTAACACAAAAAACCCATAAACATAGATGACAAATAATGATCGAATGAGCAAAATTTCTCAGAAAAACTGAGAATTTGCGGATTTTTTTCTCTTAGAAATGAGATAAAATTGCCTGTTTTCGAAACCAAATTTTCTTGAAAATCATTAACGGGATTGGGCAAAAAACGGGAACGGGACCGGGATTTTTTGAAAAAAACGGGCGGGATAATTGGGACGGGATTTTGGACCAAAATCAGGGCGGTCCCGTCCCGTGAACAGCTCTACTATTAGTCTTGCAAATATTTTGTCAGAAAGGGGTGTGATCAGGATATTATTTTTGATCACTTTTTCTTAATTTATTATGTTTTAGGAAGAACTGAAAAAAGCTGTTATTGCTCTTTTAAATACTAACATGAACGGTAATAATTTCGAGCACTGTTTGCGTCAAAAACTCACTTCTATGGAAAACTCCATAGCGAGGTGGTGGTTTTAATATTTTTCTGATCCACGTTATAATTTTACTTTTAGAATCTATTCGATAAAATCTCAGCTCCGCAATAGCGCGGATCAGGTAATGACGGCCCTTTTTGTGTCTGAAAAAGAAACGCTAACACTGTTTTTAACTTTTTGAAGACAAGAAAAGACATTTCCAATGCCATCGACCACCAATTACAGTGCATAAGGGCACGTGAGCAAGAGCTTCTATTTAATCTAGAAGTGACTTTTATCTTCGCTATATTTATCTGTTTTTATTTGATTTATTTGCAGGACATTATGGCCAAAAAAGAGCTCATGTTGTGTGAGCAACAAGAAAAGCTCAACCAAGCAATAGGTCTGTTCTCTGTCTTAATTTTTTACCTCTGATGTCAGAGTTTTCTTCAATTAGGGCTTGTCAACAAAGTTTGGAATGTGTTTTGTCTCGAACAACACAATTGATTCGAGCAGTGTCCAGAATATGCTATTGAGGTTAATCCTATTTTGCTTAGTATACTAATATTTACATCTGCTGTAAAAGTCTTTGATTTCGCTGATTTTTTTTTGATTCTTGTGCCAAATTAAAAAACTACCGCCAAAAAATTAAATCAGAATTTAAAAATTTTGGCAATTGAAGATTTCGATTAATTCGATAATTCAATTTTTTGGTACCTTAATTAACCACCCTCAGTAAACGAGTGTAATAGAATTAATGGTTTATTTAGAATGAACTCTATCGATCTTCGCCCCAAAGAAAATTCCAACATCTTATTCGAGTTCGATCCAAGTGACTTACGGCGAAATATATCCACTTTTGGATGTATTATTGCTGGAGATGAGCCTAAGGTTGCTCTTTTTGTGATTTTCTACCAAATTTTAAATGAGTGAGTTTATAGGCCCTTGAAAGCTTACCTCTTGACGTGGAACATTATGATGAAGATGCCAATTTCCACACTTCTGCCCTCACCACAAATCGGTGCTACGTCTTCATCCAACCTCCAACAACTTTTTAAGTGCTGAAAAATCGCCCGTCTCCAAAAAACAGCTCACTCCATTTTCGGAATCCATCAATTTCTGGCTGTCACAGATGAACCACCAACAACAGCTCTAGATTGTGAAGAAGAATTTGACTATATAAGGGTAATTAGACACATTCTGCATATAGCAGTTTATTTATTGTTTTTCTAGGACCGAATAACATCAATGTCTGGCTCCTCTTTCGAAGTGGTCAATAATGCCTCTAATGACAAATCAAAAAATGCACCAGCCAAACCTGACGAGATCTTCAGCGTCCACTTTTCCGAGGTGATGATTTTTAATTGGCTGTAACTGGAGTTATGCACTAAATTTTGGAATTTCACTGCTAAATTAATAAATTTCCCCACTTAATTTTTTAACTCTGTTAAGGCTGAGCGTGCTGGACGTTTAGCTAGACTCAGAATTTCACGAGGAACACTATAGTGCAAATCCAGTACAAAAAACGAGGTTTTTAGCCTTCAACCAGGCATTTTAAAATTGGTAAAATTAGGCATCTGAATTAGAGCGGATGTTTAAATATTTTTTTCTGGTATTAGTCAAAATATTTACCCTACATGAGCGTGCAATAGCGTGAAACGTTGTGTTTAATCCAAGCTTTTTGAAACGCACAAATTTGACAGTGTGTCATAACAAAATTGTAGAAAATACTCATCCATCTACCAAAACTAAGGTTTAGAGAATTCCCTTTCTATTAACAAAAATGCACATACCGTATTTCCTCTAATAGAAGCGTCCCTCTTATTATAAGCCACCCCCCTCTAATACAAGCCCCTTCCCTATGGCGTATCCTTAAAATCTAAGCCCCCCCCTTTTATAAATCCCAGAATATATATACCGTAAATTCTTTAATAAAAGACATGTCCTTTTATTTTTCAACCCCTTGGCACACATGTCCGTTAATTAGAGTGTGTCCGTTTATTAGAGAGTGTCCTTTCATTTTTCAACATGTTGGCGACGAAGGCGCCAGCAAAAAATTTTCATCATCTAACAAAACCGAAAATTTTTGTTCAAAGAAAATTTTGACTCGGGACGAAGTCAAAACAAGTGTTTCAACTTTATTTATTTATTTTATTTATTGTTAACGTATTAAATACGCGACTAAAATCCCTGAAAATTCAAGTACATAATTTGTAATCAGTAGGTAATTTAAAGAGTCTTCCTTCATCCGAAAAGAAGAAAGTGGCATATTATATGCCGTTAGAAAGAGGAGATGCAGGGCTACAAAGTGGTTTAAAAAGAGGAGAGATATAATTTCAGAATTTACTAGAAACAAGGCTTTGAAAATCCGTCGGGTATTTTTGGACACCCGGTAAAAATAATGAAAATGTTAGGTTCCTTGTTTGACGGACTGTCCCAGCTGTTTTTAGTAGCTAATTATTGTTGAAGAGGACTGCAGCTGCACAGCGACGAAGCTACTCCAAAGAGCAGTCGCAAGCGACATCACTATAATGCAGCAGTCAAACTGGACGCGATCTACTATACTCGGTAAAAGCATATCGACTCATTCGATGACCAACGACGCCAATAAGCAATTCTTTCCGGCGATTATATTTTGCTTGACAAAAGGCGAGGCTGCTTTTCCAATAGACTTGTTTCTGTGGGAAAAATTTACCGTCACTCGCGTAGCTAAGCTTGTTTTTGTTGACCATTTTAACTGTGATTCTAGGGAACATTCTTGGTAAAACAAAACATACGTCTACTCTGAAAAGTAATGAATAAGGCTCACTTCCAGTACGTCCTACAAAGTATAATCTGACCGCTAAAGATCTTTTAGAGTCAGAGCCGTTACTAGAATTTTCGTAAGAAAAGCAAAATTAATTTGTAGTGTCACAAACAGAATGCCAAAATGTAGATGAATTCGTGCAGATGAATTAGGTGTAGATGAATTCAACGTCGCCCGAAATCAGCCTTGAAAATGTTAGCAAAGATAAAATTTTGTTGTTTGATGATTGATTTTAGTTGTATTTGTTCAATAAAATTTGTGGTGTTCGTTTATAAGAGAGTGTCCGTTTATTAGAGAGTGTCCTTTTATTTTTCAACCCCTTGGCACACATGTCCGTTAATTAGAGTGTGTCCGTTCATTAGAGAGTGTCCTTTTATTAAAGAATTTACGGTATTTTTTGGTAAATAGGTAGTTAGTAGAAGATGCAAAGAATGTTTTTAAGTATTTGTCAAGCACATCTTTCGAAGTGGATCGCTGGAGTACTTGTGAATGAGTGAATCACAAAGCAAAACTGCATCGAGTCAAGTACTATTTAGGGGTACCTTGTCTTGTTTAAAAAAATTATTTTATGCAGTAACCATCGGCAGAAAATCAGCAATAAACGATAAGAACTGACGTCGGTTACGCTTGAGGAACAAGAAAATAAGTTGGTGGCATAGGCAGATAATAAAAGCACACGGTATTTCGCAAAAAATTATCTTAATTTTGCAGCAAATTATTGTCTCGCTTTTTTCTTTAAGATTTTCTAACCTTTTTCAAAGACACATGAAAACTTATAATTAATTATCCGTATACTTCAAACCAGACAAAATGGCTGATTTACTCCTTTTTTCAAAAAAACTCAAAATTAGAGGTAAAATGAGCAAAAAAGCTCTAATTTGTGAAAATATCTTGTAGCGCTCTTTTTTGTTTATAAAAATGAATTTGTATTTTTTTTTTACTTTTGCTTGATATTTTTAAAGTCAGGTAATCAATATACTGAAGTACTTTATCGAATAAAAATTGTTAAATTTGCTAATATAAAAGCTGAAAATTTGTTAGCCCTTTTTGTGGGTGATTCACCCAATCGAAAATCGGCTGATTGAAAAAATGTGAAAATTTGAATAAAAAAGTATTGAAATTGAAGAAAATTTAAAACTGAAAAATTGGAAAAAGTGGTTTTGATGTTTAAACGCTGTTTAACAATGTTATGTGAAAAATTAGAAGCGATCAGATGATAACGTAAAAAATTATGACTCAAAATTTTCTCCGCGCCTTTGGCGCGACGAGTTTAAAAATTGAAAGCACCAACTCTAATATAAGCTCCCCCCCCCCTGGAAGACATCCATAAAATAGAAGCCCGGGGCTTCAATTAGAGGAATACGGTAACTTGTTGCACAGATGCAATCTACTCAAGCAAATTTTTGTATGAAGTAGCGCAACTGCAAAGCTCCAAAATGAGTATAAACAAATTCTGTGTACTGCGTAAAATGTGCTCGATCTTTAAGGTGGAACACAAAAAGTTGGATATTATTGGAAAATCATTTTCACGTAAAACTTTTTTTTCACTAAAAATACTTAAAATTTTGACACCAGAATCGTGTTTAGCATACAGTCAACACTCGTTATAACTAGGGCTGACCAGTGGGCATATGCCCGCGCATGAAAAGAAGAAGAAAAAGAGTTACACAGAAAAGAAATACACCCCGAAGGGTGTATTTGACTAAAGTTTTCGTATGGGCATATGCCCACATGTCAACTTTAGCAAGTTGCTGGGCCAAAAAAAATGAAAAGTTTATAAGAAAACACCGCGAACTAATTATTTAAAAAAATTTGACTCTACTGGAGAATGGGTACTGATTTTTTGCTTTGGTCCCCCTGTTATTTTTTTCATATTTTTGTTTCCTTTTTTTATTATGTACTAGCTTTTGCCCGCCCTACGGGCGGGTTTTATTTTCCGCTTATGTTTTCGTGTCATTTTTCAATTTAATTTTCCTTGATTTTTCTGTATCACTTTTTAATTTACTTTCCGTCTATCTTTTCATTTTAACCGATTTTCAAATGCTTTCGAAAATCAAGAAAGGATCGGATTTCAACGGTTTAATCTTTTATTCGGAGTTTCATCACATACTTGGATGACTAAAACAAAAAGTGTTTGCGCACCCTACGGTCGGGTTGTATATTCCGATTCTTGTTACGTAGATATTTTTATGAAACTATTTTATGATCAGATCATAGCTCCAATTATTGTGTAGGAACCATATAAGTCTGTTTTCGCTGCTAAATTAATAAAAAAATGCTCGCTTTATTTTTCTATAGAAAGATTGTTGAAAACGAAACAGAACATTTTTATGACACGAAATCAATAACCTGAAGATAACATTTGATGAGATTTATAAGTACCATGATAGTACCATAATTAGCCACTACTCGAGTTGAGCTGCTTGATTCTTCGGCACTTCTCTCGAGACACTACGAGAAGAGACTTAACCAAAAAGATTTAAGAACAAACGGATAGTCAACCACTGAATTTTAAGAAACAAAACGTAATGAAACTCTGAAAGGCCAAATCTCGGTAGAACATTTACTCTATTTCATTGCAAGACCAACTTTCAAACGACGATTTTGAGACACAACGTTACACACACCGTTGCACACACCGTTACACACACACAACTCTCTTTTAGTATATAGGATATCTGTTCGTCTTGTTTTCTTTTCTATTCTATCTTATAACATGAAAAAATGAAAAAAGTTAAAAAAAATTATGAAGCAACACGGGGGACCAAGGAAAATTTTTGAAAAAATGAAAAAGAAATAACAGGGGGACCAGGCGAAAAATCGGTGCCCATTCTCCGATAGAGCCGAAAATTTAAAGGACCATACTTGTTGATGACAATGAGAATTTGGAAAATTCAAATGCGCGCGGGACACTTCTCTTTCGTCTCTCACTGTAATCTTTTGAGTCGCTCGAAATAACTCCAAAGAGTAGAGTACGAGACGAAAGAGAAGTGTCCCGCGCGGCATTAGGTAAATTCATCGACGGTGAATTCATCGATGGTAAATTCATCGACGGTGAATTCATGCCGCGAAGAGGAATTGCTTGAAGACGAGTAAATACGCGAATCAAAAATGTTGTCAACCGCTATTTCATCATTCCATCAAAGATTGAGTACCTTAAGTCCATCGCATGCAATCTCGGCTGTGTTACAATAAACTATGCAAACAGCTCGCAAGGTGAATAATTTGTTATGTTTGAATTTCATGTTGCTTTATTTTAGTCAAAAAGAACAAGAAAGCTACAGAGAACAGAGAAGGTAACAAAAATAGGAAAAGTATTAGCCAAAGAATCTTTTTACCACATATTATTTTCAGAATCAGATGGCTATGACGAAGAGTCTAAACAAACAAATAGAAACCTGCAGGGTGGAAATTCAAGTGGAAACGTGCAGGGTGGAAACTTATCTATTGAATGGGAGGATGAAGTCTCGCACGCTGTCAGAAAATTTAAATGGGAATCGGAGCAGCCTAAGCTTTTCTACGAAATCAAGGCAGATGGAAACTGCTTTTATAGGTCGACTTTCTGATTTAAATGATGTGGTTTTATAGAAAAATGGTATATTCAGAGCTATTTCTCAAATAAAAATACGGGACGCAAGACAAGCACACACAAGTAAGGGTGGAACTCATGAACTTTTTGATGAACAACACTCAGCAGCCCTGGGCACGCTTCTTCCAGGAAATAAATAGCAAACCAGTTACATTTGTGGAGTACGGAGTGCATTACAGCATGCCATGCTTGCTTTCCGATGTGGATCGTTGGGGTACTTCAAAGCAACTTATTCTTGCAGCAAAGCTCTACAAAATCGATTTTGTGCTGTACATACCAGGTGTTAAACCAAAATTTATAAATTATTTTGTGGATTTTGCTGAGGTAAAGAATCGGGTGTTTCAAATCAATTGTAGTGAAAAATTTAAGGAAGAGCCAATACTCGTGGAACGAGCTAATGGAGATGTTATCAAATATTATGATCCAGTAAGCTGAGGGAATGCCTGAAGTACCCAAAATCAATTTTTTTCAGAAAAAAGTGATGCCTCAAGCCGATGGTCAATTTTCATCCTTCATCTGCAGGAAGATCACTTCGAAGCAGCAAGAAACAGTTACAGAATGGCTGCCGGAGAAAATGAAACTTGCCGAGATTATCATTGTTGTTAAACTCATTAGATTATATGCTCGCAAAATTAATAAAAATTTTATTTTGAGATCTCTTAAAAACTTGCTTACCGTAATCAAGCACTTTATAACAGATTTACCCCTCACCCTTGAGACCAAAACTAGTGTGGTAAACCCTATCATATTGCATTTTTAATAAGAAGTCAACAAAATTTTGGGTTGAAAAGTAGAAGAGCAATAGATCTATTAGAGAGAATACGGTAGGTGAAAGAAAGAATTTGGAAATTGCTAAGAAAATTAGATGTGTGAAAGATGAAGCGAAAAAAATAACAACTCGAAGGCTGTAAAACAAAACGCCAAAATGTCGATGAATTCACCTGTTTGATGAATTCACCTGTCGATGAATTCACCTGTCGATGAATTCACCGTCGATGAATTCACCGTCGATGAATTCACCGTTTCCCGTCCCGCGCGCATTTGAATTCGCCAAATTCTCATTGTCATCAACAAGTATGGTCCTTTAAAGGGGGAAATTTATTAACCTACTGGGGAAGTTCAGAACTTGAGTGGGCAAATTCAATCTTAGCCTTTTTAATTATTAACTTATTGTAATTTTTTCAAGTTGTATAGTTTTAGATAAATAACCTTCCATCCGATTTTTGGTTAAATAAAAGCATGCTTAAAAGCCAAATAAAACCAGCTAATCCATTGACACCGAAAGGGAGCAGCTATGCAACCAGGGCACCACTGCCTGAGTTATCCAAATTGGTAAGATTACAATGCCTGTTTGTTCAAAACCTCTAATTTATTGCTTTCAGATCAAAGAAATCAAGCTGGACAGCTCAGAAGAAGAGCCTCTGAAAGCAGCCAAAAATAACCGCAAACGGACTTTGGAAGAGGTTCAGCAGTCAAGCGGGTTTAATTTCGAGAAGGTGATCAGATGCATCCAATTGTCAGAGGATGAGCATTGGTTGTTGAATAAAGGATGCTCTAGCAAACAAAGCTCTCCTCCACTGTTACACTCCTCCTGTTCAGCTGAGAATATGGATGAAGCTGAGAAAGTATGTGGAGTGCAGATAGACACAAAAAGTGAGGGTGACTTCCGCGGTCTAAACAAAAAGGTTTATTTCACATGCAATATGCATTTTAAACATGCAATATGCATTTAGAAGCGTTTCTGGCAACCTGTGGGAGGGGATATTACCGCTACAACCATTGCAACAAAGTCATCAAATCAAGAAACACATCTTGCCAGTGAGAACAGCGAGGAGCTGGACACGTGGAAGAATGTTTTGGGGTGGAAGGTTGGAATATTTTTTAAAAAGAAGAATATTTTAAAATAATAAAAAAAGCTTAAAAAATTAATTTTGCAGAGAACACTTGAAAAAGTTCATGCTTCTCGAGAGGAAGAGTGGCTGGCGCCTTCATCACGCAAACTTGCGGCCAAACAAACTAATGCTTAAAACGTGCTACTCAAAACATTCTTAAATAGTCAAAATTTATTGGATAGATATTAGACAATTGTTATTTGTAATTCAGGGTGTAGAATTGAACTGATTAAATAAATGTAGATACTCACTTTAGGTTCCGAAATAATTTTCTTCAGTTTTTTAGATTTATTGTTTTAACTTTTTAGAATTTTAAATCAACCAAAAACGCACTTAAAAATTGCTTTTTCTTGAACGTAATGGGAAACCTTAAATATACTTATCAGATAAGTTCTATCTTTCAAAAATTTGGAGTACTTGGAACTGAGCCCCAGCACTCAATTGTCGTTGGTCCCGTGTAAATTGGTCAACTCTTAGTCAGAATGAGAGGTCAAATTTTGGAAAAATTGAATAAAATTTGTTTTTTTACCTCTGGGACCAAGGCCGATTTAGTGCTGGGGCTGAGGTTCAAGCGACTGCTGTGACTCAGGTTCAGTTCTGTCAAAATGTTTAATCGACACCCTGTTGTAATTGTATTTTTCTAAATTACTTTAGTAAATTTTAATAAAGATTTTGCATGTATGTGGATTCCACAGTGGCTGAAATTGTGAATAGTTAATTACAATATTTCATGCAAACAAAACTGATTTTCACAAAATATTCAATAGCAATTATAAAGCAAATGACTGCAACTTTGCAGTTCGCACTCCTGATCTGTATCCTCACTCTTTCTCTCTCTCGGTACTCACCTTTTGGGCTAATTTTGTTTCGATAAATTCTTCCTAGCTCAAATTACTTGCTGTGGGTGAAAGTTAAAAATGTTGTTAGATAGTGTGCTGAATCCACGAGAATCCGGAATTTTCATAGCCGAAAATTCACACGAAATACAAATTGATGAGCTAGCAATCAAAAATGTGGCTCTAATGGTTGGTTTTTAATACGTTCTTATGTAAAATCTTTTTTTGTTAAGATTCACAAAGCTGTGAAGTCAGGAGAGATTTCTGAATCAGATTTCGAATCATATGACATGCACACTAAAGCAGGTGCTCAACAAGCAGTTGAATGGTATTTCTGTCTTTTATTCCTAAAACGAAATTATTGTTTACAAAGTAAAACTTCAGGATTTTCTTCGTTGATCTAATCAATTTTTCTTTCTGGATGGACGATGGATCTTGTTTTGCGGTCAGCTACACAGCTAAAGATGGCACAACTTCCCAATACTCAGGCTATTTTGCAGCCTGTGCTTGTGTCAATCGGGCACTGGACAAGGCATTCCGCTGACTAACGCCAGTTATATGGCCAACATGCAGGCAGAAGAGCTGGCAAAAATATTTCAATCTGACTTCGGTGATTGTTTTTGTGAATTTTTAAAAAATAAATTGAACATTTGTTTAGGACAAACAATACCGTTGTTAGAGGAAAGATGTACCGCAATCCGACAGGCCGGCAAAATTCTGTCTGAAGTATGAAGGTTTTGTCAATTTTTCAATCGAATTTTTTTTAGTTTACGCAATTTTAGAAGTTTGATGGATCATTTTATAACTGTGTGCTACAATGCAACCAAAATGCTCAATCTTTACTGAAATTGATTGTGGAAAATTTCGAAAGCTTTCGAGATTTTGCTAATTTTAAGAACCAAAGAGGTGAACTGTGAAAGATTTATAGCATTCTATCACTTAAATGCGTGCTTTTTTAGTTTCATTGTTGAAAAGAGCTCAAATTCTTGTATCAGATATACATGGCTGCCTTCGATCAAAAGCTAATCCAGCGGGTGATTTCAATGACATAGGGTAATTTTTAATTACTAAAATTATTCAAGCAAATTCTGATCAACATGATATTTTTGCAGCTCGTTGACTATGTTTGCAGATTACAGAGTACCGCAAGCACTTGCTTTTCTAGGTGTTTTGAAATACTCAGAAAAACTGCTCAGCATTCTTAAAATCAATCCATTTTTGAAAAATGGCTCAGAAGAAGAGGTTGTGATTCGTGGAAACTCCATTTACGCTTGTGATGTAGGTCCAACTATTGTGAGGTTGTGGGTGAATTAAGTAAATTTATTTAGTTTAGAAAATAGCCGAAGAAGTTGAAAGGCTGCGGGCAAACCATTCAACAAAATCAGAGAATAATGGGTCGAAAATGGAGCTTCGCCAACTCTATCCTGTCGACATCGACATGTATTTGTGGTTGTATAGACGCAAACACGCTGAACAAGTTGAATCAAAGTGCCATTTCATAAAAACACGTTGTATATACTATTAGTTTCAATCCTTCACTTGCATAATTTATAGGTGCTATTAAAACTAAAACGGTCAAATTTTGATAAAGCTGCTCTTCTTAAATATAAATGAAGTTTACGCTTAGACTTTCAAACAAATTTAGTGATTGTCATTTTGTCAAAGTACTCAGATTTTTTCAAGTTGTACCTTATCGCGTTCTCTCATTATGTCCAGCCTGTTATGTACTTTCTTCAATGGAGCGGCACCCCATCATTTTTTGACTAGAATTTCAGAGTTAAGGCCATTTTCGATTGTCAAATTTGGGCCGACCCTAGGGTGGCGTTGTATCCAGATGTGGGCAAAGATCAGATCAGTTCAGATAAGATCACCTAAGATCAGATGAATAAATCTATTTAGATCGAAATGCCAAATATAGTTGACAAAGTAGCCAATTTTGTATTTTAGGTCAAAATTTTGCGGGAATTTGAATTTTATAGTCCGAAAATAACTTGGATCGCTCAGAATCCCTCCCCAGAAAGACCAAAAGCCTCTGAAAGTCGGTTTTTGGAGGTTTACTAAACGGGGTAAACTTTTTGCGAAAATTCGACTGCGCTTATCAGACTTTCCGGTTGATCGGCTCAATCGCTCAGATTCCCGGTTGGGAGTGGTTTAAGGTGGTTTAGGGTGGTTCTGAATGGTTAAGGGTGGATTCTGGGCGATTAAGACGGTCAACGGAAAATCTGATTAGCACGATCGAATTTTCGCAAAAAGCTTACCCCCTTCAGCGGTGGGATTCTGAGCAATTCAAGTTATTTTCAGGGCTGTACCTGAAAACACCCGTCAAAAACATTAAATCTCCCGTCAAAATCATTAAATCTCCCGTCAAATTTTTAAAACTTCTCATTCTAGGTGTATACTTTTCATATTTTTTATTTTTTGCATTAGCATATAGTTCTGAATCTCTTGTTTCTGATAAGCCATCAACTAGGTCGATACAATTTTGAAAAGTGGGAGAACAATTCATTTAAAAAAGGTGTAGTTTTGAAAAATTCAATTTTTCGGCGATACTATAGAATACCCCCCCCCCCCCAAAAATCCGACCTTTAAAAAATGCGACGCTACTGGCTTATACCTCCCCCCCCCAAAAAAGCTACTTTCTTATACCCCCCCCCCCCAAAAACCGACTTTTTTGGAGTGTCTAAAAGGTAACACTTTACTTGCCCCCCCCCACGGCTGACCCACTTCGAGGTGAATTTTGAAAACCGATTGCATATTCGTGTTTCTCGACCCGGATTTTTACGGGAAATGATCATCAGATTCTGTGAAAGTGAAAAAAATTTTTTGGGATTTGCCTTGGTCCCCCAAGGTAAAATTTTAGAAAAATTTGAAAAAAAAAAATTTTTTAAATTGGCGCCTTTTGAATTTTAAAGGGATTAAGGGCTGTATTGGGAGGGGAAGGGAATAAAAGGGGCCACTTTTATGGCAGAACAATAGAAAAGTAAATATATGTATTCTTCGACTGCCTCACCATGTTTTTCAACTGGGCTGTGGCAAAAAAGAGACTCTATACGCATTTTTTGATCAAGAGTACTTCTCGGAATTATATCTAAGGTAAGTGAGTGCGCGCATCTCTAACTCTCAAGCCCCCTGCGCCCCTTCGGGGCGCAGGGGCTTGGGGCTTGGAGTTGAGATGCGCACACCCACATACCTTAGACACAAATCAGTCGAAAGTGACTCTGGATGCATGAAAAAGCATGCATACCAGAGTTTATTTATGCGGTAGGCCCCAGTATTCAAAACTATGTTCAACATCTTCTTGTTAGGGCCTTGTGTGATTAGTGGCCCTTTTATTCCCTTCCCCTCCCAATACAGCCCTTAATCCTTTAAAATTCAAAAGGCGCCAATTTAAAAATATTTTTTTTTCAAATTTTTCTAAAATTCTACCTTGGGGGACCAAGGCAAATCCCAAAAAATTTTTTTTCACTTTCACAGAATCTGATGATCATTTCCCGTAAAAATCCGGGTCGAGAAACACGAATATGCAATCGGTTTTCAAAAATTCACCTCGAAAGTGGGTCAGCCGTGGGGGGGGCCAAGTAAAGTCTAGCCGTCTAAAAACCATTTTTATGCAATAATTTTGCCATAAAGGAACCAGAAAAGCAGTTAAAAAGGGATTATGGGCTGTATTGGGAGGGAAGGGAATAATACAGGGGCCACTTTTTTAGCTGCTTTAGCATGTTTTTCAACTCGAGCCGTGGCAAAAATAGACTCTATATGCATTTTATGATCAAGTGTACTTCTCGGAATCATGTCTAAGGTAAGTGCGTGCGCGCATCTCTAACTCTCAAGCCCCCTGCGCCCCCTTCGGGGCGCAGGGGGCTTGGGGCTTGGAGTTGAGATGCGCACACCCACATACCTTAGACACAATCACTCGAAAGCGACTCTGGATGCATGAAAATACATGCATACCAGAGTTATTTATGCGGTAGGCCCCAGTATTCAAAACTATGTTCAACATCTTTGATTTGGCGACCGAAAAAGGTTTCCCCCCTCATCAGGCCTGGGGCTACGAGCAAGAGGCTCAGCCGTCCAAAATTTACACGACAACCATCGGGATCCACCCGCTGAACGGTGCGATCATTTCGAGTGCTTATACTTTTACGTGCACCACAAGTGGCTGGGTTTGAAAGCGCTTTTACTGCTTAGAGAATCAATACTCTTTGGTACTTATAGGCTTTATAGAGTGGCCCTGTTTTGTCCCTTCCCCTCCCAATACAGCCCTTGAACCCTATTTTAATTGCTTTTCTGGTCCTTTTATGGCAAAATTATTGCTTAAAAATGTGTTTTGACCAATCCTAAAAATCTTGATTTTGGGGGGGGGGGTATAAGCCAGTAGGTCCGAGGATTGGGGGGGGGGGTATAAGAAAGTAGCTGTTTTTGGGGGGGGGGGGGGTATAAGCCAGTAGCGCCAAAAATGCTGTAACTACCTTTTAGGCTTAGCCCTTAGGCTTGGGGGTAGGCCAGCGTACGGAAGTTGTGACTAATGAAGAGTTTGCGCACATTTTCCGGGTCTGGCACATATATTTGGTACTTTTTACTTAAGTTTTAAAAGGTCGGATTTTGGGGGGGGGGGGGTATTCTATAATAGGGTCAATTTTCTCCCGTTTTTCAAAATTGTATCAAACTAGTAAATAGCTTATCAGAAAATAGAGATTCAGGGCTACATGCTAATGCAAAAATAAAAACTTTAAAAAATATACACTGAGAAGGAGAATTTTCAAAAATTTGACGGGAGATTTAATCATTTTACGGAGATTAATGATTTTGACGGTGTTTTCGATTTGAGCCTATTTTCAGACCATAAAATTCAAATTCCCGTTAAATTTTGGCTATTTTGACAATAATTTTTGTCAGATCAGATCGATCTGATCTTTGGCGATCTGATCTAGATCGATCTGATCTTTGCCCACCTGGACGGCTATCGATTACCGACGGTCAATGAATTTTTTTTTGAAATTTTGATCAAAATCGTCAATTTTCAGGGCAAAAGTTTCTGGAAAGTCGACCCAAAATCTCATCGTGAATCCGAATCCGTTGAGATCAGATCAAAATAATTTTTATGGGCTGAGATATCCATTAAAATAGGTAAATGGTGCCAAATTCCTGCTCTATCTACTTAAAATAGCTATATATCAGCCCATGAAAATTATTTGATCTGATCTCAACGGATTCGGATCCAGGATGAGATTTTGTGTTGGGGTCGACTTTCCAGAAACTTTTGCCCTGAAAATTGACGATTTTGATCAAAAATTTCAAAAAAAATTCATTGACCGTCGGTAATCGATATTTTACGCCCACCTCTGGTTGTATCGAGGGTTTACTTGACTTAATTTTAGTCAAAGCTGACCAAAGCGGTCCATTTCGGTGGTGTTATATCGGGTGGTGTTGTATCCAGGTTTGACTATAGTTTCATTGTGTCGAATATCTATAGGCTTGGTCCATAAGTTCGCGAGTGTTATACACAGCTCGCAACGTTTCTACATGGGTTTCATAAGTTTATATAATGCAAGCCATTTTAAATTGATAGATAGGTTCCACATTCAAAATTTAATTTGCATAAATAGACAAAAAAATTGATGGGTTTCAAATTGAAGTTCAAAACACGAAATAGAAATTTTGGAAACCCATCAAAAAAATTTCTTCTCTTTTTACAAATTAAATTCTGAATGTTGAATCCACTTATCAATTTTAATGGCCTATATTATTTAATACTTATGAAACCCATGCAGAAACCTTGCTAGCTGTGTATAACCACCCGCGAACTTATGGACCAACCCAACATTTCAATCGAATCATCATTTGCTAGCCCTGTATCTTTTTTAACGCAATAACACCAAGAGAAAAAATTTCAACAAAAGAAAAAAGTTGTGGCCTTTATCGAGTGTGGAGGCATGAAAAAATCCACACTTACTGGGGCGATACTTAAATCTTATAATTTCAATTTTAGCTGTAATGTTTAAGAAATTTGATGCCAAAGAAGATGTAGTGGGTTCGCAGCAGCTAAAGCAATCAGTTCAGGTATAGAGTTTTGAGGCAGTATATTTATTATACAATTTATTGTAGAAAGGTATTCGACAGAAGTTGCTAGAAAATTATCCGTCGTTGGATAGCGTAATTGAAGACATTCTGCCTAAGAAAGAAAATTTCAAGCAGCTGAAATGCAAGGATCACCTCGAGATGGTGGTTGATCATGAGGTTAGACCATTGCGAAGACTTGCTTTACTAACTTACATCTGTTTGCAGGGAATCGTGCAGTTTGTTAAACATCGTGATTTTCCATACATTCCAACATTGAAACTCCTTCACAAGTGAGTATCAAAGATTTTTGTAATAACCGTCTTGTTACCAACTCAGCAACTCCTTATATATTTCAATTTAGGTATCCTTTCATCATGCATCAGCAACAGGTTGAATTTTTGTGCTTTATAATACTCTTATCTAACAAGGAAGGGACCTTGACTGTGACCTGGGAAAACTTCGATTTTTTTGCGTAGTCTTAGAGAGAAGCGCCAAGCTCTCGCGCCCCGGTTCTCCAGTTCTGAAGGTCCGCAAAAGGTGGTACAAGAACTATTGCTACAGGGTGATCGATAATTTTCTGCCACTTTTAAACTGCTATAACTTTTTTCTAGAACGAATTTCAAAATTCTGTATACGCAGATCGACTCAGCGCGCTCTGATAATTTTTTTAATGTGTAATGAAAAAAAAACACGATTTTTGCTTGGTTCTCCCTGTGGTTTAGACATGGACCAGAACTAGAGGAGGACCCAACAAAAACCTTGTTTTTTACATCATACACTAATTTTTTTAGAGCCAGCTGAGTCGATTTGCGTTAACAGAATTTTCAAAATACGTCCTATAAAAAAGTTGCGACGTTTAAGAGTGGCCAAAAATCTTAAGACACCCTGTATAATGGTTTTTCATAACTGACCCATGGGTCATTGTTCAACTTTTGTTGGCTTTTATAGATGGGGAGCCAGACTCACATAAAACTTGGACATGCTTAACTAGAATACGCGGAAAAAGGTCACAGTCAGAATCCATCCCTTGTAAAATCAACCGAAATTTCAGGTGGACAAAGGTGCGATCAAATTTGTCTTAAATGGTTCAAACATCATGTCTCCTGGTACGTCGCATGCATCATCAGTGTATATCGAAATTCCATGTGTTTAGGTCTGACAAGTGCTGGCGGAAAACTCCTTGAGAACTGTGAAAAAGGCACAATGGTAGCTGTGATGGCGGAAGGCAAGAGCATGCAATGGCTATTGGAGTTATGAAGTTTTCCTCCGCAGAAATCAAGGAGAAAAACAGCGGGATTGCCATCGACAATGTTCACTACTTGGGAGATGGCTTGTGGAGGCTTGGTCAATCCAATGAAATTCCTCTTAAATTCTTCATGCCACTGATGTTTGTTGCAAGAATATTTTGTTGCTAAATGGTTGCGCATAATGGTTGATACCCTGTTTTTGTTGAATAAAATGTTTCCGCAGGGGGTGCCCAATTATAGTTTATCCCTCATGAGTCTAACATTCGCTGCTCTTTTACCCTTGATGCGACAGATTTCAGCAAGGCGGGTTTAATAAATAACAAAGCATCAATTTCCTGCCACCAATTTCTTGAATAGCAAAAAATTGACATTTCCCTTTGCTTCAGTTGTTCCTTCCTTCACATATTTCATTCAAAATTTTTGTCCTTTGACATCGAGATATGAATTACTTTTTTTGGCTGCAGACTAAAATCTGTTTTCACAGAGTGATGGAATTAGTACAGAACATGTGTATACCTTTTAGTTGCAAACCTAAATCTCTTATTTTTTTCTAGATTTGGTCGTTAAAATGTTTATTTTTTACACTCATGACTCGATGAACAACGGATAAAATGCGCTTGTTGCTGGTCACTAGTCTTTTCGCAAAAATTGTTTTTCTTTTTTTCTTTGTATCTTTGAAGGATGGTCTAAGGACCTCCAGGTGTTTATTAGTGTAACTAATGCCCTATTATAATCATGTGATGTCTAATGATCTTTTTCCCAAAAGTATTTCTTTTTGAAGGAGAAAGAACCAAATGTAAACCAAAACATTTAAGTCAAGTGCTGGATGCCTGCAGCCAAGACTCGAAATGTTACAGGTTTTCAGTCCACTTACCCGAAAACGGGCGCCCGATCTTACAGCACTATTTTCTAATATTTAAAAAAATTTGGCGTGACTAGCGAATACCGCCAACTCCCAAGAATCAGACCTTTTAATAATCTCTGTAACTACCCTTTCAGACAACAAGTTTAGACTTAGCCCTTAGGCTCGCGGGTAGGCCAGCGGAAGGAAGCTGTGACTAATAACTTTGTTACTCACTTTTTTCTTGAGTCTGGAACATAAATTTGGGTGGCTTTTATTTAAGTAAAAAAAGTAAAATCGTTGGGGGGGGGGGGGGGTTGGTAGTAGGCAGGGCCGCAATTTGGGGGGGGGGGGTCATAGGGGTAATTACCCCCCCCCCCCTTAGGGTGGCCGGAGGCCACCCTAAGGGGGGGGGTATTCTCTAGAGGGAGACTGCTGTAACCAAGGTTTTGTGATTTTTTTTCACTATTTTGTAAAGTTTTCACTAAAAAACACGTAATTTGCACATATTTTATTATATAAAAAACTTGTAGGTAGATTAATTGGAATGTGTCGAAGATATAATTATAATTCAAAGTTACAAAAAATGAATTTGTAAAAAGTTAATTAAGAACTTATTTGCTCGCTACATTAAGAAGCTGACGAGCCAGCCACAAATAAAAAATGTTTTGAGAAATTCAATGGCTGATGAACGTCTAAATCATCTGGCTTTTATTTTTGTTCACAAGACATAAGTTTGCCAGTTCAAGATATAATGAACGAATAGATAGCTTTTGCGAGAGAGAATAGCTTTTGCTTAAATCTGTTAAAAAATAGATAATTGAAAAAATCTAATAAATATTGAAAAAAATTACAAAAAAGATAAGAAAATACACAAAATCTCATTTTAAAAATACCCCCCCCCCCCTTGACTTGAATCTGTAGGGGTAATATCAAAGAATTAACCCCCCCCCTTGAAAAAGTTTGAAGTTGCGGCCCTGGTAGTAGGGTCAAAAATTTCATACGCTCGTTTTTGAGTTCTTAACCCATTTATGCATACTGGTCGAAAATTCGGGGTATAGAGTCTATACTATAGACGTTTGGCTACAAATGTAACATTTTTGGCGTCTGCCCTATGTTCTGTTTTAGCCACTTAGGCCTACTTAGGCTTAGGCCTTAGGCTTAGGGACCAAAAAATGTCTTACGAACTACAAAATGGCTGGAAAAATAAGCCTAAGTGGCTTAAACAAGACATAGGGCAGAACGCCAAAAATGTTACATTTGTAGCCAACGTCTACTCACCGAAAATTCAACCAATATATGCCTACCCCCCCCCCTTTTGAATTTTTTTAACAAATTTTTCAAATTTTTTGTTTTGTAGCTCTGCGTTTTGGCTTTCAGATGCGCTTTTTCGTGAATTGTTGAAACATATTCAGTTATTTACAAAAATACAAATGAATAATTTGATTTGGACCAAAAAGTGATTTTATTCTTTCAAAAAAATGCTTAAAATTGCACAGTATCTTCACGACACTGCCTCCATAAACTAATAAGGGACCAGTTTCGGAATTCACACCCAGTCAATTTCGGTATACACACCCCAGTCAAAAATCAGCTTGGGGACCAAGACAAACTCTTTTAAATTTTTTTTTGTAAAAAAATTCAGTTATTTATAAGAAATAATTTTTTTGTAAAAAAAATTTTTATTGTAAAAAAATTTTTCAATAAAAAATTTAAAAAAAAACTTTGGCCCCCCTGATTTTTGCTGATTTTTGACTGGGGTGTGTATACCGAAGTTGACTGGGGTGTGAATTCCAAAATTTAGCCCTAATAAGCTTGTTTGAAAGTCCTGAGTGTGATATAAAATTTACATTTTGATTTTCAAAAATTGCTTTATTTTGGTTGTGAAAAATTCGATTGAAAAAATTGGTAAATTTCAACATATTTACAAGCATTTTCTTTGTAAAATTTGGATTTGTTGTTGATTAATGCAGTGATATTTAATAATATATTGCAGAGCAGATTAAGAGCTACAAAACTAAGGCTGCCATGTAAAATTTTAAAAAAAGGACATTTGGTCAAAAAAATTTGAAAGAAAAGGTGCATTTTATCTATTGGTTATTGCCATTTTGAAGCGAAAATATTTTTTTTGACTATTACTTCAAAAAAAAAAAAGATTTGGGGTCCTTAAAAAGGACAAATATCTTCAACACTCCGAAGGCCGACAAAATACTTTTACCTAGTTAGACTCAGAATTTAACTCTGAACATGATGGTGCCGGTCCTTTCACTTCAATGATGGTTTAAGTAGATGTAAAGGGGTCCAGAAGGTAACGGATTTTTGCAACACGAATTTCCCGTAAATTTTTTTCTGCTAGGAAAACCTTCAATCCTGACACCGTATTTGTGTTCAGCGTAGTCGATTTGCTCAAAATTGCTTTTGAAATTCCGGATTCGGATTCAAGAAGACGTAAAAGACGAAAAAATTCTGTAAAGTTTTTTCTTAAAAAAATAATTTTTTTTTTAAAAGTTCCAAAAGTTAGAAAAAAAGTTCCTCGAATCGACCGTCTCGAATCAGATCTTCTCGGATCGTACTTTTACCGATTCTTTTACATATGATTCTTTTACTGCTGGGCTCTTCTTTCTGCTCCTATGACTTTTGTGGTCAGTACACTGTTAATTTATTCAACAGCAGAGGCTATTAAAAAGAAGAATTGCATGTTGATGCAGCATTTATCGCCCGTGACAATGACAATAGTCAAACATTAAATGGAATTAATAACAAATTTGCTCTGCACCCAATTTTAATTATTTTCACTAAATGACTGCAATTCAACCAGAACTTACATTGAACTCAGAGGCTAGAGTTGTGATTTAAGGTAAAGGAGAGAGAACAATAGGTAAACTCCGCCTACTCTCTTACTCCCTGTCTTCCACTCCGCCCTTTATGGGCAGAATAGGGGAAAAATGAGTGGTAAGCACAAGACCGCCACCAATGCTTTTTGATTAATAAGGCGGTAGAATATTCCACATTTTCCAAGCCTTTTTTGTTTAGCACCCTATTATTTCTGGACAAAGGTTTTTTAAAATAAAAATATATCCAATTTTCTATACATTTCCAGGGTTTATGCAAAATTTGCTTGCCAATGAATTGCCTAATTTGGGAAAATTTATACAACTAATTTTAACCTCTTCATGAGTTTTCAATTGTTTAAATTAGTTTTTGTCCTATTCATCAATACATTTCTGCGGCTAGGAGTTTGGTGAAAATCGAAGCCGTCACAGTCGACTCTCGATATGACGAGCCAGCATGAGTTACTGTATTTCTTCTAATAAACGAGCATGCCCGTATAGTTTTGGCCCTAGAAGTCAGCGAACTTAATAAAAAAATATATTTAAAAACCGCTAGGAATTTGAACTTTCGACAATAGGCGATGCGTATATAAAGTTTACCCAAAATACTTTACCAGTGGGACCTAAGCATGCACTGAATGTAGCTTCATGCTTTGCATACACTTTAACTAGGAAGTACCGGTGAAATACAAGTCAAAAACACAATTTGAGACAAAAAATGTAAATATAATTTTGACTAGCCCTGTATCGTCAATTTTTTTTCTTGGTCCAACTCAAAAACAATAGAAAACCATAAAGTAGGACCACTTTTTGCATAATTCCTTACGCTTCACAAATTTTTGGTGTTTTCTTTTGGTCATGTTCTTTTTGAAAATGGCTGAGATCACACTTGTCTTAATTTGTTCAGGCTCATAATTCAATTTTTTCTTCTTCTTCTGCCATGTGTATGCAAAGGCGTACACAGGATTGCAAATTTTTCCTGACGGGTGGGTCTAAAAGGGCTAAAAAGGCTAAAAAAAAACCCTGACGGGACGGGCTAAAGCCCGGTTAGCCCCCACCCTGGGTACGCCAATGTGTGTATGTATAATATAGCGCTTTTTGTTCTCCTCTTTTTAGAGCCATTAAGAAGTGTGATTTCACTCTGTTTTCCCTCTCCCACCCTGGGAATTTTTTTACACTTTCAAGCAGAACTTGAAGAATACCAAAACATTTTTGCAATGACGGAAGTTATTTCTTTGTTTATTTTTGACTGAATTGGTTTGCAGGAATCCCTTTATCACATAGTTAACTACTTATTATATGAAAAATATTTTTGCAAAATGTTGGCTGTAGCAGCAATATATTCATGACCATTTTATTCGCTTCAAACGCACTGCAAACTGTTATACTTGCCTTTTTACTGCTAGATCTACATGCCGGATGTAGCATAGCAGCAACAACTGGAGGATCTTTTGCTCTACCTTCCGGTTTATTGGCTAAATTCCAGCTGGATTCGGTGAGTGCCCATTCCATTGTGTCAAAATGGTTGGAGGGACAGGGGCACAGACCATACTGACCCTAACCCTCCTAAACTACCTTTCCCACTGCATAATTCTAATGCTTCTGTGGAGCGAGCCAGAACGAGGTCCACAAGAAAACTGGAAATGAAAATAACTATCTTTGATCTGGACAGACTGAGAGAGTTCAGAAGAAGTGAGCTAACAGCCAATATTAATCACCAGCATTCACAGGTGGAGTTTAGAAAATAACAAGTTGGTCTAAAATTTTAGTAAATTGCTGAAAAATGAATCAAATACAGTATTTTGATATTTTACTATAACATCCATCGATAACCTGATTTTTGAAATATTTTGTTTGTTGGAAAATTTTTCGCACTATTAGTCACACAAGCGTAACAGTGGCGCACTGAGTGTGGCTAATAGTAGTACGAATTTTCGCAACTTCTAGTACGACTTCAAATTTTTCTGATGTAGCGTAAGATGTTATTTTCGCCTTATTTTTTTTAAAAATAAATAAAATTTTTGAGACAACGATTTTGTAATTTTTAAAATATTGAGGCGTTTTTCCGATTTTTTCTATTTCGCGACTTTTTAATTTCATTTATTTTGGCTGTTTGGTGTATATTTCCAATCTTTTCAACTTAGGCAAATCTTTTGGCGCATGTTAGGCCAGCACATATTAGAACGGGATCAAATGTGTGTCCCTAACAGCTAAAGCACAAAAATTCAAAAAATCAGAAAAAGAGCCAAAAGGCTACACCATTTGTAAATAACAATCCCAAACTTGGAACTTTTCAACAAAAAAGCTTGGAATCGGGGCCCTGTTATCATCCCTACCCAAAATACGGAATGTTATTTTTGTATGACAAAAATATTCGCCGTAAATCATCAAACACCTCTCCGAAGATATTTCATTTCCGGAAATGCGCAAATTCGTTTCTACATTTTTTTGAAAGCTTTTTTACATTCATATCTACCTGCACACACCTTTATGAATAATACTTAATTTTGTGTGGCTGTATGCAACTAGCCATTTTTAGGCAATAGCAACATTTTTTGGCAAAATACAAATTTTTCTTAAACACCACAAATTAGCTGAAAGAAAATTAATTATTTAGAAACAAATTTGTTGTTGCACCACCTGCCTCAGACAATAATATTGCTAGTACGCTCACTAAACATTCTGTGTAATTTGGTCATTTTTCTGGCCAGCAACAATAAAAAAGTAGAGAGGAAGAGAGAGTTTGGTTAAATGACCACTAGCACCCGGACCCATTTGGAATAATTATTTTCTGGCCATTTCTTCCACAAAAAGTCATTTAAAGGAGCGAAAATAATGGCCTGCTTTAAATAGTAAAAGTTTTTCTTGCTTGAAAGAATGCTAATTTACTGCTAAATGGCTAAAATGCAAGGATATACAAGATGAAAAAAAGGTTATATATAAATTAGGAGATAGGATTTTTTTTTGGCAAATTGCAAGTTATTTTTAGACATACATATTATTTTTTCGCATCTTCAAGTTTCGAAGCAATGCTATTTTTCTGGGTTTGGCCAGACTTGCGGACAACATTTTGCGGACGAAACATTTGCGGACGGAGATTTGCGGACCAAATTTTGCGAAATTTTCGGACGCAATGTGACTGCGACTGAGGTCTAGGAAATCTTGCAGAATGAGAGAGATCTACTTAAATATATTGTCCGCAAACCATAATGCTCACTCCATCGTGGTCAAAAATGGTTGTCCGCAAATCTTCGTCCGCAAGATTTGATCCGCAAAAGTTGAGGCGCAAAACCTCGTCCGCAAAGCTCCGTCCGCAAAAATCACGTCCAACACGCATCCGCAAAATATTGTGCGCAAGTCTGGCCAACCCATTTTTCTGGTCTCTAGTTGTTATTATCTTTCTATGTTTTTCAAATGAATACTAATATTTTCGATATTTAACTCCAAAGTCAAATCTCTAAAATTTCATTAAAGTGCACAAGGTTGGCACATAGTCACAAAACTGTATTCTTTCTTATAGAGCCTCTTAGAATTTGTTTTTCAACTCTCAAAAATCTAGGAAAAAAAATAGAGCCGGTCTCGAATTTTCTGGGTAAACCCGAAAAGCTCGTGGTGGTTAAAAAATACAATAAACAGTTTTGCAAAACATTTGCTCTGTCCCGAGATATAGACCTGAAGTTGAAAGTTATTAGAGAGAATACAGTAATTAGAAGTAAAGCTTGAAAAGCTATAACAAGAAACTAAAATGATTTGGGGCTGATGTGTGCATTAACCCTGATTGCTTCAGTTAATAATAATTGGTAAGGGGGGCATGATCTTGTTATATATAACTAACTACTAATCCAATTGATGGAAATTGATGTAGTATAGAAACAGAACAATAATTTGGCTGCTGCAAATCAAAGAAAACAACAAATTAGATTATTGCTGGCTAGACATTGCTGACATTTGGTCATCAGCCAACAGAGCATTACCCTGACCAATAAAATACACTAAAACATTTTTTTCTCAAACAAAACTGAATTCGAACAATGGCTAGGAGACATTTGGCAAAAACGACGTTGCCCAAACGACGTTTGGCAAAAACGACGTTTGCCCAAACGACATTTGGCAAAATGACATTCGGCAAAACGACATTTACCCAAAAGACATTTGCCCAACATACTAAATATTTGGAAACAATTAAATGACGGAACCATCTGTCTGTCTGATTCCACTGTACCATATTCACCGGTCCACTACTGACATTTGTACCGTTGAATTGCTGGGGTTCATTCATCAAACCCACCTGCCGAATCAAACAATGGTTTGACTATGTGATTGGTCGATTAGGCAGTCTCAAATCCGAGACTTCCAAGCTTGACTTTTTTATCCAAATCTGATAGATTCAGTAATTTGACAATGGTCGATTGGAACTGGCCAGAACTTGGCAGCTAGAATCTGTGGCTAGATGGATGCTTGGAGTGTCAGACGTGTTAGGAATGTAAATTGGATGTAGTTGTGTGGTGGACCGGTGAAGATGGTACCAGTGGATCAGACAGACAAATGGTTCCGTCATTAATTGTTTCCAAATATTTAGTATGTTTGGGCAAATGTCGTTTTGGCAAATGTCGTTTGGGCGAATGTCGTTTTTGCCAAATGTCTCCTCCCGAACAATTATATTTTTTCAAGAAATAGAGATGTAGAAGCTTGTTACTGAGTGGCAACTTTAGTAAAAAAATGTTTAAACGGATAATTTTTTTGATAATACCTACCGCAAAACCACTTATCAAACCTTCTACAGCTAAATATACAGGGCAGCACAAAGAATTTCACATTTTTTAAATGTAAAATTTTGGTTTTGATTTTTTATTATTTTTTTGTTTCTTTTCAATTATTTTTGGTGAAATAAGGATGGACGGTTGCAGTATTAGGCAGGGCGCCAGACGTATTTATTTATAACATTTTTCCTAAAATTTTGATATTCCAAGTCTAATTTTTTGAATTACAGGTCAAAATCTTATTTACAGCAGCAACAGAACAATAAGCACTTTATAAAATAGCGCCTTTTTTTGTCAAAATACCCTGAAATATCCTATTTTAAAATTTTGATTTAAGCGCCTAGTTTTAGTCGATCTCAAGGCAACACACGCAAATGAGAAGTGACCACGTAGTGAGTTGTCTCTGTATAGCAAGCTGTGTTAATCACTGTAAAGGGAGCTGAACCGAAGACTACGGCATAATAAGAAGACTCGGTGCGCGGAAACTCTTGACCAGCTTTTTTAAAAGTAAAGGATTTTTCGGGCCGTCCTTATGTATGCAGTCAAAATTATTCCATAGATGATCCTTTATTTAATTTAAAAAAGGTTTTCAAAATAAAATGCATTCTATAGTTTTCTCACTTTTGCATTCTGTTCAGCATTTTTTTATTGAGCTTTCTAAGTGACATTTATTTTGCTTCCATTATTTTACCTTTCACACGAAACTAGCATTATTCCAAACTCAGGTACAAGCACGCATGTTTGTTGTGGCAGCCAGAATTAAACTAATTTACCCAACCCCATCCATCGATTAGTTTAGAAAAGTGTGGAAATAGGGGGACTTCAACTTATTCACCCTTTTAATTTATTAAAAAGGGTCTGAAGGAGTGGACTACTACTACTTGTTGAAGGGCAGCAGCAGCTGGAAAAATGAGTGGACCCTAAAATAAAAACAAAAGACACAAGTAATACTTGACTACTACCACAATTATAATTATTAGTTGGGGAGGATTGCGCAAACTATAAATCAATGAACTATCAGGTATACATACATATATTTAGGCTGCACTGCTACTACTAATCCACTTGCTGGAGTAATCAATCTAGAGGGGAAGACATGACAATAACAACAATTACATACAAAACTACTCTCTCAGAAAAATGATAGATTGATTAGGGGGTATAGTTGACTGACTCAATACTAGTGCCATTGATAGTTAGAAAGATGGAAAACTTGAAAAATATGGTTTTTAGAATGACAATGGCATGTGAGAAACTATTTGTTGGGTTATCGGGACCGCACATGATTTTTTCATTTACAGGGTTGGACATTATGTTTTCCCTAGTTTGTTTTTGTCGTAAATTTTTGAACATGCACTCTTTCGATTTTTCGTGGAACTTAAAAAGTGACACTTTTCGTGAAAATGTGCCACCTTTTACCTTTAGTTAAAACTGCAAAAATCTTTCCACTTTTTTCAGAGTGATGACACTGTCAGTCATCCGTGCGATTACAGTTTCTAACGGCGTATCATTGATTGCAACATGTTTGCAAAACGTATCACAAAAAGGTAAAAGTATGAATCGAATTGGCTTTCTGACTTGCTTCTCAATTCAACGTTTTGTGCTATACTTTACAAGAAAATTGCAACAAGCGATATCTTGTTTGAAATCAGAATCGCAAGGCTACCTAATGGTGTTATCACTTTGCAAAAAGTTGTTCACATACTTGCCTCTTTGACTAAAAGAAAAAAACAAGGCACTTTTTGCCAAAAGGTGGCATTTTTAACACTCCGCCTCCCAAGCGTAGTAATTGCCCGAATCGACTCAGAATTTCTCGCTGAACACGAAAATGCAAAAAATTTGAAAAAAAGTTGGTATGAGATGGTGAAAACCCTCTAAAAGTAGGCCGTTTTTGGTCACCCTCAACCACCTAAAATTTTGAGAAATTTAGATGGTAGTCACCAAAATTTCTATTTCACCTAGGCGTAAAACCACTCAAAATATTAAGCTGAATCAGAGCTACCTATTGAGCCAAAATTTGCATCAGAGTGATCATTTTTTCACAGAGAATTACGATTTTCCCTCAAAGATCCAGTTTCTGGATATCCTTGTTTTCGACACTAAAATGGCTAGCACTCTGCCTACAAATCATTTCTAGCTGAAAGATCAATAGAACATGAAAGAAGAAAATCTTGCAGTTATTTGGCACTAAAACAGCAATAGTTTATCAAAAAATGAGACAAATTATACAAAATCAATATATAAGTTGTAAACAATTTTCTATAACTTTATTCCCGCTTGAAAAAACTTCAATTCTGACACCGAATTCGTGTTCAGAGTGATCGATTTGCATGTAAAACTGCTCTTGAAGTTGAAAAGTCACTGTCAAATTCCGAATTCCGCTCAAGACAAAAAAATATTCAAATTTTAAATTTAAACTGTTTTGTCTTGAGCGGAATTGGGAATTTAGAGCATTTTACATGCAAATCGACTACGCTAACACGAATTCGGTGTCAGAATTGAAGTTTTTTAAGCGGGAATAAAGTTATAGAAAAGTTGCGCTACAACTTATATATTGATTTTGTATAATTGTCTCAACTTTTTGATAAACTATTGCTGTTTTAGTGCCAAAATAACTGCAAGATTTTCTTCTTTCATGTTCTATTGATCTTTTAGCTAGAAATGATTTGTAGGCAGAGTGCTAGCCCTTTTAGTGTCGAAAACAAGGATATCCAGAAACTGGATCTTTGAGGGAAAATCGTAAATTCTCTGTGAAAAAATGATCACTCTGATGCAAATTTGGGCTCAATAGGTAGCTCTGATCCAGCTTAATATTTTGAGTGGTTTTACGCCTAGGTGGAATAGAAATTTTGGTGATTACCATCATAAATTTAGGTGGTTGAGGGTGACCAAAAACGGCCTACTTTCAAGAGGGTTTTCACCATCTCATACCAACTTTTTTTCAAAATTTTTTGCATTATCGTGTTCAGCGAGAAATTCTGAGTCAGTTCGGGCAATTACTACGCTTGGGAGGCGGAGTGTTAACCATTGTCAAGTTTAAAACTGAAAATTGATGAATAAAAAACTAAGATTCTGCGCATAACTGGAAAAAACAAAAAAATACTTTTAATCAAAAATTTCTAATTGTTTTAAAGTCTATTTCCAATATCCTATAAATTTTCAGTTGTTTTCGTTTGATGGTCTCCTGTCAAGCACATGGTTTGCTATCCGAATAGACTACCGTCTACTCTACTATCAAACAGCAAATATTGACACTGGAGATGCTGGCGGCTTCCAGGATTTTCCCACGAAACAGGTAAAACACTCTTTAATCTGAAAGAAAATCTCCACCACATTTTTTGCTCAAAAAAGCAATTTAATTAGTGAATGCGGCCATTTCAAAAAGACCCCGTTTTGTGTTGCCAATAGGAAGCGCCCAATTAAATCAACACCTCTGAAGGCCAACAATTGTTAGTAGTTGGGGCTGACCTTTTTGCTGTAGCAGCAGCAACCAAAAGATTAGGAGGAGTGTAAATGGAGAACAACACTACAAAAAACATCCTCGGCGGGAAGTCGTGCCAATTTTCGGTGACACACAACAAAAGTTTGAAACAATGCAAAAGGCAGTAGTGTCAAACTATTCAGCCGAATAGGGTTTCGTCCGAAAAAACAACCAAGTCAGACTGTTGATTGCCGTACTTCCTCTATTAAGCCACCCCCTCTTATAGAGTCTTCCTCTGAAACAGATTTAAAAAATAGAGCCTCAGCTTCTAATAGAATACGGTAATTAATAATTGAAAACTTTTGTGACTGGCGCTGCGCATTCACTCAGCACGTCTACACGTCCGCAAACAAGGTATTTCGGCATTTGAAAAATCGATGGTGTGAGATTACGCTCCGCAATTTATTCAAAAGGTCCGTTGTGGTGCGGCAACCTTTGTGGTTGCTGTGTGCCCAAGCCTAATCGTGACATGAATTTTACATACCATAATTAATTTTCACATTCCTATTAAGGAGACACCCTCCAATAAGCGGACATACACAACTTTAAGGGTCTGTATCTCGGGTCGTATCAAATATTTTGCAAAGTTTGATTTATTTCTTAACTACTACGAGCTCTACCGATTCTACTGTTCAACTTTTGGGTTTACTGCTAAAAATCTCGAGATCGATGATTCTCGAGATCTAATCCTTTAGAAGCGTTAAAATTCAACCTTCACTGAATTCGACCAATTACACATGTATTTCACCTCAACAATCTTATTGCTAAAAACGGCGGTCTTCCACATCAGGAAGTTCTATAAAAAGCGTCCTTATAGAAAAGTTTGCACTTTTACGGCAGATTTGTTGATTGTTTCTTAAACTTTTAGAAAATCATAATTTTCAAATAAAAATTTGAACTGTGTTAAAGATGATTGGAACGAAATAGTGAACTCGATGTTATATCTAAAGCTGTATGTTGTTTTTGCAGGAACTAATAGTGCAGACTAAGAATGAAACATCCATGTCCAGTCCTTCCTCAACTGGCCACGAGGAGTTAGGTGGTCACGTACGTCAGGAGAGCAATAGCTGGCCAGCCAACTCAGTGCCTTTAGAAGAGGAGAGTGTATTCTTCTTCGATCACATCCACTCCTCCCTACACACCTCAATGTCACTATATCTACAGTCTTTGCAATGAAGTCAAAGGTGAGTGATTATTGCTAAAATAATTTGCTAGAGTCACAGAGGTGGACCCACATAAAATTTACTGGAATTAAAACCCATACTCAAAACAAGGCTAAATGACTTATACCGAACCCTCCCGAAATTACCCCGAATGATCTTTTTGTTTGTTTTAACCGTTAATACGCAAATCTGTTATCCGCGTTAAAACATGTACATTTCCAAAGAAATTTTTGTTAAATTTTGAATTTTGAAATTTAAATTTTGAAATTCGACCAAGGTAACTTACCCTAAAAGGCTGCATGGATGACCAGAAAATGTTCAAAAGAAAAAAACTCGAACATAGGACTCTTGATTAAAGATGCATAAAGAGACTCTTTTTGCCCAGCTCCAGTGACCAAAACGGGGTAGAATACCTTAATACAAGGTAATTTGCCTTGGTCCACCAAGGCAAAAAGTCAAAAAAAAATTCAAAATACCATTTTTTGTGTGGAAAAATGTTAGAAAAAACTTTTTTATCGTTTGAAACATATAAAATTACTTAGGAGTCGTTTAAACATAATAAGTGAAAATCCAGGGTAATATTTAATTTTACCGCTAATTTCTAAAAAAACGCCCGCTCGTTATTAAAAATGCCCGCTAATTTGTGAAAAATTTTCACAAAAATTTGGGCACTTATTGGATTAAGGGGGCGGGTTTTTCACTTATTTAAAAATAGTGTTTAAATGACTCCTAAGTAATTTTTATGCTTAAAACGATAAAAAAAAGTTATTTCTGAGATTTTTCCACACAAAAATGGATTTTTAGAAAAAAATTTTTTTGACTAAAAATTGACTTTTGCCTTGGTCCCCCAAGGCAATCTAACCTGAAAGGGTACCTGGATACCACAAAAATGGAATTTGTACATAGTTTTGTTGACTGGGGCCTACCGCATAAAGAACCAAGCCCCCTGGCTTGGTTTCTTTATGGCGCCCCTTCGGGGGCGCAGGGGCTTGGTTGGTTAGAGATGCGCGCACTCACATACCTTAGACACAAATCACTCGAAAGTGACTCTGGGTGCATAAAAATGTATGCATACCAGAGTTTCTTTATGCGGTAGGCCCAGTCAACAAAACTATGTACAATTCCATCTTTTTGTGGTATCCAGGTACCCTTTCAGGTTAGATTGCCTTGGGTGACCAAGGCAAAAAGTCGAATTTTAGTCAAAGATTTTCGTTCCCGCTAGGGTCCGACACTTTTACAAAAAATTTTTCTCTAAAAATCCATTTTTGTGTGGAAAAATGTCAGAAAATAACTTTTTTTTAATCGTTTTAAGCATATAAAAATTACTTAGGAGTCATTTAAACACTATTTTTAAATAAGTGAAAACCCGCCCCTTAATCCAATAAGTGCCAATTTTATAAGTTCGTCTAAATAATTTTCTTAGAAAGTGTTACCTGTAGTTTAAATTTAAATTTTTATTATGGAAAACTTGATAGACTGATGGCAACCGGACATTTAGCATAATTTGTGCAATTTGTCGCGGACATTTAGCATAATTTTTCGGTATGATTCGGAAACAACCGAATCGTACCGAAAAATTATGCTAAATGTCACAAATTGCACAAATTATGCTATGTCGGTTGCCATCCCTTTTCAGGTATTGAACTAAATCTCATCGAACAGACATACTGAGTATGGTCATTGAGGTGTCAGAGTTAACTATGCAAATACAGTTGAACCTCGCTATGGTGGCACCCCCAAAAGTTCGTCCCGCCTAGGGTCTACACTTTTTTAACCCAATTACGAAATATTTTATCGATTCTGTTAGGACAGTCTGATCGCAGACATACCGTATTTCCTGTAATTAACGCCCCCCTGTAATAAACGCCCCCTCGACTTTGGAGTTGTATCCGGAGCAGAATATTTTTTTCGAGCCGATTTTATTGGTTTTCTTAGTTCCCGCGAGCCTTCACGATCCATGTTTTGGATTTTAGTTGAACACAAAAATTTGAAAATGACTCTAATAAACGCCCCTAGAGGTCGATTGAAAAATAAACGCCCCGGGGCGTTAAATACGGAAATACGTAGTAAAGATTCCGATTTTGCCGATTGTTTTTTGAAAAGAAAGCGAATTTTGGGTTAAAAAAATAAACCTCGATATAGTGGCACCTGTTTTCAAAAAAGGGGTGCTATATCGAGGTTTTACTTTTTTAACCCAAATTTTGTTTTCTTTTCATAAAACGATCGACAAAATCGGAATCTTTACGATATTTGCAACCAGAATGTCATAACAGATTCGATAAAATATTTCGTAAATTGGGTTAAAAAAGTGGGAACGAACTTTTGGGGTGCACTATAGCGAGGTTCGACTGTAAGCATATTTGGACAAACGGAAATTAAAAAACTGACTTTTGGACGAAATGTTATTGTAAAATAAAGATGGATCCAGCTAGGTGCCGTAGTATGTACAAAAACTCCACCCAAAACTTGTTTTATTGACTTTAGCAGGCTTGCGACATGAGTGATTATATTGTTAATCTGGTTGCCACTTGCCAAAGCCCCTAATCCAATTGTACCCCCTCTCCCACATGTCAAGTATCCCATCAGATAATCTCCCCATTGTTGCCCCCATTTGTAGATGTAGTAGTAGTGGTTATGCTAGAAGGACCACCTGTTCCCCCTCCTCTCTATGCAAAACTACAAAGCTATTAGAAAGAGGATATTCGCTTAAAACACAAGAATAAAACAAATTTAGCAAGATTTAAATGCCGGCCGGTCTACTTCCTATCTTGTAATTCTTTCAATTCATCCATTTACTAATCTAGGGTGGTTGAAGAGCAAAAGCGGCTTGTTGTTAGCATCTTATGGATAGTTAAAACCTTATTGAGATAAAAGAATGGAACACTTTACGCATAAATTTATTAGTATTAAATTGACTTTTGACTTTGTTCCAAAAATACCGACAATAATTTGCATGCAAAAATATTGTTTTACATTATATTTTGTATTGTATAAGTCAAAAAAAACAATAAAAAGAGATGGAAATGGAACTTTATATACCAGGGATGCGATGAAACTAGGATAGAATCGAAACGAAAATTGAAGAGAAACACCTCAAAAAATTTCCCTTGAAATTTCGATTTTGACTAATTTTTTCGAAAATCGTAAATCGAAAGGAAAAAGGCACCGAAAATAAAAATTTCGACACATCCCTATTATATACAGTTGAACCTTGGTATAAAACTTTCTTTTTTCGGAAAAAGAGAAACTTGAAGGGGAGAACACCGATTTATTGTATTTTATGTTGTGGTTATCAAAGCATTATTAAGTTATTTAATGGCCACATACACAATAGTTTCTAAACTCACTTAAAAAACTGATAAAAATTGTGTGAAAATAGTTTTGTTCCTCATTTTGTAAAAATTTGGTCTCCTGTTGTTTTTGGGACATTTCCAAAAACGATGTTAATGTGGAAAAACTCCCTAATAATCATCATTGATCAATGATTGATCAATCAACATCCGATCATCATTGAACGATGCCAGCCGACAACACCAATTTGAGCAACGACAGCAATGTCGAAAACTCAATGCCAATGGACAGGCTGTTCGTATTATCAAGGGCAAAATTACACCAATCAAAAGCAAAGACACGGATAAAAATTCTCATACCACACAACCGCTTCTTGATCATCCCTCTTCCACACCAACAATATCTTCCGCGTCCCCCCTGGGCGAAATTACAAGATCCCATGCAATTGAATCTTCTAAACCCCGACTACTCAACAACAACAACATGGATGAATTTCTCTTTCTGCCAAATGACTGTTTTCGAAAAGGACGTGGCAAAGATGAAAGTTGACCAAGGTTGTGGATCACCATTTTAGCTATTCTAGGCCTGATGACTCACTATACATTGTTAATTGTGGATAGACTCATCATGGAATGCCACTTTTTCTTCTTCTTCTGGATGAAGGAAAATTCTTTATATCACCTACTGATCAATAATTATATTCTTGAATTTTCATGGATTCAGTCGCGTACTTGATACGTAAACAATAAATAAAATAAATAAATAATAGCAGCATTTTTAAAAAAAAAACCCCGAAAAATCTACAAATCTAATCATTTACAAAATTAATTTTTAAATCTTTCCTTTCTAAACCCAACATTTAGCTTACCACCCTGATAGTGCCGGAACTTCGTTGTCTTCGTGGCACCCTAAAACCGCCAGCTGTACGAGTACCCAACCAGGTGACTGTCTCATTCGACCTCAAGAAAATAGCTGGGCCCAGCATCCAGGGAGCAGCATCTACCCAGTACTACACCAACCACAACAAACCGAATATCACAACCCTTCACATACCGTATATCTAGACAAGGGGGGTAGTAGTGTCAAGTGCTACCAACTATGCATATTCCCCTTCATCAGGGCTGACATTCTGGAGCACGGTCAGCAGACCTTCAGAGGCAAGGAGTTCTGTGACAGCATAGATGTGGCTCGCCAACTCGCCTTCCAACACCACAATAAACACAGGCACCATGCTCCAAAACTAAGATCCCCCTTCTCTACCAGGGAATTGTCCTCTAACTTTGAAGGAGAATGGAGTTTGTCACCTTCTTCTGCTTGCATTATAATCTCTTCTACTGTATGTTTGAGGTTGCTGGTTTGATTGTAGCTAGTTCACTATATTTCCAAAGCTAACTGCAGATCATTGAGCATAATAAGGATACAGTAGAAACTCGGTTATCTTCTGATCTAGGGAAAAAGCTTAGGTTGGCAGATAACGAGCTCTTATTCTAGTTAGTCAATGCTTTGTGATTTTTACGCATTTTTGATCTGGTTATATGTAAATATGAAAAAAATTAAGTGAGTTAGTGAAAGAAATTATACTCTGCCAATTTGGATAAAATGTCACCTCAATAAAGATTTTTATTTAAAAAAGTTGAATTTTATTTTGCAGAAAATCTTAGTTTTTAGTTCTTTACTACATAAGTCCCTACTTTTCACTACTTTTCAAATTTGAATAGAAATTCAGAAAAATAATAGAAATACGATCCCAATCACCAAAAAAGACAGCGTACAAATATCATATGTTCACTCTTTGACACATCCACCTTGTTCAAAATAGTTGTTTTTTGGTATTCTGCTTTTATTTTTTTTTAACAGGCGACTTGAATTTTGGCGGGGGAGGGGTGTGATTGGTTTGGGCTTTTTTAGGATCACCGATTTAAGTCCTATTGATAGCAAACATTACTTTCAAACTTTTTAAAGGAGACGAAACAATTTTTAGGTTTAGGGTTTCTTAGACTTCCTTGACTTGTTCCATTTATATTTGCCAGTGGCGAATCTTTTTTTAGAGTTTTTGATTGGAAAATTGGCAGAATTTATGTTTGTGGACCATCGTTGTTTGTGTATAAAAGAATATAATTTTAAATAAAATGTTATATTTAACGTGTTTTTTCTTCTTCACATTACAAACAATGCAAACCAAAAGAAATAGCACACAGCAAATAGGATTACAGATGCTTTATTGTTATTGAACCATAGATTATAAGCAGGATTTTATCCGAATGAAACTGCTGCCTTTGCAGCAAGCAAAACATAACACTTTTTGCAGTCGAAAATTCAAACTTTCACATTCTACAAAGATGCTAGATCATCTACTGAAGATGGAGGCTTTTCTGTTATAAAAACACCTTTTTATATTTAATTTATATTGGTTTTAGTTTTTATACAATTATACTGTTTATAATACAAAGAATTTTACTGAAATATATGGTAAAAATGTTTCTTGACAAAAGTTAAATATTTTGTTTCCACTATGTTTCTGAAACATATTTAGCCTGTAAAAATATGATCTTTTCTGATACAGTCGACTTTCTCCATGGTGAACACCTCTAAAAGTTCGTTCCTGCCTAGGGTGCAAAACTTTTTTACATAAATTCTGAAGGCGTTTGCCAGTTGTCTTCGGCATAGTCTAGTCCGAAAATTCGGAAGAGTTCCGATTTCGCCGGCAACAGTTTTCCCAAAAAGACCCTCGGTTCTCGACATAACAATCACCTTTTTGAAAAATTAGCTAATAAACGAAGCCGATAAGGTAAAGCCGATAATGATGTTTGTATTTATTATTTCACCGCTTTCTCAGTATAAAAATCCCAGTAGGGCTGGTAAATAAAGGTCAGCTTACGTCCAAATTTGACTGTGTTATGGTTTTAAGAGTGCACAAAATTAATATTTGCAATGTGAAAAAAACCAGCAAAAAGTCATAATTTGAGCAAATCTGTGATTCCCACAAACCAAAACAAATTTTTTTCAATCGTTGAGACAAGATATTTATCAGAACGATGTGAGCACACACAAAAACACTTTCCAAAGATGCTACTGCTACATTAAATCTACAACTATTCAGGCAGGCTAGCTGTCAGTGTTGATTGCCGACTGAGATAGCAGTGGTAGTAGGAGATGGCTGTACAGCTGGGTGGCCATTTCCGCACTTGATTATGCTTTTTTTCCAACATTCCTTTCTACATTTTTAAAGGCTTTAACTGTGTCTTCTTCTTACTGCTAAACACAAATCACAAAACTGTGTCCACAAGAATGGCCAGAACCCACATTTTATAATGAAATTTCTTATCTATTTTTATGTGAAGCAGCAGTGGTGGTGATGCTGAAGACTTTTTAACCATATGATTGCTATATATAAATATATAGACCAGTGCTATATAGTTGTCTTTTAATTTATACCAGGTTTTCAGATATTTCTCTACCATATTTATTAAAATATAGAATGGATCGGAAAAGGGTGGCTATTGTGGGTGCTGGAGCAGTGGACTGGCTGCTGCTAGGTAAAATATTGTTTTTTAATGTGTTAAAATTCTAACAACTTATTTCGATTATTTTAGTCCTTTCTGGTGAATTTTAATAATTTTCAAAGATTTTTTGTTTGTTTTTACATCAAACAGCATGCCGTATTTTTTGTAATAACTCCCCCTATATGGACCTCATATATCAGCCTAGAGAAAATATTTCGCAAATCTGTTTTTTTGCGTTTTCTTAAATACCACGAGTTTCCCGATTCCACTCTTCAGATTTTGGTTGAGCACCAAAATCTCGAAATCGACCTCAAAATTTCCCACTTTTACGAGGTCACACAATGACTCCCGAGGGGACTTCGTTTGAATTGACCTGGTACCCGTCTTTCAAAATATTTCCATCGCAGCGAGCATGCCCCTTTAATACAGAAAATACGGTAGCTCATGGTCATTTTTCCTTCACCCGGTTCTTTTTCTAGTTATGGGTAAAAAGACCAAAAAAAACGCTGGAGAATCACGTAAGGACAGTTTTTCAAACTCAAACACTTTCCGGTGCAAGCTGACGAAAATTGGTATGTTGGTGGTTTATTGGTCGGACTATCGTTTAAGCCCAGTCCGTGCACATCTCACTTTACAAGATTTGCCAGAATCGGCAAAGTCAGTCACTTAGGTATCGGATTTGTAGCTAGTTTCGATGACTCAAATCTAAAATATTGCCAACATTCCGAATGTATGACATGTTTTATTCGTGGATATTTAGCAATTTTACCAATAGAAAACCCGCTTTATTTGTTGGTTTCATACAATTACCCACAGAAGTTTACAAAGTCATTTGCAATCAAAGTCTTTTTGACTGAAACCTAACAGCAAACTTTCCAAATTGTTTTCTGTTCCAACACAAAAGCGACCCCATATCTATCAGTATAATGAGCAAACAATTATAAATTTGAACAAAAAACAACAAATTTTTTTGATATTATTGCAGACATGCTGTGCTGTACGATGTGGAACCAGTGGTGTTTGAGCTGTCCAAGGGGCTGGTGGGCTCTGGCGCTACAAACCAGAAGATACTGATGGTTTAACTATATTCAGTTGAGCTTTTTTAAATTAGAATCGTTCAGAATCATCGGTTATGAAGTCTACAGTGATCAACACCAGTAAAGAGATGACAGCTTTTAGGTAATGGGTTTTTAAAAAGGCCGGAACTGTAAGACAGTCGGGTGAATAATCTTTTTGCTTTCAGTGATTTTCCACCCCCAGCAGAGTTTGCCAATTTCATGCATAATCGCAAAATGTTGGACTACCTGACCAGCTACGCCCACCACTTCGACCTGCACAAACACATCAAATTTCGATGCAGAGTGTTGAATGTGGAGAGATCTTCTAACTACAAAGACACAGGCACCTGGATGGTCACTCACACTAATCTGTGCGTTATTTGGTTATTAATTCTCAACCGGGCTTAAAGCTACCAAAAATTGCTTAGCCCAAAGTTTGAGAGTCAAAAAAGCGCTAATATTATTGATTACTAGCGCCCAAAAGATCAACGGATTTGATGTATTAAAGCACGTTCACAATGAGTGTGGGACTGAGTGCAAGATTTGGTGTGTTTTTAACGCGGGAAGATCTGTACTTTTTTCTTCACTGAAACTTTTTTCTGTTGCTACCATTTGGTAGCTAAGATTCAAAACATCAAAATGAGCTATTGACAAGCTTAATGTGATATAAAAATGTTAGCTAAAAATGCTTAGGTCCGCACTCAGGCCCACACTCGTCCGCGTGTGGGCATGAGTGCGGACCTAAGCATTTCTATCATTTTTTGTTGCTTTTTAATAGCTCGTTTTGAAGCCCTAAATCTTAGCTACAAAATGAATCTTACACTCAGTCCACACTCACAGTGAACTTGCCTATAGATGAAGCACAAATCTTCAAATAAAACATATTTTAGATCCCTGCCGTGTTTATTTTCCATTCTGCCTCCCTTGCACAATTGCCCTCCGAGGAAAGTTTTGATGGAAAACAATTTCGATTCCACTTTTAAATCTTTTTAGTTATATAAAAATGCATTTTTAAAAACGAGAACATTATTCCAAATTTTTCATGTCAACAACGAGCTTAACTTATTTTAGTTTGTTTTCCTGTAAAAACGTACTGTATAACCTCTAACGATTCCCCGTGGGGAATTAATATTTAACCTTGAAATTTTTTGAGATTGTAAATCGAAAATGGCTTTAAAGGGGCTCCCAGACCAGCTGAGCAGAAAAAGTGGCTTCGGTGTGGCAGTGGATAAGCGTTTGTGTTTTATGGTCCAAAATCGTGCGCAGGTTCCATAACACACTTATTAATTTGGGTTGTTTGACCAATGTATGTAATTCGGTATTTCGACGGGTAATTCGACTTTTCAAATTCGACAGATTCGAAATCTGCGACCCAAATAACCCCTAGAAACCGTAAAAGTTGAAGTGCACCCCCTTGAAGTGCACCCCCCTGTAGTGCACCCCCCTAAGTGCACCCCCATGAAGTGCACCCCCTCTGGTAGGGGGGTGCACTTCAAGGGGGGTGCACTTAGGGGGTGCACTACAGGGGGTGCACTTCAGTCATTTTTCATGTATTTTTTATCTTTTTGTCTCGAAGGAAAGTCACAATTTTATGTATTTTCAACCAAAATATGACTTTTTGCCTTAGGGGACCAAGGTGAATTGTTGGTTAGAATGTATTCAACTATGTTTTAAGCCAAAGCTTTTATATACGGCAAAGCCTCTATATACATTTTATCAAGCTGTTTGGATTCATTCAGTAAAATATCTTTAATTTACGTCTTTCTGTCTTTTAAGTATTATTTACACTCAAAACGTTATTTCACATAAGCTTAAGATCAAGCTAGTTGTCTTGCACATTATATCAGTTGCATAAAAAAATAATTATTTGAGGTACTATCCATGTGGTTCGACTGCAAATAACCTAGAAAAAATAAAAAATGCGCCCAAAGAGAATTGAACTATGACTTAGAAAAAGCAAAAATTATCCTTTTATCCACTCTTATTCACAACTACCATGTTTATCGAAATCGGTTTATATTCCAAAGAGCCTTATTTCAATTTTTTAAATGATGACCAATATCTATGCATATCCGAGTAATCTGGGTACAATACACCACCCACATATTTTTATAATATTTAGATGGTTTACACATCTTATTCATTTCTAGATTTTTATGTCAAAAATGTTTTTCTAGCAACAAAAGAGCAATAAGGACTGTGCAAAATAGCATGTTTTTACCAAAATACCCTAAATCTACTTATTTACAAAAAATTAAGATACCAGCCCTGTATAAAACTAATCAATCGTAATATACGGCTCAAATGTTGCACCACAAAAAACAGTAACATCGGCTAAACACCAAACTTCCTCTCATAATCAAGTGATTTGTACCGTACTCCCAAGTTTATGGCACCAAATAATATGATTATGTACTATGCGCAGAGGGCGCTAAAGCAAAAAAAGTTCAATTATTTCGATTACGCGTGAAAGTATCCTTTTCAAGTACCACAAGGTTAAAGAACATGAGATATACGAAAGAGTAGCAAGATGTTTTAAAGTTGGAGTGGTAAGGTATCTGCAACTGTATTTGCAAATTACCCTAAAATTTAAGCATTCACCTTGGTCCCCTAAGGCAAAAAGTCATATTTTGGTTGAAAATACATAAAATTGTGACTTTCCCTTCGAGACAAAAAAGATAAAAAATACATGAAAAATGACTGAAGTGCACCCCTGTAGTGCACCCCCTAAGTGCACCCCTTGAAGTGCACCCCCCTACCAGAGGGGGTGCACTTCATGGGGGTGCACTTAGGGGGGTGCACTACAGGGGGGTGCACTTCAAGGGGGTGCACTTCATATGCTGTCCTAGAAACACCCAAAATAAATAGTCTGCCCACCACATGGGATTGAACTTGCGCACGATTTTGGGCCATAAAACACAAACGCTCACCCACTGCGCCGTCGAAGCCGCTACTCAGCTTATCTGGGCAACCTCTTTAACTCCGAAATCTTAGTTAAAAAATAAGATGAGAGGGAAATATTATAGCGTGGGAGATTTATAGAGGTTATACGGTATTTAATTCATCCGTTGGACCCCTTTCTTCGTTTAGTGTCACTGGCTGCACTTCCACAGACCAATTTGACGGTGTTCTGCTCTGTACTGGCCATCACACCCAGCCCTTCTTTCCCAGCCCTTGGCCTGGTCAACAGTCCTTCAAAGGGGTCATTACACACGCACACTCCTACAAAGACCATCGCGGCTTCGAGGATAATGTGGTTGCTGTAGTTGGTGTCGGCAACTCCGGTGTAGATATTGCTGTAGAATTAAGTCGGATATCTAAACAGTACCAATCCTATGAAGATATTCCTTAATTTTAGATTCTATTCAGGTATATTTGATCACCAGAAGAGGCACTTGGGTGCTCCACAGAAACCTAGATCACAGCGTGCCCTTTGACCTGACCCTCAACTGCCGCTTTCTGAACATACTGCAGTCTTTGGTGCCAGTCTCCATTGCCTCCAGTTTTTGCAGAGAATGGTGGAGAAGCGTTTCGACCATGCCAAGTTTGGGTTGAAGCCTAATCATGGAGTGCTGGCGTAAGTTATTGCAAATTTGTAATTGATATTTGTAATGGACTGATTTATGAATCTATTCTGACCCTGTTCTGCCATTTTTCAGAGCACACTGGACAGTGAACGATGAGTTACCCAACAGACTTGCTTGTGGAACAGTAGTTGTCAAGCCGAACATCCAGTCTTTTACTCCAAATGGCATTGTTTTTGTAGATGGAAGTGAGGTTAAACACGTCGACCAGGTGGTTCTTTGAAATATTTCCTCAGAGCTTATAGTTACTCTGCCCGAAGCTGCACCCAATAGAAAATAAAAAAAAAAATTAGAGTTTTGACCTTAATATGCATTTTTGTTTTGAATTTAAAAATGTTGATATTTTCAGCTTAAAGGGGCATACCAGCGCGTTACAGTGCAAATTAAAGCGGGGACCAGCAATTTCTTTCTCTCTTGACTGTTTTCTATAAGCGTTCTTCTACATGATCCGACGAAACTTTTCTGCCTAATTTTTAAAAGTAGAGTAAGGTCATAAATATCAGATTTGAGTTGAAACGAGTGAAAACAAGACAGTTTTTTGAAAACTTGCTAGTCCCCGCCTAATTTGCACTGTAACGCGCTGGTGTGCCCATTTAACTTAAAGAGTTTAGGTTTGAAAAAGTGGCTCCGGTGGCGCAGTGCGTAAGCTTTTGGGTTTTTGGCCCATAATACACAAACGCTGCGCCACCGGAGCCACTTTTTCAAATCTAAAAGGCTCTCCTTTTTAAAAAAAAGAGAATTAGCTGATGGATTTTAATGTTTTTTCGCTAAGATTGGAAAGTGTGCCGGAAGTAATTTATTAGGCGCTGTATTTCATTAATTCGGTTTGATCCGTTTAGAAATGGTTATTTATCCTATGAAAGGTTATTTTAAAAGTTAAAACATACAAATGTTAATGCAGCCCACGTCAATACATACAATAGCATATACGGTATTTCCTCTATTAATCCCCCACTCTCTAATAAACCCCACCCCTCGTTTTTTTGACTAGGATTTCAGAGTTAGGGCCATTATTGATTCACAATCTCAAGATTTTTTGGTGCTTGAAAAATAATCTCCCATGGAAGTTTAATAGAGAAAATACGGTATAAGGTGTTTTCAACCCCAGGCGGTACCAAGCAAAAATCATGTTTGTTACATTATACACCAAAAAAATAGTCGGTGAGAAAAATTGGTTGCCGGAAACATAATTTCGAAATTCGTTCTAAAAAACCGTTTTAAATCCAGTGAATTTCCTGAAAGACTCAAGAAATACGGAATTGCATTGCTAATATTTTTGACTGAAAAATTGTAGGTTGTGATGAGCACTGGTTATTCTTTTGGCTTTCCCTAGCGGAGTCCGGCAAGTTAATTCCAGTGAAAGAGAATGATGTAGCTCTTTATCAAAATATGTTCCCACTCGAGACTTCAGACCACACACCATCGCTGTTATTGGCCTTATTCAGGTTTTTATTCGACCTTTTCAAAAAAAATCTGTCAATTTTAGCCTCTTGGCTCAATTATGCCTATTTCTGAGATGCAGGCTAGAGTATATTTTGATGCTTTCACTGGAGGGAGTCGTTTGCCGTTCAGGACTGAAATGGAGAAGTGCATTATAGACAAAAAGGAGCGAATGGAGGAGCGCTATGTAAGAAGTCGTCGACACACCATACAAGTCATAGTTTTTAAAAGAGATGTTTTTTGTTTATTAATCACAACTTTAGGTTGATTATGTGGATTACATGGATGATCTGGCAGAGCTTATTGGATGCAAACCTCAGCCTTGGCGATATCTTTTTTCTGACCCACCTTTGGCTTATCACCTCATGTTTGGTCCAGATGCTCCGTATGCTTGTGAGCTTTAGGATATTTAATTCTGAACTAAAAATTTTGTTCCAATTTTGCAAATGAGCTAATTGACATCTTTTTAAATTTCCGCAAATATTTTATGGCTCGTTCATGGACTGCGACTTAGACGGAGACTAAAAATAAAACTTAGACCCCCGAATTTTACAAATAAAAAGGAAATAAATGAAATTTTACTTAAAATATTTTTATTTTCCTTTAGATCGTCTTCGTGGCCCAAAGCCTTGGTCTGGTGCTCGCCAAGCTCTGCTTAGTCTGGACAAGCGTGTCCGACAAGGAATGTGCGGGAATGACAGACAGAATCGAGACTACCTGCTCAGTGCCAAACAAAAGCCGTCCGCCAAAGATACCAGTTCCTCTAAATTAACATCCAAGTCTCCATCATTCAATGGAATTGGCAGCATGAATTTTATCACTTTATCTACCCTATTTGTGTCTCTAGTGCTCTGTGTCTGGACTTTTGTGTGCATTTTATAAGCAATACTCAAAATTAACTTTCAATTGCATAAATTCTAATGTGTTCTCATATTTGCTTGGTGTGCAATAAACCTTTAAACATTTATTTTTCACTTTTAGCTATGTGTGCAATGATTGCGGCTTTTTTTATGCCTCCTCATTCAAAAATGTCCAATTGTCTTTTACTTTAGTGTAAAAACTTTTAAGCTGGTTTCATTTATAGCCAAGGAAAAGGGCTGCAAAATGCTTACAATCCCACATCTGATTTTAGAAGTTGGAATGCATATATGTTCGCAAGCTTCCTGAAATATTTTGCCTTGTCCCTAACAAGGGGCTGTTGTAACAGATGGCTGTTAATTTTTTTCAAAAATAATTTATTTTTCTAAAAAATATACACTTTTCATCAACTTGTGGGTGCTTTACTAGCCGTGTTATCAATAATATATTTAAGAGTCTTTTCTTCGGCTTGTGCTTCGACGCAGGGTAGTCCAGCGTTTGTTCGAACTGACTCAAACATACTTTTTATTACTTTATTTGTAGTTTTGAAAACACGTTCAAGTCCATCCTACCGTACGCTAAGCCAAAGCCGAACATAAAAAAAGTTCAAAACCTAGGCAAAACATTTTCTTAGGGAACGTGAACACATACAGTACCATTCTTTTGGTCTAAAAGAAGCTGATTTGCACTCTTCCGCCGCATTCAACACGGTTTTATCTGTATTTTTTAAAATCTCTTTTTAATAGCTTACTGTTGCATCCTTTTTTCTATATGTTACACCAACTTCATAGTTCTAACAGTAAAGGTAAAAAGTTATGGTCATTTTTGTGTGAGGGCGTATGAAATAATATGCACTCATTGTACTTGCACTCTAACCCACCATCTTAACCTTTTCGAGCTGAACTTTTTAAAATTTAACACACTCTTCAGATACTCTTTACTTTGCTTTAGGCATTTTAAACAAATTATTTTTTCTGCCTGCTCACACCACCCTTCTACGGCTGTTATTAAAACCAAAAATAGAGAAAGCAAAAGTTATTTCGTGTATAAAGGGCGAAAAAGGAGAAAAGCAAATGAAAAACCCATCTTAGTGGATAAAAAGGGTGAGATTAGATGAGTTGTTTTTCAGTCCGTCTATTTTCGTTCAAGCCGACTAATTTAGTTTTATAGGCGTTGCCTCTCATTTGCCGTTTATTGGTTTTAAGTTTGATAGGCCACAAGTAGTTGAGAGTCATTTATAGACTAGACATTTTTTTCCTTTTTGAGAGCTATGATTAATTCGATTTCGGGAAAGGGCAAATTAGGTTCCTTTGGGTGTTTTGCTTTGATTAATTTGATGAAATAATAATCAAAAATAACTCTCACTGATATTTTTGCGTTTTTTCTAAATTGCCATTTTTATTAGTAATTTGTGGTGGTTTTGTTGGCTGCTGCTGGTGGATGAGTGACAGAGGGAGAGAATGCACAATTAAGTGCTTGCTCAAAGCATGCTTTCCCGACCTTTTTCTTCTTCTTGTTTTTTGGAGATATACATTTTTGGAGTTTTCGCTGAATGGGGGAATGAGTGGGTGGTGACTATCTGGGGTAGTAAAAGGCAGCTAGTCAGTTTATGATTACTAATACCACTTTTATGTAGCTTTTTAGAAATGTTTTTTGAATATTCATCGAGAGGAATCTCTTTAGTCGAATTTTTTTCTTAATTTTTAGATAATTTCTTTTTTTTTATCAAATCCTTTATTTAAAGCACACCACGGTAATTTTCACCTAAATTGGACGATTAAATTTTTCGGTACAGCGTGGCCTAGGTCTAGTGATGAAACAAGGAATAAAAAAATAGGGAATCCAGGTACCCTCCAGCACCCTTTACTTTGGTGCTTCAAGGCAAATAGTCTAATTTTGGTCAATTTTTTTTCAAAATTGTGTTTGTGCTTTTTTTAGAAAGTTTATTGTGAATTATATTATGCACTATTTATGGTCCCAGATAATTGACTTGTATGTTTCCAAATAAAATATATTGTTGTGACATTAAAGATGTCAAAATTTGGAATACGACGTAGGCCGACTAGAACCATTTTTTGGTATATAGTGTCAAACACGATTTCGCTTGGTTCCTTGTGGGGAACCCTCGTCTCTTACTCGTACCCTAACTTTTTCTATTTGTATATCGTACTCTAATAAAAAATATCAGTGCAAAACACTGCACAGAACAGCTGCTTTGTTGGTTGTTTGTTTTCTACTATTAGTCGTATAATTTATTTATCTGTTCTGAGAGGCATGACCCTTACTACATTCAAAAAAAGCTTTCTCATAAATATTTCCACGCTTTTTCTAAATACAAAGCATAAACAAAAGTTTTATTGCTCACTCAAAAACATGTATTTATATCTAGTATTTGTTTTTGTGCCATTTAGAAGCTTTATTAAACTAAGTTTTTAACTCTATATTTAGAAGTGAAAATCAAGTTAATAGCTGGCATTATTAGCTAGTCTACCCAATTCACCTCCCACATATGCTAGAATGAGCAACTACTGCATGGTGTTGCTTGAGTATTTGTGCCAAGTGTGAACTGTTATGCGCCTGCACGCGGCTGCCCCCACCCCTTGCCCAGGCAATACCACACTCCAATGCACCAACCAACAACCATCATCCAATTGCTCCTCAACATCACAGGTATGAAAAACTAATGTTGGGCCGACCTCATTAAGGAATCATGTAAGCAATGAAAAGAAGATGGGCTGGAGTGTATATGGGTCGAAATTTTGGCAACAGAATATATTTTCACGAAATTACCTCTCTTCTTCTACCTTCTCCTCTAATAGCCAAAGTTAAAGTTGTGGCCCTGTAAGCTATATTACAAACTTGCTTCAGGATCCGTAGTTTTTAAACATCCGGCCATTATGATTTTCGATAGTATTTCAAAACAGGGAAATAACTCGAAATACAAGATGTTCCAGATATGCCGCCGGTTTTTTTGAGCAACTTTTTGATTTCTCCATAGTTTGGCTAAGTTGTTTGGTTCGCCAGATGAGTAAAAAGAAATTCTCACCGCCTTACAAGTCTACCGTACTCAGCCAGCCAAACAGCCAAAGTCAAGAATTTCTAATATATGGTTAACAGGTCGATCGAGTCTCATAGCGTCTCATAAGTCGAAGGGAAATTAGTCGAACAGTCTTACGGAAAAGTTGAATAAAATATGCTAATTTGAATTTTAATTTAACATTTTGTGTTTAATTTCGTTTTTTTCTTGGAAATTTTTGATGTTATTGCCATTTGGTACTATTCAAATTGATTTTTACTCTTTTAACTAACAAAAAAAAGTAACTTATTTACTTTGGGGGGCCGCCGATTTTTCAACTTTTTCAAAAAAAATTTAGACTTTTTAATTGTAAAATTTTCTCATTAGCAAAGTTTTTAAAAAAATCGGTGGCCCCCCAAAGTAAATAAGTTCCGTAAAAGTCTAAATTTTTTTTTGAAAAAGTTGAAAAAATCGGTGCCTGTGCTTGGCTACAATGCTCGATCCTCGCTACAAGCTGGCCTTTTTCGAGGAGGAGGATCGTCCGATGTATCAAAGTTGGCTTGAAGAACAAGGTCTTGAAATAACTCAGGATATAGAAAGTGAAAGGAACAGTATTGTCGAATCGCCACCGGATACAGGAATAAACTCTCTATTGTAAAACTTTCTTCTGCTAAAAAATCCTCTTCTATTGTCTCTCAATTTGTGGTCAATTCTGTTCAGGATCGCAGCAATCAGCCAGCAGAAATGCCAATGCAAGACTTTGAGCGAACATCAAAGACTATGATAGAAGTCGCCGAATATCTTGCTGAGCCTATTCAGAGCAGTTCACTCGATCCATTCGTCTATTGGCGCAGAAATGCGAACAATGGCCAGTTCTTACAGTTTTGGTCCGAAGTACCTCAGTGCGCCGCCTGGTTCGACAGAAAGTGAACGATCCTTCTCTACAGCAGGGCTCTTTGTAAACGATCTCAGAAAATCTTTGTCTCCGCTGAATTTGTAAATTCTATTGTTGCTTCATCATAACCTTAGTGCTTATAACTTTGAATATGAGTGTTGATTGTTTCACGTGTTGTTATGAAATTGGCTGAATAAAGTTTTATGAGAAAATTTTTAAAAATATCCGATATCCGGTATCCGATAATCGATATCCGGCACTTTTTCATATCCGATATCCGATCCGATATTATTTCATATCCGTATCCGATCCGATATTTTTGACATCCGGTACAGCCCTGGTACAGAGGTTTAAGATTAGGAAAAAATTCGAATTGGCCGGGGACAACCGCTGCGCGCAAAAACCATGTTCCTTTAACCAATTTATCGGGGTAATTTAACTTTATTAGCACCAGATTCGGAATCAGCGACCCAAATCATCCCTAGGCATTGGTTAAATATGCAAAAATAAATAGCGTGCCACCACGTGGGATCGATCGAACCGCACCCTTTTATGACCATAAAATTAATGTATACCATAAAATTAATTTAACCACGCATGACTTTCTGGTCTCCATTTTTTTTAAAGGGAGAGGGAAGCCATTTAGGTTTAAAAAAGTAGCCGGTGACGCAGTGCGTAAGCATTCGTGTTTTTTTGGCCCAAAACTGGTACAACTGGTTAATTCTATTAAAAATACGGTTTGCGAACATCTTTAGCTTCTATTGATCATCTTTTTATTAAAAAAAAATTAGTGGTAAGATAATAATATAAACTAAAGTTGAAGGTCCTCTGAGGAGCCCTGACTTATTCGGGAGCTACTCTTCTGGGAGCAACCAACCACTACCATAACACTAGACTTTCTTTGGACACCAAAGATGAGTACTATTTGCATCAGTTGAGAAGAGCTAGTCAATTTGGTTGGTTCTTATTATTCTCATTCAAAGATTTACACTTTACATTTTATAATTTGCAGAAGCGAGCCGATCATCGTCAATTCTGGGCACTGTGTGGGCCTCTTACTTCTTCATATTTATAGCCATTTGTTTGACCTTTTCTATAGTATTCGCAGTCGGGTTCTATATTAACTCCATGAGTGCTAAACACCTGTCAAATGATGTATCCACATCCATGTCTGCTGAACGAATTTTAGGCGCCAAAGTGAGTTAAATTAGGGTTGGGCAAAATACCGGTATTTGTTTTTCCCGGTATTAATACCTGAAACCGGTATTTTTCGGTATTTGTTACCAAAGGGTTAAGAGGGGTGTCCAAGGCATAAAAGTCATAAAAAGATGAATCTTTTTATTTTTTCGTAAGATACACTATTTGCGCATACTATTCGCGTATACGTATACATATCGTACAAAAAACTTGAAATTTTCGAATTTTCGAAAATTTTCTGAAAATGTTTTACTTTTTTGACTTGGTCCCCCTTCAAAAAAAAACATTTTTAACCAATATTAAAATACCAACGGTCTTTTATTAATAAAATACCGGTATAAACACCGGTATTAATACCATTGGCCAACCCTAGTTAAAATATAAAATTTGTACCCTTGTGGTTTTCTGTTTAACGAATAGCTGTGAAAACAGAATTTCGAAATTGCAGCAAAGCCAAAAATTTCTAGCATTTTAAATCTGGCAAATTACTTGGGATGCCCTATAATTCGAACACACTTTTTCTAACTGGTGTGTACCCACAAAACCATCCCCCAAACTTATTTAACTAATTTAAGATATTTGATCGAGAAGAAAACAGCCAAGAAAATGATGGACACGAACCTTCTCTTGTAGTGGTGGAGAAACTGAGAAAAATGTTTTAAAAACCTAGCTCAACTCCAGGAAGCATAGATAAACTGGTGGAAGTTATAGAAGTGAGGCAAGAGAAGCCGTTTGTAGAGTTTGTAGCCACAGATGTAAGGCAAAGAGCAGTGCTCAACTATTACTAAACTACCAATTCAGTATATGTTTTTGATTTAAACAACTTTTCACTATATAAATTATTTGTAAAAAATTTTATGATAAAAGGTTCATAAATAGTCTTTTAGAAGGAATACCTGTCGTTAAAATTTTTTTTTGGGTATTTCAAATAAAGCAAGCTATTTTGAAATATTTTATACAAATTGAAAAATGACCCGCTGCAGGTATACAGGGTGGGTCAATTCAGCAAGGGCAGAGGGTTGGCTAAAACATCTTTTATTCTCAATGACACCCTATTCGTTAAAATCTTATTTTCAAATTAAAAAAGAGCCTAAAAAAGGGCCTAAGCAAAAATTTATGGGGGGTATTACACTATCATCAAACTTTTTATCCCGTCTGTCATACGTAAGAAATGTTGGTCTCGACTATTAAATGGCAATGATCTTTAACAAGCTATAGCCCAAAACATTCTTCGAAAATCCACCGTCGCTTTTGATTGGAAAAAATTTATTAAGGAATAATCAAAGACTAGACGAAAGAATTTTATTTTATTTGAAAAATGCAAATCACAAATAGAAAATCAGGCTAGGATAAATGAGAATCAGAAGTATGAGATTTTCAATTGCGTTAATAAGGCAAAATCAAAAATTTTTCGATGAAATTTAAATAAGTGCAATTAAGCTGTTTGACATATGCACTCACTGGCTCAAATGCTAAAAATAAAAAATTATTAGAGAAAAATTTATTTTAACTTGCAGGGCCAGGGGGACCTGGTGACCAGCTTTTCAAAAAGCTTTACTGTTTTTACTCGTTCCGTATTTGATCTGATATTGATGACCTTATCCTACTTTCATGAATTAGGCAGAAAACTTTCTCCGGATCAGGTAGAACGCTTTTGGAAAATTTTTAAGGGATCAAGAAATTTCTGTCTCCGTCTTTTTTTCTCTGTAACGGACTTGTGTACCCTTTTAACACAGGGCCACATGCTGCCTGTAAATGTCACTGTCAATGGCAATATCTCTGTCACATAACATTTTACCCAAATCGCAACCCATCAGATCACTTCTTTGTATCACAAAAGTTTAGGTGTATTTTTAGTCTTGGTAGTTTTGGTCAGCAGAGTGCACATCAGATTTTTTTCAATCTTGTAGATTTTTTCAGCATACAAATTGTAGTACTCTTCTTGCTATTGGCTGTCTCAAAGATGTCCTTTTCTATAATCTGGGCGTAAGAGATCGAATGTTTAGTGGGGTCGGTGAGTATCGCCTTCACAAGTTTTTCAGCAGTACAACTCCGTAAATCTGGAGTCATTGCAGCATGCCATTCCTCAAAAAAATTTTCTGTATAGCAAAAATGAATTCAAATTACTTTATGTGTTAGGGCAGGCTGTGGATGTGGGAACTGCCCTAATCCATTGTGCACCATATTAATCGTTTGAGTTACTTTGTCCACACCTGCGTTTTCTGTGCCGCAAGATTTCTCGACCAAAGCCAATGAAGCCTGGATATTGTATGTTAACTATAGATATTTTCAAAAAGGGAGTCGGTTATACTCTAGAATCGGGTGCCAATATCAAAAAGACAATATCAAAAAAAAAGAAATATCAAAAAGACAACAGGGGGACCAAGCTGCTTTGTGTCACCCAATTCTAGAATAGAACCAGAGAGTCTCTAAAAATGTTTATGAAAAATTTGAGTTTAATAAATAATACCGTATTCTTTTTTAAAGCTCACCCAGGTGAACTAATTTTTTAAAGTCCTCATAAAAGTCTAAAAGTTCCTCCAGCCAACACCATTTTTCTCTGGACAATCGATTCGATATAACAAGATTTGCGCATGATACTTTGTTTGCTCACCTTTTTTAGTTAACACTTGAAAGCCGGTTTGTGCTATTTGGTACGTTTTGAAGTGCACTTACCATGGAACTTTCAGGGGCTGATTTTATGAAGTCGGAGAGTTTGGGGATTGTTTTAGATGTTTGTTTGTATTTTTGGGTGGAATGCACTATTACGGCCTGGCTCTAAATAGCCCCAAATCATGTTTTTTCAACGTTTTAGCATATAAGACGTGTAGAAAACATGCTTTGAGGGCGCGGCGACTTTTTTGAAAAAAAAAATTTATTTTGATCAAAATTCGACTTTTTGCCTTGGGAGACCAGGTAAGACCACTTTCAGAGAGTACCTGTATACCCTATTATTCATTTTTTTACCCCGTTTTGGTCCCTGGAGCTTGGTAAAAAGAGTCTCTATATGTATTTATGATCAAAAGTACTTCTCGGAATTATGTCTAAGGTAAGGGAGTGCGCGCATCTCTAACTCTCAAGCCCCCTGCGCTGGTACTTATTTAGTTAACCCCCCCCCCCCCCCAAATTCAATTTTTCATTTTGCACTAACCACAAAACGGATTATATGGATTATCAACGGATCCCTGTAATATGTTTTATGTTTTTACGTTCACAAGGCAGTCATATCGAGAGGGCCGTTATATCGACGGTATATATTATTAGTCGGAACCGGCCCAACTAAACAATTACTAAATTTGGAAAATGGCCAAATATGCCCGAAAAATTGGAAAATGGCCGAGCATATGCCCGGGCATATGTTCGATTATTGAATTCACATTATACCAACCCTAGATTAACCTACTTTGAAGTTTTCTAAAAAATTAATGTACAGAGTCTCCCACCAATTTTTAGGATTTTAAAACAGGCACTTAGATTACAGACGCCGCGCGATTTAACGACACCCCAAAAAATCATTCCGCCTAGGGTCCGACTCTTCTTTAAGCTCGATTAGAGAAAACTTTCGACTGTTCTCTTTTGACAAACTGGTCCCAAATATTGCAAGGATTCCGATTCAGCTGATCTTTTTCTTAGAATCATGCATTTTTTTTAAATGTGTTTTTTCATGGGTTTGTACGATATTAGACTGAATAAAAATTTATATAGAAAATGTTTGTGAATTAAAAGTATCCAAACTTACTTTTCCGTGCAATTTCAGTTTGATGTTGGCACAGTAAGGCACCTAAAAATTAATAAATACTTTTGCTAGCGAGATTTTTATAATTGCAGCCAAATTTAATTTAATTCAAAAATCAAAAGTCCTTTGAGAAAACAAAATTTTTTGACTAAAATTTGACTTTTGCCCCTGCGAACCGAGTTAAGCCAAGCTGAAAGAGTATCCAGGTATCCTAAAAATACATAATCACCGTATTTAAGAGTATTTGGCTAGAAACACAGGGTGTAGCTCAGCAAGGTTTTTGCTTTGTCCTCTCTTATGGTTTAGTTACTGGTCTGTGAATGGCTTCTCGGTAGGCGATGACCAAATCACAGGGAACGGGAAAAACCGTGTATTAATCATTACATAGTAAATGAAATAGCTGGCGATTCTTAATGACTTTTGGAAAAAGAAGAGTTTGAGAAAAATGGGCGATAGTGTCATATAACCGTTCCCACGCCAAAAATTGCTTGTACCATATAAATTATTTTAACAACCTCAGCTATTTCATAAGTTTTAGCATTTTACAGGGTGTCCAATAAAAACTGCATCATTTTAGAAAAATTTGCGGACTGGTGAAATCCGAGAAAAAATTGAGGTTCGAGCCGACAAAATGAATAAGTTGTGCTAAAAATAAGTAGAAAATATTTAATTAAAGGACCATGGTTTTTGCGCGCAGTGGTATGACAAAAATTTGAGTTGGCGGGGACACTCTCACTGTACTCTTTGACGTTATTTCGAACGACTCCAAAGAGCACAGTGAGAGACCAAGAGAGTTTCCCCCGCCAATTCAAATTTTTGTCATGCCACTGCGCGCAAAAACCATGGTCCTTTGAAACAGAGAGAATATATTGACTGGACCATTTGTGAATAGAAGCTTGCTTCAGACTTAATATGAAAGAAAAAGGCGGGATTCAAAAAATGGTGCAGTTTTTATTGGTACTGTGTAGGGTTGAGTGATGGGTAATTACCCGGGTAATTCTCCGGGTAATTACCCGGGTAATTACCCGGAGAAATACTAAGTTCTCCGTAGAGAAAAATCGGAGAAATACTATTTTTTAGTATTTATTGCAGTTGACCTTCGATATTTTTTCTGAAAACTGTTTTTTTCTGCTGCTCTATTCGTATTATAGATGGAAATTTAGATGTCCAACTTCAAGCCCTTTCTGGTGTTGGAATTACTACAATCGAGTTGAAGAAAGAAATGCAAATATGAATTAATAGTGGGTCGGTTTGTGCAAGTTCTGCAATGCTGGCTACAAGTCAGATCCGAAAAGAATGGAGGAACACTTGGAGTTTGGTTCTTATAAAAGTATGAAACGTTCTAATTTTCTGTTTTTGCTTTAGAGTTGCGTCAAAGTCGGAGCCGGCGAGGCAATATTTACTTCATAATTATGCAGGGATCACTTCCCGCTTGAGCCGTGCTTTTCCTTTACACTACTGGTCTCCTTTTAAACGTCGAAGGTTCGACTCCAGGTGATACATTTTTTCATTATTTTATTTTTCTGCGATATCTTCTTCATTTTTACGCTGATATATTTTGAATATTTTTTTTACAAGTATACTGCTTTCTTCATAGACAATTTAATGGCAATTATGGTCGACAATATCAAATCGTCACTACACTTTTTATCTTTTTTAACCATTCACTTTTTTATCACTTTTTTTCACCATTCACTTAATCCACCTACCTACTCAGCCGGAATTTTTTGGTTTAGGTATCATCCAGATGGTCTAGGTATCATACAGGTGTTTTATTAATATCCAGATGGTTCGGGTACTATCCACGGGGTTGGGTACCATCCATGTGATTTGGATACCATCCAGGTGGTTTGGGTAATATCCAGGTGTTTTGAGTGATATCCAGATGGTTTGGGTACTATCCAGAAGATTTGGGTACCGTCCAGGTGTTTCGGGTAACATCCAGATGGTTTGGGCACTATCCAGGTGATTTAGGTACCATACCGGTGGTGTGGGTACCATTCAGGGGTTTGGGTACCATTCAGATGTTTAGGTATCAGCAAATAGTATTTCTCCGCTTTTCGGGTAATTACCGGTAATTACCGGGTAATTACCGGGTAATTACCCGGAAAGTATTCTCCGGAGAATTACCCACCCTAACTGTGTAGACTTTTCAAAATATACAATCATGCAAACTTACAACACATTGTCTAGTTTGCATTGTTTGGCATGGTATGCCACACAGCAATTAGTTGTTGGCAGACAGACAATTAGTGTCTCGTCGCTCCTTGCAGATTTTGTGTGAGCAACCACTTTCTTCATCTTTCTGCATGTCAACCGATGGCAATCATCTTCTCTGCACTGGCACAGTGGACTAAAGAGGTAGATAATTCACGAGCTGTTTGGCTAGCATCGCTCACCTCCATAAGTATATTTGGAAAGAACTTTAATTAAATGAAAGTATGATCTAATCAAAAATTAAAAATTAACTATTAGACAGGCTCTGCTCAGTGTGGGTTAATAAAGTAGTTAAGTAGGAGATGTAAAAAAATCAATTCTTTTGAAAAAACATCACAATCCGAAAAGTTGAAAAAACTTGGGTTTTGGTCATTTTTTCTTCGAAAAAGCCATTTCTCGGCATTCAAATTTTCAAAAAATCATTCTGTAAAGTGAATAATGTAGCTCTCAATCTGCGCTACAACATAGTGCTAAAATTTTATCGTAACGCTCATACTTAATTAAACTTTGATCACTTAAGTGAGGAAAAATGATTGTCAACTTTTGAAAATGACCTTACAATTGTTCAGAGCCAAATGATGACTTTTCTAAATAATCCAGCTAAGTTCTATTACTATTTTGACAGAGAAGATCCAAGGCTGCAAAAAAATATGTTTCGAATATTTTTATGAGTTTTTTTTGTCGCAAAAAATAACCTAAAAAATAGGCACGAATTTATTTGCCACCAGTTAAAATTAATTTAAAAAAAAATTATGTACATTTTTGCTACTTATAGGGGGAATTTTATTAGAACAAATGGTATTATAAATTACCAGAGAAAGCTGAAAGTTTTTTTTAGTAAAACTGTTCAGTAAAATTGTTTTAAAACTTCATTTCAAATAAAAATTTCTAAGCGCCTGAAATTTGATTGACAAGAACTATAAACGTTTAGATTCCTTATATTTTATTATACAGTCTGACTTCAAAAAATTATAGAAGACATGCCATAAAAAATATAACTCTTTATTTGATTTGAAAGGGATTTGTGTCAACAACAATCCTCAAAAAGTATGTTATATTTTTAGCTGCATAATAAACATTTGCAAATACATAAATACGAAATATACAAATACTTACAGTTGCGGACAATTGATAGGGAACAATGCATAATTTTTTGATTGTGTGTTGTTTCGACGGGAAATGAGGGAATCATTTAGAATCTGAAAACACGTTTTGTAGACTGATTTAAGCGCTACAAGACTGGTTCATGAACTTTTTCAATGCCTCACTAATTTTGAATTTTCTCACGCCTAAAAATGTGGGCAAATTTTTTGCCCGACAATTGATAGTATACCGATTTCTTTTCTAAGCTAATTGATTTTATTTTTGTGTATTGGCAATTTTCAGTAACTTTTTAAGCCCTGTTTCTTAGCTACATTTGATAAGTCAACTTATTTTTTCGGTCATTCTCTAAAAAGTTATGACCATCAGATAAAAGCGTCGATTTCTAGTCAAAGTAAAGGAAAATCTAAGGAAATGACTGTTTAACCACATAAATATTTGGGGGGGGGGGGAGGGGGATGCTTATATGACAGTAGCGACAAAAATGGTTTATTTATTTAGTATCAACTTTGATCAGTTTGGGGCCCAATTACCGGAATTTGATGTTGAAAATTATTTAAAAAAATTTGCACGAAAATCGAAAAATCAAAGATGTCCAGAATTTTCAAAATTGAAAATTCTCTATTTGGACAGGGTGGCACAGTGTGCTCTTTAGGGACATTATGGAAGCATACAAAGTTTCGCAGAATTCGCGTGTATTCTCCTTACACTGTAGTTTGTCCAAATAATAATTGCTTTAGAAACTCAATGATGAAAAAGATGAGGAAAATTTTTTAACATTGGTATTAGAAATATCAAAGGCGCTAGTAAAATATATTAAAGAACTACTTTTGGGACGTGATCGTTTTGCCCATGAGATCTTTTTGCCAATGGCTGTAACCATAGTCAGGGTCAACTTTTAGGGTCAACTTTTTCTTAAATTCAAAAAATGTCAATATTTTTCTTAATATTTTTTTTCGATATTTATGACCCTAGGGCAACTTTTAAGCTCTACACGAAAAAATAGGCAGTTTTTGCGACTGATTCTAAAATTTTGTAGAGACAGGATTTTGAATTCTGTTAAAACTATTTTTGTAGAGCTCAAAAAGTTGAGTCTGGGTCATGAATATCAGATTTGGCACTTTCCCATTAAAAAGTTGATATTTAGCAATTTGACAAAGGTTGACCCCAAAAAAGTTGAGGGGTCAACTCGACTATGTTTACAGCCAATGGCATTTTTTCGCCAATCGAACCATTTCGAACCAATGGTATGTTTCTCCAATACCTTCTTTTTACTCAGGTATTGGTATTCCCTTGTCCGGCAAATCACCACTCATTCGGTAGTTCATCTCACTGGCTACAAAATGAGTAGTAATTTGCCTGACAAAAAATAATAATACTGAGAAAAGAATATATTAACGAAAACATACCATTGCAAAAAGATCTCACTGGCAAAAGTTTCATTGGCAACAATTACGCCCCCACTTTTTTACTTCAAAAGATATCTCAGCTTCCATAAATTTTGAGCTGATTTCAAGAGATTCCGATTCAAGACGAATTTTTGGAAATATGGACGACTTTTCGAAAATTTTGATGTCAAAATTATCAAATTTTAATAAAACTTTGAAAATTTGGTTGGAAAATTGCCGCAAATCGATAGTCGTCCAAATTACACTTTTTTTTTGGGATCTTGAAATGCTGTAGCTCTGCAAGGTTGGCTTTTTCATGCTTTTTATGCAGGCTTTCAAATCGAAATTTCAAAATAAAGACATTTTGTCAAAAGTGCCATTTTATCCAGTGCTTGTTGGGATTTAGTGTCAAAATAAAGATTTTGACGTGAGATCTCGAAATTTCTAAAGATTGAGGTCCAAATAAAAGACGAATCTTTAAATAAAGGACGTTTGGAAGTCCTTTTTTGGGTAATATTATATGATCATATTTAAATTTTTGTGAATGTATTTTACGCAAGGCTTTGATCTGTATTCACTAATAAGATTTGTACTTTTTTGGCTTAAATTTACTTGTTTTTACAATTTATACGCGAAATCTTACTTTCTAGCAGTAAAAGAGCAAGAACCACTGGATAAAATAGCGTGTTTTCGCCGAAATACTCCAAAATGTACTTATTTTGAGCAAATGTACTTATTTTCAAAATTTTGAGATCGAAGTTCTGATTTTACGACATTCTTTCATAAATTCTCTTTTTTTACTGCATAAATGTCCTTCCATTGTTGGCACTCCGCTTCGCCTCCTCCTATGTCTATTAGTGTAAGTAGTAGGCAGTTTAAATGCGGCTAGAAAACTCTACTATTGATTGCTTAGCCAAACATGGGGAAGGCCCCAAAATCAATCATTCTAAGCTTCAACAAAAACAACCATTTTGCTGCTGCCGACCAAATTTTCAAATCCAATTTGCATTCCAACCAGCAAATAAGTCTAAGGCGGAGTTCAAAACTACAAAAGAAGCATTTAATTCATCTAGTTCTCTGGTGATTTCTCAAGCTAGTTCGGAAAAATTGCGAGAATCAAAGCAATGAAGTAGGCAAAGTACTGCCCTCAGTCAGGACTGCTACCAGTGGCAAGCCAAGCAGTGGTCACCCCGTTGCACTACCTCGACTACCTCCAGGACCAAAAATATGTCGAGTGGGGAAGTAGTGGCAAAGCAGGGGTGTGGGCTGCATTCCTGAACAGAGCAGTCAACAAGTGGTTGTTGGCTGAGAAGGCTGACCGTCTCAGTTGCTTTCCCTAAAATTGTGGCTGAACAAAAACTGGAGAAACAGCATAAAATGGTCAGTTAGGAGATTTTTTTATTACCGTATTCTCGCTAATAGGCGGCATGTTGCTTTATTTTTCAGCCCCCAAAATTTGTTTGACTTCACTTTAAAAATGCCATAAAAATGGGTATAGACGTTTGGCTACAAATGGGACATTTTGGCGTTCTGCCCTATGTTCTGTTTTAGCCACTTAGCCTACTTAGGCTTAGGCCTTAGGCTTAGTTTAGCTTAGGAACAAAAAAATGTTTACGAACTACAAATGGCTGAAAAAATAAGCCTAAGTGGCTTAAACAGAACATAGGCAGAACGCCAAAAATGTCCCATTTGGTAGCCAAACGTCTACTCACCATAAAAATGGTTAACCTCTCTAATTTTGGTCTTAACCCCCCGCCGCTCTATTAGAGAGTGCCGTTCAAATAGAGAGTGCCGGTATTTTAGAGTATACGGTATTTAAACTACTACTGGAATATACCCCCGTCAATGACTTTTTAGGGGTACCTAAAACCACCATTTTTAATTTTTTTTTCGAAAAAAGCTGATATTAGTAGTGGCCAGGTCTTGAGCCTAAGCCTACGACTAAATTATTGTGAAATGGAGGCTTGTTTTTTTTATTCCGGTAGCGCCGGATTTTTTATTTTTCGATACCGTATTTTCTTAGAATTATAACTGTAGATCACCCTCAGCTCTTTTACTTATACAGTCGAGTGCCGATATAACGGCACCCCTGGGGTGGTGAAGGGTGCCGTTACCGCGTGTGCCGTTGTATGAGGAATATCCTTTTTACCGCACTATTAAGCTAAAAATTATCTTTTTGGTATCCAGTGGAAGAACAGGCAACAAAGAGTCAAAACGGAGCTAGAATGAAGAATTAAAGACTAAAAATGAGCGATTTTTAAAAAACTCTTTTAAAATAAAATTTAGTTCGCGAAAATTACGCTCAGATCTGAATTTTTGACCAAAAAAGGATAGTATATCGGGGGTAATTTTATTGATTGGATCGGTTTTTGGTACCGGGGTGTCGTACATCGGATACTGTTATGTCGGCGGTGAACTTTGTTCGTGTTTCTCGGTCGGCCAGCCAAATTTCTCTCAACGTGCCGTTTGTAACCAGTCTGGGGAATCCTTAATTTACGGCTTCGGCTCCGGCTCCAGCTCCCAGATTTTTAAAATTTCAGCTCCGGCTCCGGCTCCTGCTCCGAGCTTTTGAAAAATATGCTCCAGCTCCGGCTCCGAGCTTCCGAAAATTCGATTCAGCTCCGGCTCTGAGCTTTCAAAAATTCGCTCCAGCTCGGGCTCGGCTGCCGAGCCGAGCTACTCTGGCTCTTTGTATAAGATATTATTTTTATATATTATATTATTTTTCTGGTTCGCTCCTCAGATCTCGATCATCTCCTGGGGCTGATATGCTTTAAAAGCAGAACAAAATAACCAAAATACAAATCAATTTCATTGTTCAAAATCCACAAGCCAAATCATTAGTTTAGCAAAATGAACCAATCTACTTGGCGCCGCAATAAAATGCCAATTTCACTATTCAAATTAAATTTTCCTAGTTTCTGGCCTCGGCTCCGAAAAGTTTTCAGCTCCGGCTGCAGCTCGAGATTTAATTTTCAGCTCCAGCTCTGCTCCGGCTCCGAGCTTTTGAAAAGTCGCTCCAGCTCCGGTCCAGCTCGGAGCCGGAGCTGGAGCCGGAGCTGTCCCAAGATGGTTGTAACAGGGCAATTTAAAGGCATGCGCTCAACCGGTGTCAATTCGAGGCCAGTGCTATATTTGCCATATTTCTACATAAAAAGTGGGCACATTTTTTTGTTTACGGACCTCTTATTAGACAAACAATCGTTGTTCGGCGATGCCGTTATATCGGCGCTCGACTGTATTACCACACTACTTACTACAAATGTGGTAAAATTCTCATCTGTTCATGTATATTTTTAACAAAATTCATTTTTGAGGAATTTCCTCTGGCCGGTTTGTGCTTGATTGTAGCGTCGGATTCTGCCACTATTTTTTTGCATAAATCGGGCTGATTGCGACCTGTTGACACGTCTCGTGTTTGTATCGCAAAGGCTTTGCTATTGGCTTTGCGCGACTATGGAGCTGCTTTATAGCGATCTCGGCTGGCGGAAAGCCAGAGTCTTTTTATAAATACGAGCTTCGTAGCCGACGTTTTAAAGAACCTGCTTGATTAGCTAAAAACGTGAGTTGTCTGTTTTTAAAGTCTAATTTGACAAAGTATGTTTGCAAAAATATGAGAATATATGTATATGTGCACCGCCTTAGCAGACAATGCTTTCCAAAATTTTTAATTCCGCGCTATTATCTGGGCAACAATCCCGTCCCCGTCCTACACGTTTTTGGCGGCCGTCCACGCCGTCTGAAAATTATTTTAACGCCGGCCGTCGGCCGGCCGTCCAATATATTTTGCCGTCTGCTGAAATTTTCGCGCCGTCACGGGGTCTGCTAATTTTTTTCATGCGGCCGTCCACCGGCCGCCATATGTAGTAAAACACATCGAATTTCAATTTTTCACAATTTTTGCTTTTAGACTTTTAGGTTAAAAATAAGTCTTTATTGAAATAATACAGCAATGGCTCTATTCACCTCTACAGGGCATCAAAAAAAAATCGCATCATTTTTAGCTGGTTCCATCCTGTTGTTTTTTCTTCAAAAATGCGTCAGTCCCCGTCTATTATGGTATTGTCACACTGTGCTTAGTGATCATGCGGATATAGTTAACATGACCTCCTTTAAACAACGGGGGGACCAAGCATTTTTGAAGAAAAAACCACAGGGACCAAGCTAAATGATGCTCCGTAAAGGTGAATAAGGCCAGCATTTCAATACACTGATTACAAAAATATATTTTGAGTTATTGGAAGATGTTATGCTGCAGCATAGTAGTAATTTGCGTTACCACTACCTGATTAATAATTCTTCAAATATTGTTGTAAGACCTTTATAAAACATTAAAACCAAAAACTCAAGAAATGGTCTCGGTCGTACAAGACGGTCTCGGACGGGCCGGCGTCGACCGTCCCGTCCGGTATGCTCTTGCGGCCGTCCGCCGTCCTGGACGTTTTCACCGCCGTCTGCCGGCCGGCCAAAAACGCCGGCCGTGCCGGCCGTCCGACCGTCCGCGTTTTCAGCGCCTCGACGGGGACGGACGGGCCGGCCGGACGGGCGGTCACTATGATCACAAGGTACTAGTGGTGTCCTGACCGCTTTTTTGAGGTGGTCTATGGACAACCTGTAGTTTTGGAACACGCCTCCGGGTCTATCCGGAGGCTAATTATCTTAAGCTTTTTTCAAACAAAACGCATTTTCACTTTTCAAAATCATGTTTTCAACGACTATTATATAAAGGGCATGATCGTGCCCGGGGGAGAAAGGCGCGGAACCAGCAGTTCTTTTTGTTTCTGGATAAATTTTTACATTCGTTCTCGTCTAGATTTTTAAGTTTTTCTGTTTTTAAAAGCAGTATAAGGTCATCATATCAAATTTGACGCAAACGAGTGAAAATTAAGACGATTCACAAAAATTTCGAAAAACTGCTGGTTCGCGCCTTACGCACGGCATGCCCCTTTAATGGCTCGTTTAGGAAGTCGGAGTTGGAGTTGGCGTTGAATTGAGCATTTGGCATCGTGAACACATTTTACTCAACTCCCACTCCAACACCAACTCCAACGTGTTCACGAAATCGGAGCTGCATTATTTATGATTAGTGAAGATTTTTTATGCCGGAAATCGTACATTTCGCCCCTCTATGAGCTATTAGTGGCCCAGCTTTGCAACTATGAGTCTGAACAATGAAAAGCTTGGCGCTACTGTAATATACACTAGAGACAGAAAGTGGAGACCAAGCAAGATTCCAGACAAGATTTTTAGCTGAAATTTGACCAAGACAAGAGCAAGATTTTGAAAACGGCCAATCAAGATCTTGGCCAAGTCTTGGCCGAAAACCAAGATTCATACAGCCAACTCTCGATTTAACGAACCCTTAGGGACCGGCAAAAATGTTGGTTTAAACCGAGAGTTTTGTAGAATCAAGAGTTAATTTTAGTCATTTTATTTAATCACTGGCAGAATAGGCGTTGAAAAAAGTTCGTTAAATCAAAATTTTCGTTAAATCGAGGTTCCTTAAATCGAAAGTTGACTGTTTTTACAATTTTGACAGTTATTTTAACAGGTGACAATTTTATAGCAAAACTTGTGGCTAGTGTTTTATTATTTTTACGCACTATGTTTCCCTGTTCTACATCTTGTGTTTTTTATATGTTTGACGTGTGATTTATTAGAGATGCAAGTTTAACATTTTTTGGACGACACGGGACGAAATTTGAATAATTCAAATATATTCAGGAGGGTTTTTTTTGGGGAGGGGGGGGGTATATTACGTGGCGCCCGACTCTTTTATAACGTCCTTTCTCTATAACGACCTAGTATGGCCGGTTTCTTGAGAGTCATTATAGAGATAGTCGACTGAATTGAGTTTTCTAAAAAAAAACTAAAACCATTAACAAGTCATTTCAAAAATGTGTTAAAATGATAATCATAAATTTAAGTTTTGCCAAACATTTTATTGCATAGTGTTTGGATCCATAGACACTAAGATAAATTAGCCTCCGGATAGACCCCGGAGGCGTGTTCCAAAAACTAAGGTTTGTCCATAGACACTATCCTCAAAAGAGGCTAGGTCAGACACCACTAGTACCTTGTGATACTGGGTAATTAAACCAAGGAAAAGGCCTTGCAGGCTCTTTATTGACTGTAACACTTCAATTCTAGGCTGGGCTGCGCCCTCTGCTTTAGTTGTCTAATCTCTCTTTATGTAGGTAATGCCTTACTATTTCTCTGCTTATCTTTGTTAAGCAAATATTTTCTGTTGTGTAAAAGAGTGAGAAATAACCAATTTAAGGCAGACACAAAGAGTAGAGATAGAAGGATATGCTCTTTATGTCTCCTATTTCTGTTCTATAGCTCCTGTGTTGTCTTTTAAATGAGGGCGCACACCAGACATTGTTGCATTGCGTTGTAGACAAAAGCTGCCAGTCAGCCTACTTCTTCGGTTTATTACCCAAGTTTGAGGTACTTGAATGTTCCTGCCCAGATAATAGCGGCGGAATTGAAAATTTTGGAAAGCACTGTCTTCTAAGGCGGCACATCTCTATATAATTTGGTCGGGTGGGTGGGTGGGTGTGGTTCCACACTTTTATGTATCGTCAAATTTTCAGCCACTTTTATATGAAAGTCGGTTTAATGTTATATAATGGTGAAAACTAGAGAATCTCAGCTACAAAATGAGCTATTGAACAGTGGATTTTGAAAGGTTTTAGGGGTCGACTGTCCGGACAAGCTCTCAACTCAGTGGTTTTTTAGGTGTACTTTTCCTATTTTTTAACTTCAGACCAATTCTGAGCCATTTTTATAAAAAAGTCGGTGTTGATGTTTTATAATGGTGAAAACTAGAGAATCTGAGCTACAAATGAGCATTTTAACAGTGGATTTTGAAAAGTGAACGGTTTGAACTGCCCGGACAAGCTCAAAACTCATTGGTTTCTCAGGTGTGGATTTAAGGTGGATGTTCCGGTTCAAACCCAATTTTTGGCCAGTTTTTGCCGATTAATGTCAAATATCTCTGCGGAACCCTCAAGTTCAACATCTTGGCTTCCTTTTAAGCACAATCACGTATAATCGAAATTAGATAGGCGAGGATGGGCAAGGGTAGGCGAGGATAGGCGAGGATGGGCAAGGTAGGCGAGGATGTGTGAGGGTAGGCGAGGATGGGCAAGGGTAGGCGAGGATAGGCGAGGATAGGCGAGGATGGCAAGGATGGGCAAGGGTAGGCGAGGATAGGCGAGGATAGGCGAGGATGGGCAAGGTAGGCGAGGATAGGCGAGGGTAGGCGAGGATAGGCGAGGATGGGAAAGGGTAGGTGAGGTAGAGCGCTTAGTCAACAGGGGGTGGATGACCTACCTAACCATTAACGCACTCGAAAGATAAATCTACCCGAACTACTAATGTACATGAAAACTAATGTTCCCGAACACATAGGCGCCGATAGGCGCCTGCAGACCCTAGTATACTATATTCTCATATTTTTGCAAAACATAATTTTGTCAAATATCAGACTTTAAAAACAGACAACTCACGTTTTAGCTAATCAGCAGGTTTTTCGTTTCCTTGCTTTACTCTCTTGTGTTAAGTCTGACATTTATGACCACATCCTATTTCATGAATTAGGCATAAAACTTTCATCTGATCATGCAGTACGTTTATAAAATTTTCAACAGAGCAAAAATTTTCTGCCTCCATCTTTTTTAACTGTAATGGACTGGTATACTTTAAGAACTCCTCCATTTTAAGAACAAAAGAAATCGTAATTATTTCCTGAGTGTCTCGACATTAATTTAAAATTAGGATAGCTTTTTAATGGCTGTAATTGATCTGTCTTGCTAAGATCTGAAAAATGCGACGAAAAATGTGAAATATGCTACCAAAAAGCAGAAACGCTCGAACAACGATATGTTTTCAGCAAACCAAATCAATTTATGCCTTTTTTTCAGGTCGTATAAGCCCAAAAAAACAGATAACAAATATTGACTCTAGCCAGTGTAGAGTTTGCGCTGTCGACTTTGCATACTTGTTTGCAACGAGAGTCCAGAGACCCACTGCACATACAATCATTTGTTCTAAGTACTTTTACAAATAAATCGATAAATTACAATATTGGAAAACCTAATTTTTCAACCATCTTCTAATTTTGGTGATGTTTTTGAGCCAATTGGAGTGTGAGAGTGTGACTAATAGACTTGTATTTAAACTAGCACTTTGAAAACTTGTAATTAATTACAGGAGCAAATAGAAAAGAAACAATTTCACAAATTAGTCAACAATTTGCCGCAGATTAAGCCGAATTGAAGTGATCATAACAGATAGTGCTTTTGGGATTTTTCGCTGATTTGGACGGGAGAAGTTAGTGAAGGAAACACTCTTTTGGGAGATAACTTGGACCGTTTTCTCAGGTTTTAAATTTTTTTGAGAGATTTATTCTCAAATAAACATTTAAGGTTCTGCCAATTACATGCCAGCTTTGAGCAGCACGACAAGTTTTCTTCTCCATGTGTGCTCGGCAATTAGTCAAAGAAAGGTGGATTTCAATTTTGGTTTTTTGCAGTTCGGGAATCATGGTAAAGCACCTCTGGCTGAAGTGCCTTCTAATGGGGTTGCCCCAAAAAGGGGTCTTTACCACTTTTTTGTGCGTTTTAGTTGCTGAAACGTGTAGAAACATGTTTTTAGGGCCCGGTCGACCATTTTAGACAAAAAAAAATTTCACCAAAATCGACTTTTTGCCTTGTCCCCCAAGGCAATCCAACCTGAAAGTACCTGGATACCCCAAAAGATAGAATTTGAACGTAGTTGTGGACTAGGCCTACCGCATAAAGAAACTCTGGTATGCATACATTTTTATGCACCCAAAGTCACTTTAGAGTGATTTGTGTCTGAGGATGTGGGTGTGAGCATCTCAACTCCAACCCCCAAGTCCCCGAAGGGGGTGCAGGGGGCTTGAGAGTTAGAGAGCGCGCACTCACTCACCTTAGACTAACCCCGCAAGACTCTTGATTGTAAATGCATTAGAGAGTCTTTTTGCCCAGATCCAGTGACCAAACGGGGTGGATACTCTCATTATATAAAAGTAAAGTATCCAAGATACCCTCCATACCCTTTACCTTGGTCCCCCAGGGCAAAACTCGATTTTTGGTGAAATTTTTCTTTTCTAAAAATGGTCGACCGGGCCCAAACATGTTTTCTACCACGTTCAGCAGCTAAAACGCAATAAAGTGGTTAAGGGGGGGGGGGGGAAGCCATTATGTTTGAAAAAGTGGCTTCCTGGCGCAGTGCGTAAATGCTCGCGTTTTTTTGGCCAAATGGTGTTTTTTAATGTTGCAGCTTCAATCCCACGTAGGGGCACACTTTTTTTGGCTTGTTTGGCCAGTTTAGAGACAATTAGACTTTTTTGACGCCGGGTCGGATCAGCGACCCAAATTACCTCTTAACTGGCAAATAAGCCAAAAAATAGTGTGCCACTACGTGGGATTGAACCTGCACACCAAAAAACACCATTTTGGGCCAAAAAACGCGAGCACTTACGCACTGCGCCATGGAGGAGTACCGTAAAAACGCCTACGCAAAAAACGCCTACAGTAAAAAGCCTACAACAAAAACGGCTACGCAAAAACCCTACAGTAAAAAGGCCTACGCAAAAACGCCTACGCTAAAGGCCTATAGAAAAGGCCTACAACTGTTTCTAACCTAATTTGATCTACAAATGTCCTGAAACGCATAAAATTGGATGTCTGTGTGACAAAAAGGCCTGAAAAGCCTTTAGCCATGTTTCGATTTTAAAAAATTAAACCTTCTGTATATATTCTATTTAAGTTCACGCTTCTATTGAAATTTCCATATTCTTTTCAGCGTTGGCATTCATTTGGGCAAAACCTGATTTGGGCGCCAATTCAAAAATGTCTAATTTCCTAACTCGAAACTGCGGTTTTTCCGATTTTATTAGTGTATCTCCCGGACACGTCAACGGGCGGCGTCGCTCCTGTGGTAAATGAGAGGATTTTTTTTCATTCAAAAAAATTTTATTCCGATCTGGTTGGAACGTCACAGTGTTTCTAGTCTTTCGTTGGTTTCAGATAGTTCGACCCTATCCTGGTTGGTTTGGGCTGGGTCCAAGTCGATGGGCGGTATCTACGTGGTTTAATCCCAATCTTTCGTAATTAGGTACCACCGCGATGTTTCAATGGAGGGGGTAAATTCCTCACGGTTATACACCGTCCAGTAATTTCCCCTGTGGTATTTAGCCTTTCCAAAATTGTGGTTACATGTTTAAATCCAAGTGACAGCAAGACATTATTTTTTCTCATAACAGTAATACATAGTATTAAAAACTATGTTCGACGTGCTGTAACATGGCTGGGAATCAAACCCGCGACCAGCTTTCACCGATTGCTGCTTCGGGCAGTGTCAGTTAATCCGCGGCTAATTAGCTCCGTATTTTTTAAACCAATAATATGCTACTATTTTGTCTAACTATCCTTGTTTTTCAAATGATTTTCTATGAACCACCTCAGAAAATTTGGAATTTATTCGTTCAGGACTTAAAAAAATATAGATAATTTTATAGGCGTTTTTACTGTAGGCCTTTTTACTGTAGGCCTTTTTGCGTAGGGCGCTTTTTGTGTAGGCCTTTTTGCGTAGGCGTTTTTGTGTAGGCCTTTTTGCGTAGGGTGTTTTGTGTCGTTTTTGCGTAGGCCTTTTTACTGTAGGCGTTTTTGCGTAGCGTTTTTACGACACCGCCATGGAAGCCCCTTTTTCCAACCTTAAATGCCCCCCCCCCCTTTAAAACCACTTTTGGGCAACCCCATTATAAGGCACTCCTGCCGCCCACCTAACGTGCGCTGGCCATCCTACTAAAAATCAAAAATGAACCAAACAGCCAAAAAATAAATTAAATTCAAAGGGTGCAGCTTTAAACGAAATGGCACAAAAGTACCAAACGACCATACGTCCATAACATTTGTGTTTTTCCAGGCCCTAAATTTTTTTATACTACCGTATTTTCTCTATTTATTACCCCCTTTCTAATAATTACCCCCGCTCTATTAATTACTCCATAGGCACCCTATATCGCAGCTCAAAAAATTATTTGCAAATCTGTTTTTTACGTTATCTTAATCACCACGATCTTAGTTGATTCCACTTTTTAGATTTTGGTTGCACCCAAAAATTCAAAATCAAAATTTTTTTCCGATTTTTCGGGTTGAAAAATAATTACCCCGGGTAATAATAGAGAAAATACGGTATTTATTATACAGGGTGTCCCAGAAAAAACCTCCTACCGTTCAAGGCACCGTAGGACTTTTAATTTTCAATTTTCTATGCACGATATGTCATCTTATAGCCCTGGAAATTCTCTAGCAAATGGTTTATCAACATTTACTAAGTGACAATGGCATTTGGTAAATAAACAGAACAAATCAAAAAACCGGATTTTCGATCACCGGATTTTCTGTTTTGTCAAATTTGACTCATGGTCAGAAAATTTGATAAAGTTTTATGTGCTGTGATAACATTATTGCACTATGTCGTGCGCAGATCAAGCGCTACAAAACCAATTTGCATATATTTTCTGAAAATATAAATGTTGAGTTATGGCTTTTTGAAAAAACCAAAATTCACCCGAAAATCAACTTTTTTGCATTTTTTCGAATTTCAGTCGTTTAATGTTTGCTGTTTTCATGAGACATATCTTCAAATTTTAATTTACAAAAAAGTTTCTGTAAAAAGGTTTTGTATTCTGATCTGCGCTACAATATTGGATGCAAGAAAAAATCACAGCGCAAAACATTCGAGCGAATTTTGACCAGTTAAGGGACAAAAGTGCTTGTCAATTTCGGGAATGACTTTATTCTGTGTTAAGAGCCGGATGCTGATTTTTTGAAAATTGTCCGGGAAATTTTTATATACCATCGAAAGAAAAAAAGGGCTACAAAATCCTGTGTTGAATATTTTGCAAAATATATTTTGATACTGATATTTGACCTAAAAAACGTCAATAATTTTTTCAGTGAACAAACAACTGAACATCCGGGAGATGAAAATTTCCGGTTTTTTTGATTTTTTGTTTATTTACCCACAATGCCATTTAAAAAGTTATATTCACTTAGTAAATGTTTTTGTAAATTTTTCAAAAGTTGAATATAATTTTGTAGCCACAATTGAAACTACGAAATAAAAAGTTAACTTAAAAAATTGTCAAATTTATAAAAAAACAATATCATAAAAAATTGATTTGAAAAGCGAACGTATTATACAACAGCCTAATACTTTACGTCTCGCTTTTACGCCTCAAAATATATGTAGCACTGGATAAAAAGGACATTTTCACTTAAAATGTCTCTTTTGTAGCCAAATGTCCTTTTTCGAATTTTTTATTTCAGTCCCAATTTCAAGCCAATTTCATTTTGTCTAATTTATTGTGCGCCTTGTAGACAGTTGGTTTTACTTACACACGAAAGAATGCCTATGAAAAAAGGCTGAATTTGTGGACAACTTATGAACACTGCCAAACACAGTGCTTCTACATTCGAAAGGTGCTTACTATGTGTTATGGCTAATGATTTTCAGCCAAATTGAGAGATGTGAAGCAAAGTTTCGAAAGCCTAGTGGACACATTTGCCGAGAGTCTTTTTCCAGCTATGTTCTCTAAACTCTAGATTAGACTTGGGAGGCCCCAAAGTGGAAACTAAAGGTTTTTTTTTTTTGTTTTTTTCTGCTTATACTAATGTGACTCAATTTTGAAAATTTATACAAGTTTTTCTTATATACGAAACTTCTTTTTACACATTTCATTATTGCAGTACCACGCAAGAGATGCCACCACAAACTTTCTTTACTGAATTGGCAACTCCAACACCATAGAAATTATTCATCTTCGCTAGAACTAGAGATCACACAGCTTTTCAAATGATAGCAGAAGTAATTTCTCTACAGCGCACAGCTTCTCCACAGTATTTGGATTTGAGTCGCAATTTTTGCCAATATCTATATCAGATATCTTTCCGCAACCGGGTCTCGCCGCACTCTGTTCAAGCTCTCTAAAATGTCTAGAGTGGGCCGCCACATACAGGGCCGGCTCGGTAAACACTAAAAATTTATTTTTCTAAGTCAGAAGGCTATACAGTCGACGTTGATTATAGGGACACCACAGAAATTTGTTGCGCTAGGGACCCGACACTTTTGTGCCTTAACTTTTATGATCCGTTTTGTTCCGTCGTTTGGTCCGAAAAATTGCAGCGATTCATAATTTTTTGATATTTTTAAGAATCACTAGTTTCGCCATATAGGGGCTATACCAGCGCGTTTGCACTGGGGACCAGTAATTCCTTCTCCATTACTGTTTTCCACAACGTTCTACCCGTACGACAAAAGTGTTTGCATACTTTTTAAAAGTAGGATAAAGTCATAATATCAGATTTGACATGAAACGAGTGAAAACAAGGAAGATTTTTGAAAACTGCGTCCCGCCTTAATTTGCAATGTGACGCGCTGGCATGCCTCTTTAAACCTCTTACATTCGATATCAGGACACCATGTTTTGAAATAGGTGTTGTCAACGTCAACTGTACACGAGACTCCAACTGATAATCAACATGAAAGAATTTCTGACTAGTTTTGGTAACTAAAAGACTTTGTTCTGACACACAAGATATAGCTTTTATTTTGGATTAAAAGGCATCGTAAAAGTAATCGCAATATAATTTTTACATAACCAATAATGTGCAAGCTCAACAGCAATAGACGCTATAGTAGCACTGGCTACTGCTATTACTATGATTTAGTATTATGTTGGTCTCTTAGGAAAGGTACGATGCTGTTTGGAGACTGGTGTGGCTGTCGTAGAGAGTGAGAGGAGGTCAGACGTGTGCTGATTGGTGTCATGCACAAACACCAAGATTGTTGCAAGGATGCCGACCAGGAAGCAAAGCATAAAACCAAGCATACCACAAATGGCTAGGTAAAAGGAGTAGCCTTGATGCTGCAAAAAAAACTTATAATATATAATGTGTTGGAAATAATTCGTTTGATTTCCTCGTAAGTCATGTTAGCCATGCCAAACCTGATCTCAGTTCTGTGCGAGTTAATAAAGACCACACAGACCCACTAATGAGCTCAGAACTAAGCAAATAGAATTTTTTAATTTATAAAAGGTTTTTTGATTAAATTCTTTCTGATAGAAACTAACTTTACAGAATCCTTCTATTGTATTCTTTAGTATGCACACTCTAGTGAAAAATTGCAGGAT